>CADEHL010001342.1:0-165881 GCA_902827135.1 Harpagifer antarcticus
ATTTATAAATGTAGGAATTTAAAGTGTGCACTTTCAGTTAATCATTTGTCACAATTTTTCCGTTTAAGTGAAATGTCCATTTTCTCAATATCGACTGTTCACTCATTCACAAACCCAATGAGACTTTCTGAAGCGCCTGAATAAAAAGTCTCTTGGTAGTTGAAGGTTAACAAAAGCACAACTATAAAGCGTCTCTGTTCAAAACTTTTTTAGAACTGTTTAAGTAAGGTACGTGGAGGAGGAAAGAGGCAGCATTGGTATGGCAAGTGAACATGGGGATGAAAAGGCGGATGGGGTGCCGGAGTGGGCGGGGGATCTGGTTTCACAGTGTTAGCTGGTGGTTGTATATTGGGGATAGGGAGGGGTCATAGGGTAAAGATGATAGTAAGGCATAGATGGTGGAAGCTGCGATGGGGGATTTTGCCTTTGGTTAGTTTAGTTGGTGTTGTCGCCGCAGTAGGTTTTGTAGCTAGATATTGTGGAGTAGAGGATTAAAGGGATACACATATAATTGTGGAAACGGAATCGAGCGTATTGAGGCATCTGAGGGTTTCGAGCATCGGAAGCAGTGCAGGAATTTGAGTCGCCTTTGCAGTTGTAGGCTGTTTGGTCGTTGCTGTTGTGTCTCCGGGATCTTAGGGTATTGCCGCATCAGATGGTATTGAGGCATCAGAGCGTATTGAGGCATCAGAGCGTAGTGAGGCATCAGAGCGTATGAGGCATCTGAGGCAGTTGCAGGAATTTGAGGAGGCAGTGCAGTAATTTGAGTCGCCTTTGTAGTTGTAGGCCGTGTGGTCGTTGCCTCGGCATCTTACGGTTTTGAAGAATCTGACAGTTTTTAGGAATCTCAGGAATTGAGGCATCTCAGGGAATTGGGGCATCTCAGGGAATTGGGGCATCTCAGGGAATTGGGGCATCTCAGGGAATTGGGGCATCTCAGGGAATTGGGGCAGCTGAGGCATCTCAGGGCGCTGAGGCATCACAGGGCGTTGGGGCAGCTGAGGCATCTCAGGGCGTTGGGGCAGCTGAGGGTGTATGGGCATCTGAGGGTGTATGGCATCTGTATGGGCATCTGAGGTGTATGGGCATCTGAGGGTTTTGAGGCATCTGAGGGTTTTGAGGCATCTGGGGTGTATGGGCATCTGAGGGTGTTGGGGCATCTGAGGCATCTCAGGGCGTTGGGGCATCTGAGGCATCTCAGGGCGTTGGGGCAGCTGGGGCATCTCAGGGTGTATGGGCATCTGAGGGGTTTGGGGTCTGAGGGGTGTTGGGGCATCTGAGGTGTTGGGGCATCTGAGGGTGTTGGGGCATCTGAGGGTGTTGGGGCATCTGAGGGTGTTGGGGGCATCTGAGGGTGTTGGGGCATCTGAGGGTTTTGAGGCATCTCAGGCAACTCAGGGAGTTGGGGCATCTGAGGGCGTTGGGGCATCTGAGGCTTCTGAGGGTGTTGGTGCATCTGAGGGTCTTGGGGCATCTGAGGGTCTTGGGGCATCTGAGGGTCTTGGGGCATCTGAGGGAATTGAGGGTCTTGGGGCATCTCAGGGAATTGAGGGTGTTGGGGCAGCTGGTGCATCTGAGGGTGTTGGGGCAGCTGGGGCATCTGAGGGCGTTGGGGCACTGGGGCATCTGAGGGCGCTGGGGCAGCTGGGGCATCTGAGGGCGCTGGGGCAGCTGGGGCATCTGAGGCGGCTGGGGCAGCTGGGGCATCTGAGGGCGCTGGGGAGCTGGGCATCTGAGGGGCTGGGGCATCTCAGGGCGTTGGGGCATTTGAGGGTGTTGGGGGATCTGAGGGTTTGGGGCATCTGAGGGTGTTGGGGCATCTGAGGGTGTTGGGGCATCTGAGGGTGTTGGGGCATCTGAGGGTGTGGGGCATCTGAGGGTGTTGGGGCATCTGAGGGTGTTGGGCATCTGAGGGTGTTGGGGCATCTGAGGGTGTTGGGGCATCTGAGGGTGTTGGGGCATCTGAGGGTGTTGGGGCATCTGAGGTATTGAGGCATCTGAGGCTTCTGTGGGTCTGGGGGCATCTGAGGCTTCTGTGGGTCTTGGGGCATCTGAGCTTCTGTGGGTCTTGGGCTTCTGGGGAATCTCAGGGAATTGAGGGTGTTGAGGAATCTGGGCATCTGAGGGTGTTGGGGCATCTCAGGGTGTTGTTGGGGCATCTCCGGGTGTTGTTGGGGCATCTCCGGGTGTTGTTGGGGCATCTCCGGTGTTGTTGGGGCATCTCCGGTGTTGTTGGGGCATCTCGGGTTTGTTGTGGGCATCTCCGGTGTTGTTGGGGCCTTGAGGGTATTGAGGCATCTGAGCTACAGGGGAATTGGGGAAAGTTGTTTTGGAAGCAGGAGGCGAGGCAGAAGGCGAGGCAGGAGGCGAGGCAGGAGGCGAGGCAGGAGGCGAGGCAGGATGCGAGGCACAAGGAGGCGAGGCAGGTTTGGAACACCAGAGAGAGACTGGATTTCCCTTTCCAACGCATCGGGAGTACATAACTTCCACCCTTTGGGAGAAAAACATACATATTAGAAAAACAGCAAGGGAATCACACAACCTGTCAATGTTACAATCCGACTGTACAAGGCAAAAGACTAATCTCATGCTATATCTTCTGATAGATCATCATGATGCAACATATTGAATGTCGGTCCCCATCCAAAAAAACATAGTAAATCAGTACATTTGAAAGCAAGCAAAAAACACCTCCTTTGAAAAGCTTAAAACCACATTTTGCTTGAGATCAATATGATGCAGATAACCTTTATTGTGTTGGCCTCTCTTTAAAACCATTCATAACTATAACAATTCACAGCACTAGCCATCGTTTTTTTTAAAACTCCCTTCCTCACTCTTTAAGTCGTTTCACATTACCCTCTTGAACCATGTTGCAGCCATCATAGGGAACCAACATGACAAGTGCATGCGAGGTTCCTCTGCATGCTGTAGCCACAGGTAGACGGGACCTGGGAAAGAGGCATTGGAGGTGCATTTCCTGTGCGGTAAAAAGGTTCAGTGTTTATATCATTGGTAGAGCTAAATCAAGTCTACATTTAGGGATATGGCTATTGATTTACCTTGTTCTACTGCAAATTGTGATGCCCCTGATCCCACCGCTCTGAACTTCAACTGGCCCGAACCACACTGCAGTGAGGGCGACATGCTCATCCATGACGAGTCTTTGGGACTGGCAACTTGTGTTGGGCTCATCCAGCCTGAATGTGAATATAATATACATATATTTTTAAATAGTTTGTACTTTAAAGAGATGCAAAACAATTTAAGCAAAATAACAACCCTTCAATATGTAATCAAAATATTTGTACCTGCAGCGTCTGCTTGATAATCATCTTCATCCTCCTCATAAGCGTTTGAGGATGACTTCTTGGTCCCGTCTGTGACTTGAGAATCAAGTCCTGACCCTTTTTCAAAAGCTCTCCCGAAAAACAATTGTCCCCTCTTGGAACTCATTTGTTGCATCGGCATCTTTTCTCCCTTCTCCTCTTTCTGTTTTCTTCAGACGATAACAGTCTATAGTTTGCGCAAAATAACACGTCAGAATAACAGCTGCAGCCAGGTAAACATCAGCGCCTTTTCTCTTGCGTTTCATCCTGTTGAACATGACTGCTGGTAATTTGATGAGATAACTTTCTTTGCCCCAACTATTTGAGCATCAGCAGGTGCTGTGACAACCAATACAGCTGTGATAGGTGCTCATAGGATTCCCATTCTGTAAAATCAAACTCACTGCTGGTGGAGAGCACATGGCAACGAAGCATGAGACACGGCTTTTAATACTGACACATTACTACCAAGCAGCCAATCAACAAGGCAGGTGCAGCCTCAGCTAAGGCTTGCACCTGTGTTCAATTAGCTTGCAACAGGTGGGCCTCGTTAAGACTTGTCTAACGTCTACAAAGTAAGCCCTGTATATTGATCATGTAGATCGGGAGTGCCCAATACGTCGATCGCAAAGGTAGTGTGGGTAGATTGCATGGCATTGAAGCGCAAATGCGGCGCACCTTTATGCGCTTAAGAGGCGCTATTGGTATAAGCGCTCCTGTTGTGCCGAGAGATATGGGAGTCGGAGGCGGTGCATCGAAGGTGCAAAAGACAACTTTATTGCGGAGCTGCAAAGGACATGTTGTCGGGTCGCAGCCCGGGTCGACAAGAGAGAGAGCCAGGAGGGCACACAACATATATAGATAACACATACCTGTCCCTGTGGAAACAATACCCCCCACTATAGTTCCATGTGTGAATTATGTCCCAGTGGTTAAATAGTGATCACTACACAAGCCCCCCCCAGAATTCAACCATGGACACTATCCCCGTGTCCGGGAGGAAGCACCACAGGGGCCGAGGAGGGTGGGGCCGGGCCATGGAACGGGCCGTCGGAAGGGGGCCGCAGGAGAGGGTAGGGGCCCTAAACGAGGGCGAGGGCATCCTCACCGGGGGTGGGAGACGGGCCGGAACGGGGCCGCAGTAGGCGTCGTAAGGGGGCCGCAGTTGCTGCGACGTGGGGACGGCGTGAATATCCCGGTGGTCCCCAGCAGGGGAGGAGCGCTGCCCGGCCGCAGGCGAGGGCACAACGGCGGCGGGCACAAAGTCCTCGGGAGGGAAATAGAGCCGGGTCCCCGGGGGGCAGGAGCAGCACCCCTGGGAGGAAAAAGCCGTGGACAGGGAAGAGGCCAGACGGGGAGGCCGTCCGAAACTGCCGTCGAGGCGAACCGTGAGCCGCGGTAAGAGGAGATGCCAGGCAGGGGTCCCGGAGCGCGCCACCCACGGGCCGATGAAGGCATGGGCGACGTCCGAAACCGCCAAGGCGAAGGAAGAGGCCAGACAGGGTCCCGAAGCGCGCCACCCCACGGCCGACAGCAGCATGGGCGACGTCCAAAACCGTCGAGGCGAAGGAAGAGGCCAGACAGGCTCCGGAGCGCGCCACCCACGGGCCGTTGGCAGCATGGGCGACGTCCGAAACCGCCGAGGCGAAGGAAGAGGCCAGACAGGCTCCGGAGCGCGCCACCCACGGGCCGATGGCAGCATGGGCGACGTCCAAAACCGTCGAGGCGAGACGGGGTCCAGGAGTGCACCACCCAGGCGTCGATGAAAACGTGAGTGGCGTCTGGAACCGCCGTCGAGGTGGTGAAAAAGGTTGAGAGTGTCCACATGAGGGTCAACCAGCCGGTCGAACCTCCTCTCCGGCACCAGAAAAAGCTCACAAGGCTAATAGCCGTTAGCACTAGCCGTTAGCACTAGCCGTTAGCAGGCAGCCATCCGTAGCTGCTAGCCGTAGTTAGCCAACGTGGTTAGCTGCTAGTTGTCGTTAGCTAGCGCAGCTGGGACGTGCAGCCGCACGCCCCGAAGAAACCCCACGAGGTAGCAATCGGGTTCATCCCTACCCAGCAGGTCGTGCATCGTCCCCTCTGTAGTCGGAAGGCAGATGCGGGGAATTGCGAGCAACATCCCCAGCCATTCCGCGGGGCGCACACCGAGCCTCAGTCCGCGTGCCGGTGGCAGCCACGGACGATTCCAATCCTCCCCGGCATTTCGAGACGAAAAAACTGAGTTTTTCTGCCGTGTACGGGTCCGTCCCGGAAACTTCACGAAACGTGTCGGGGTCACCAGTGTAGTGCCGAGAGATATGGGAGTCGGAGGCGGTGCATCGAAGGTGCAAAAGACAACTTATTGCAGAGCTGCAAAGGACATGTTGTCGGGTCGCAGCCCGGGTCGACAAGAGAGAGAGCCAGGAGGGCACACAACATATATAGATAACACATACCTGTCCGTGTGGAAACAATACCCCCCACTATAGTTCCATGTGTGAATTATGTCCCAGTGGTTAATAGTGATCACTACACTCCACAGTTTCTCCGCCGCTGTGAGGTTCCGCGCTCGCAGTTCACTACCGTTGGTTTCAAAGGCATACCAACTATTACAAATCCAATCCAACCCACTTATTTGTATAGCACATAATAAAAACAGAGGGTTTACCAAAGTGCTTCACACCAGACATAACATTATAATAAATATAATAATAGATGAAAGGCACACATAAGAATTAATACACAGTACATAAAGGCTATGGACTGACAATAAAAGCATACAAATCGATAAAACATAGCTCAGACTGACTCGAAAGCGAGGGAAAGGAGGTGGGTTTTTAGGCGAGACTTAAAAGTTTGGAGGGTGGGCGACAATTTGAAATGGGGGGCAGGTCGTTCCAGAGCCTGGGGGCTACCGCTGAGAAGGCTCGATATACAAACTGTTCAACCTAAAGAGATGACAAAAAGTGTTCTTCCAAATACAAAAAAGCCTCTGTATACGCTGTCTCGCAAACACCTTGGTTGGTTTTAGGGACTACCAGCAGCAGCTGAAGCAAAATGAAGTCACAAGAATGATAGACACATAACAATACAGTATTTATTTGGGCATGGCTAATATAATTGTTGATGGCCAAACATTTCATAGAAGTAACACAACTCTGCCCACACTCTAATCACACTCTCGACCTTGTTCTGACTCATGGTATTGAAATTGAGCAACTATTAGTCGAACCGCATACTCCTGCTTTATCCGACCATTTCTTAGTAACTTTTGAAGTACTGTTACTAGACTACAAAGCATTAGTCAAAAGTTCCTGCAGCAGAAACCTATCTCTTAGTGCTATAGCCAAATTTAAGGAAGAGATTCCACCAATACTTAACTCGATAGCATGTCTGCATGTAAGGGAGGAATCGTATACAAAATGTACACCACCCCAAATTGATCATGTTGTTGATAGTGCTACAGATGCGCTGCAAATAAAATTAGACTCTGTTGCTCCTTTGAAAAAGAAGAAAATAAAACAACATAGATTAGCTCCATGGCATAATGCCAAAACCCGCAAAATAAAGCAAAAGTCGAGACAACTTGAAAGGATATGGCGTTCCATAAAACTTGAAGAATCTCGTTTAATTTTGGCATATTACTCTCAATGAATATAAGAAAAGCACTGCGTAAAGCGAGAGCAGCTTACTACACTTCATTAATAAATGAGAATAAGAATAATGGAAGATTTCTTTCAGCACTGTAGCCAGGCTGACAGAGAGCCATAATCGATTGAGCCTTCTATTCCCATAGCACTCTTCAGGCATGGTTTTTATGTGCTTTTTTAAACGATAAACATTGTTACTAAACTAGAATGCTTTTCAGCCATAAACCTAAGAACAATTAAATTCAATGATTCTCTCTTCCAAACCATCAACGTGTATCTTAGACCCGATTCCAACTAAGCTGTTGAAGGAAGTTTTTCCATTAAGTAGCACTTCTTTATTAAATATTATGAATATGTCTTTATTATCAGGCTATGTTCCACAATCATTCAAAGTAGCAGTGATAAAACCGCTTCTATATATAAGCACAACCTCGATCCAGAGGTTTTAGCCCAACTATAGACCTATTTCTAATCTTCCATTCCTCTCAAAAATTCTTGAGAAAGCAGTCGCAAAACAGCTGTGTGATTACTTAAAAAACAATGATTTATTTGAAGATTTTCAGGTCTGGCTTAGAACACATCATAGCACAGAGACAGCTCTGGTTAAAGTCACAAATGACATTCTAATAGCCTCTGACAAGGGACTTGTCTCTATTCTTGTTTTGCTCGTTCTTAGTGCTGCATTTGAAACTATCGACCATGATATCTTATTGCAAAGACTAGAGCACTTAGTTGGCATACAGGGAACTGCTTTCGGCTGGTTTAGGTCCTATCTATCTGAACGCTCTACAGTTTGTACATGTCAAAGATGAATCTTCCACGCAAACCAAAGTTAGCCATGGAGTGCCACAGGGCTCAGTGCTCGGACCTATTTTGTTCACATTATATATGCTTGTTAGGCAATATTATAAGGAATCATTCTGTAAATGTTCTTGTTATGCGGATGATACTCAACTATATTTATCCATCAGGCATGATGAAATTAATCATCTAAATAAAACTCAAGACTGCCTCAAGGACTTAAAACGTGGATGACCTTAAACTTTTGATGTTAAACACGACCAAAACTGAAGTTATTGTACTTGGCCCGAAGAATCTACAAAACAAATTATCTAAAGATATACTAACTATGGATGGCATTCATTTGGCCTCCAGTGAGACTGTAAGGAATCTTGGTGTTATATTTGTATATATATTATTTGTTTATATTATCCTTTAACGCCCACTAAAATCAATTTCAAGGACCGCCTACTTCCATCTACGAAACATTGCAAAGATCAGGCATATCTTGCCTCACACGATGCAGAGAAACTAGTCCATGCATTTGTTACTTCAAGGCTGGATTATTGTAACTTCTTATTATCAGGGCGTACCAAGAAGTCAGTCAAGTCGCTTCAGCTGTTTCAAAATGCTGCAGCTCGTCTACTAACCAGAGTTAGGAAAAGGGACCACATACTCCTGTTCTGGCTGCCTTACACTGGCTCCCTATAGAACACAGGATAGAATTTTAAAATTCTTCTTCTCGCCTACAAAGCCCTTAATGGGCAGCGCCATCTTACCTTAAAGAACTAATTATTCCCTACTGTCCTGGCATTGCGTTCCAAGAATGCAGGGTTGTTGGTTGTTCCTAGAGTCTCTAAAAGTACAATGGGAGCCAGAGCCTTTTCTTATCAAGCTCCACATTTGTTGGAATCACGTTCCAGTTTGTGTTCGGGGCGGCGACACCCTATCCGTTTTTAAGAGTGCGCTTAAAGACCCTCCTTTTTGATAAAGCTTATAGTTAGGGCTGATTAGATTCAGCCCCTAGTTTGCTGATATAGCTTAGTTTGTCGGAGGACATCTTCCTTCTTCCTTCTCTCTGTCTGTACCTGTGTACTCATGTTCCGATTAACCCAGCTTCCCCAAATGTCTTTCTTTTGGTTGTCTATATACGCTGGGATCCGGAGTCATGGATGATCCTGCGGTCCTGTGTCCTGCATCGCGAGCCCTGGATCTTGAGTCGTGGCGGTGGTCCTGGATCATAGGTCCTGGATGGATATCCTCGTGGATTAATCTTTCTATTATACACACATGCATTTCCAAACATTGGACTACCTATGTTGCAAATGTATTATCTTTTCAATTTACACACGGCATCTATTGCACGTCTGTCCATCCTGGGAGAGGGATCCCTCCTCTGTTGCTCTCCCTGAGGTTTCTCCCATTTTACCTTTAAACTGTGGGTTTTCTCCGGAAGTTTTTCCTTGTACGATGTGAGGGTCTAAGGACAGAGGGTGTCGTATTGTCATACTGATATTCTGTACAAACTGTGAAGTCCAGAGACAAATGCAATATTTTGTGAAATTGGGGCTATATAATAAACATCGATTGATAAAAATATCCAGATTCTTGGTTCTTCATAATTTTGTATATCATATCGTTGATTTCGATAACAAACCAATGAATGCAAACAAGAGTCGTGACTATTTTGATTTGTTAATCTACTTTGACACAATAATTATATGTATAACCATGCTTTCCCTTATTTAGACAACATATTTATCTTCACATCAAGGTTAAGTCAATTCAGACGGCAACAGGATGGTGAACATGGATCAGTGTCCCAGCCTGACTTGGACCAGAGTTGTCGTTTCATAGTCAGATCCATAATTTGAAATACACAGGTGTCAAGTCATTTTTAGTTGTATGAAGGCTACTTT
This sequence comes from Harpagifer antarcticus, assembly GCA_902827135.1. Classification (NCBI taxonomy): domain Eukaryota; kingdom Metazoa; phylum Chordata; class Actinopteri; order Perciformes; family Harpagiferidae; genus Harpagifer; species Harpagifer antarcticus. Next base: position 9,661 of record CADEHL010001342.1, read on the forward strand.
TATTAATATTACATGTGTAAGTTTGAACACTTATGACCTAGTGTTTGACAAAACATTTAGTAATGCTTGTTTACAAATCAAAAAGAGACAAATGCTGAAGGAATCTGGGTGTGACCCTAGATAACAACCTGTCCTTCACTGCAAACATTGCTGCTACAACCCATTGCTGCAGATATACGCTGTACAACATCAGGAAGATTCGTCCCCAGCTGACCCAGAAAGCCACCCAGGTTCTGGTCCAGGCTCTCGTCACCTCACGCCTAGACTATTGCAACTCCCTCCTGGCTGGTCTACCTGCATGTGCCATCCGACCTCTGCAGCTCATCCAGAATGCAGCGGCTCGTCTGGTCTTCAACTTTCCAACATTTTCCCACACCACTCCGCTCCTCCGCTCCCTTCACTGGCTCCCGGTAACTGCTAGAATCCACTTCAAGACACTAGTACTTGCATACCATGCCGCGAATGGATCTGGCCCTTCCTACATCCAGGACATGGTTAAACTGTACACCCCAGCGCGTGCACTCCGCTCTGCATCAGCCAAACGACTCACTGCAACTTCGCTGCGAGGGGGACCCAAGTTCCCATCAGCAAAAACACGTGGGTTTGCTATCCTGGCTCCAAGATGGTGGAATGAGCTCCCCATTGACATCAGGACGGCAGAAAGCCTGCACATCTTCCGGCGCAGACTGAAAACTCATCTCTTTCGACTCCACTTCGAGCGATAGAATTACTAACAAGCACTTATATACTAATATAGGACTGGCTTATCTATAGCCAGCTGAGTAGCACTTGAAATGTTTGGCTCTATGATACCCGATGTACTTATATGATTCTGTTTTCTTCAGGGCTGTGTCTTCCTGGTCGTATGTACTTATTGTAAGTCGCTTTGGACAAAAGCGTCAGCTAAATGCAATGTTCAATGTTTTACAGAACTGCCCAAAGTTGTAAATGCTCCATTTCAGAGTTGGTGTATGTAATGAGTAAAGCCAGCGTCCCTCACACAGCATTACGTTACGTATTTTAGGAAATGACATGATGGAACTTTACTTTGACTGAAATACTTTTTCAAAAAAAAAACAACCATTTTAAAGCTTGTTCACACAAGGAAAGCTAGCGTGAACACAAAATATTCCAATTCAAAACCTACTAAGAAATGGTTGAGCAATCATGCCACCATGTGGACACAAAGCCACACTATGACAACACTTCAAATGCCAAACATTAATTACATTTATAAATGTAGGAACTTAAAGTGTGCACTTTAAGTTAATTTGTCAGCACAATTTTTCTGTTTAAATGAAATGTCATTTCTCAATATGGACTGTTCACTCATTCACAAACCAAATGAGACTTCTTGAAGCGCCTGCAATAAAAAGCCTCTTGGGTAGTTGAAGGTTAACAAAAGCACAAACTATAAAGCGTCTCTGTTCAAAACTTTTATTAGAACTGTTTAAGTATGGTAGCGTGGAGGAGGAAAAGGAGGCAGCATTGGTATGGGCAAGTGAACATGGGGATGAAAAGGCGGATTGGGTGCCGGAGTGGGCGGGCAATCTGGTTTCACAGTGGTAGCTGGAGTGGCTGGATATTGGGGATAGGGAGGGGTCATAGGGTAAAGATGATAGTAAGGCATAGATGGTGGAAGCTGCGATGAGGGATTTTTAGCCTTTGCTTTAGTTGTAGTTGGTGTTGTCGCAGTAGGCTTTGGCTTTGTAGCTGGATATTTGGGAGGATAAAGAGGATTAAAGGGAGGATACATTGGCATATATTGTGGAAAGGGCATCTCAGGGTTTTGAGGCTTCTCAGGGAATTGAGGCATCTCAGGGTTTTGAGGGAATTGAGGCTTCTCAGGGTTTTGAGGCCTCTCAGGGTTTTGAGGCCTCTCAGGGTTTTGAGGCCTCTCAGGGTTTTGAGGGTTTTGTGGCCTCTCAGGGTTTTGTGGCCTCTCAGGGTTTTGTGGCCTCTCAGGCATCTGAGGGTATTGAGGCCTCTGAGGGAATGGCGGGTATTGAGGGAATGGCGGGTATTGAGGGAATGGCGGGTATTGAGGGAATGGCGGGTATTGAGGCTTCTCAGGGTTTTGATGGAATTGAGGCTTCTCAGGGTTTTGAGGGAATTGAGGCTTCTCAGGGTTTTGAGGGAATTGAAGCATCTGAGGAAATTGAGGCATCTGAGGGTTTTGAGGATTTTGATGCATCCGAGGGTTTTGAGGATTTTGATGCATCCGAGGGTATTGAGGATTTTGATGCATCCAAGGGTATTGAGGGTGTTGTGGCCTCTCAGGGTGTTGTGGCCTCTCAGGGTGTTGTGGCCTCTCAGGGAATGGAGGGTATTGAGGGAATGGAGGGTGTTGTGGCCTCTCAGGGCTTTGTGGCATCTCAGGGCTTTGTGGCATCTCAGGGCTTTGTGGCATCTCAGGGCTTTGTGGCATCTCAGGGCTTTGTGGCATCTCAGGGCTTTGTGGCATCTCAGGGCTTTGTGGCATCTCAGGGCTTTGTGGCATCTCAGGGCTTTGTGGCATCTCAGAGAATTGAGGCATCTGAGCTACAGGGGAATTGGGGGAAGTCATTTGGAAGCAGGAGTTGAGGCAGGTTTGGAACACCAGAAAGATACTGGAATTCCTTGCCAACGCATCGGAGTACATAACTTCCACCCTTTGGGAGAAAACATACAATTAGAAACAGCAAGGAATCACACAAACCTGTCAATGTTACAATCCGACTGTACAAGGCAAAAGACTAATCTCATGCTATATCTTCTGAATAGATCATCATGATGCAACATATTTGAATGTCGGTCCCCATCCAAAAAACATGGTAAATCAGTACATTTGAAAGCAAGCGAAAAACAACTCGCATTTGAAAAGCTGAAAACACATTTTTGCTTGAGATCAATATGATGCAGATTAAACGTTTAATTGTGTTGGCTCTCGTTAAACCATTCATAACTATAACAATTCACAGCACTAGCCATCGGTTTTTTTTAAACTCACTTCCTCACTCTTTAAGTCAGTTTCACATTACCTCTTGAACCATGTTGCAGCCATCATAGGGAACCAACATGACAAGTGCATGCGAGTTCCTCTGCATGCTGTAGCCACAGGTAGACGGGACCTGGGACAGAGGCATTGGAGGTGCATTTCCTGTGGGGTAAAAAGGTTCAGTGTTTATATCATTGGTAGAGATAAATCAAGACTACATTTAGGATATTATGGCTATTGATTTACCTTGTTCTACTGCAAATTGTGATGCTCCTGGTTCCACCGCTCTGAACTTCAACTGGCCAGAACCACACTGCAGTGAGGGCGACATGCTCATCCATGATGAGTCTTGGGGACTGGCCACTTGTGTTGGGCTCATCCAGCCTGAAGGCGAATATAATATACATATATTTTTTAAATAGTTTGTACTTTAAAGAGATGCAAAACAAATCAAGCAAAATAACAAACCCTTCAATATGTAATCAAAAATATTTTTACCTGCAGCGTCTGCTTGATAAGCACCTTCATCCTCCTCATAAGCGTTTGAGGATGACTTATTGGTCCCGTCTGTGACTTGAGAATCAAGTCCTGACCCTTTTTCAAAAGCTCTCCCGAAAACAATTGTCCCCTCTTGGAACTCATTTGTTGTATCGGCATCTTTTCTCCCTTCTCGTCTTTCTGTTTTCTTCAGACGATAACAGTCTATAGTTTGCGCAAAATAACACGTCAGAATAACAGCTGCAGCCAGGTAAACACCAGCGCCTTTTCTCTTGAGTTTCATCCTGTTGCACATGACTGCCGGTAATGTGAAGAGATGAGATAACTTTCTTTGCCGCAACTATTTGAGCATCAGCAGGTGCTGTGACAACCAATACAGCTGTGATAGGTGCTCATAGGATTCCCATTCTGTAAAATCAAACTCACTGCAGGTGGAGAGCACAAGGCAACGAAGCATGAGACAGGGCTTTTAATACTGACACATTACCACCAGGCAGCCAATCAACAAGGCAGGTGCAGCCTCAGCTAAGGCTTGCACCTGTGTTCAATTAGCTTGCAACAGGTGGGCCTCGTTAAGACTTGTCTAACGTCTACAAAGTAAGCCCTGTATATTGATCATGTAGATCGGGGGTGCCCAATACGTCGATCGCAAAGGTATTGTGGGTAGTTTGCATGGTATTGAAGCACAAATGCGGCGCACCTTTATGCGCTTAAGAGGCGCTATTGGTATAAGCGCTCCACAGTTTCTCTGCCGCTGTGAGGTTCCGGCGCTCGCAGTTCACTACCGTTTACCAAAGTGCTTCACACCAAACATAACATTATAATAAAATATAATATTACAATAATAGATAAAAGGCAGATATAAGAAAAGATAAAAGGCACACTGAGAATGAATACACGTTACAAAAAGGCTATGGACAGACAATAAAAGCATAACAATCAATAAAACATAGCTCAGACTGACTCGAAAGTGAGGGTGGGTCTTTAGGCGGGGACTTAAAAGTTTGGAGGGTGGGCGACAATTTGAAATGCAGGTCGTTCCAGAGCCTGGGAGCTACCGCTGAGAAGGCTCGATCTCCCCTGGTCTTTTTCTTGGTTTTAGGGACTACCAGCAGCAGCTGAAGCAAAATGAAGTCACAAGAATGATAGAGACATAACAATACAGTATTATTTGGGCATGGCTAATATAATTGTTGATGGCCAAACATTTCATAGAAGTAACACAACTCTGCTCACATTTCAGGGTTTCTCTTTGACTTAGCCTACTTAAGAGGAAACATATCTTTCAATATAAAATTATTTTTATGATAAGCTTATTAACAATTACTATCTTGTTTACATAACAGTATACTAGATACAAGTCATATGATGTAATTAGGCCACTTATAAAATAGAAAAACATATTTTCTATAATAATCCAATACTATAAATGTAGATTAAAGGGTTGCGTGGATAAAAAACAACAACAGCAGTACATCCAAAGACAATGGAAAGAAAACATGGAAATATACCAAGAATGTGTACACATCCTCAATTGCTAACCTATTATATTTAAAAGATGCTCTCACCTCAAGTATTCTTAATATAAGACATTCCCCATTGCTATTTTCCCCGACTTGACACGAAAGGGGAACACCCTAAAAATTAATTATTTCCCCCAAATCTTTATTCACGTAGCGGTATACAAGTTCTATTCAAAAGCATACAAACAACTTTGCACAAGCTTGAGAATGCAAAGTCCATTAACTCCTTTCAGAGTTCAAATAAAAATATCCCCCGATTCTTGGTTCTTCAAAATGTTGTATATCATACGGTTTGATTTCGATAACAAACCAATGAATGCAAGAGAGTCTGACTATTTTGATTTGTTAATCTACATTGACCCACAATAATTACATGTATAACAATGTTTTCCCTTATTTAGAAGACAAAATATTTATCTTCACATCATGGAAAGTTAGACGGTAACGGGATGGTGAACATGCATCAGTGTCCCAGCCTGACTTGGACCAGAGATGTCGTTTCGTGGTTAGTTCCATAATTTGAAAGAAACAATACACAGGTGTTATGGACACCCTGTATGATAAAAGGTTTGGCTTCTATCGTTGACATTTCACTTGAATAGTTAAGGATCTCACCTGTTACGTCATTTTTAGTTGTATGAAGGCTACTTTTATAATATAACATCTACATGTGTAGTTTGAACACTTATGACCTAGTGTTTGACCAAACATTTAGTTTTGCTTGTTTACAAAACCAAAAAGAGACAAATGCTGAAGGTTCAATGTTTTACAGAACTGCCCAAAGTTGTAAATGCTCTATTTCAGAGTTGGTGTATGTAATGAGTGAAGCCAGCGTCCCTCACACAGCATAAGTTACGTATTTAGGAAATGACATGATGGAACTTTACCTTTGACTGAAATACGTTTTCAAAAAAAAACAACCATTTTAAAGCTTGTTCACACAAGGAAAGCTGGTGTGAACACAAAATATTCCAATTCAAAACCTACTAAGAAATGGTTGAGCAATGATGCCACCATGTGGACACAAAGCCACACTATGACAACACTTCAAATGCCAAACATTAATTACATTTATAAATGTAGGAATTTAAAGTGTGCACTTTAAGTTAATTTGTCAGCACAATTTTTCCGTTTAAGTGAAATGTCATTTCTCAATATGGACTGTTCACTCATTCACAAACCAAATGAGACTTCTTGAAGAGCCTGGAATAAAAAGCCTCTTGGGTAGTTGAAGGTTAACAAAAGCACAAACTATAAAGCATCTCTGTTAAAAACTTTTATTAGAACTGTTTAAGTATGGTAGCGTGGAGGAGGAAAAGGAGGCAGCATTGGTATGGGCAAGTGAACATGGGGATGAAAAGGCGGATGGGGTGCCGGAGTGGGCGGGCAATCTGGTTTCACAGTGGTAGCTGGAGTGGCTGGATATTGGGGATAGGGAGGGGTCATAGGGTAAAGATGATAGTAAGGCATAGATGGTGGAAGCTGCAATGAGGGATTTTTAGCCTTTGCTTTAGTTGTAGTTGGTGTTGTCGCCGCAGTAGGTTTTGTAGCTGGATATTTGGGAGGATAAAGAGGATTAAAGGGAGGATACATCGGCATATATTGTGGAAACGGCATCTCAGGGTTTTGAGGCTTCTCAGGGAATTGAGGCTTCTCAGGGTTTTGAGGGAATTGAGGCTTCTCAGGGTTTTGAGGCCTCTCAGGGTTTTGAGGCCTCTCAGGGAATTGAGGCCTCTCAGGGAATTGAGGCCTCTCAGGGAATTGAGGCCTCTCAGGGAATTGAGGCCTCTCAGGGAATTGAGGCCTCTCAGGGAATTGAGGCCTCTCAGGGTTTTGTGACCTCTCAGGCCTCTGAGGGAACGGCGGGTATTGAGGGAACGGAGGGAACGGCGGGTATTGAGGGAATGGCGGGTATTGAGGCATCTCAGGGTTTTCTGGCATCTCAGGGTTTTCTGGCATCTCAGGGTTTTGAGGGAATTGAGGCATCTCAGGGTTTTGAGGGAATTGAGGCATCTCAGGGTTTTGAGGGAATTGAAGCATCTCAGGGTTTTGAGGGAATTGAAGCATCTGAGGAAATTGAGGCATCTGAGGGTATTGGGGGTTTTGTGGCCTCTCTGGGTTTTGTGGCCTCTCGGGGCTTTGTGGCCTCTCGGGGCTTGTGGCCTCTCGGGAATGGAGGGTATTGAGGAATGGAGGGTATGGAGGGTATTGAGGCCTCTCAGGGTTTTGAGGCCTCTCAGGGTTTTGAGGCCTCTCAGGTTTTTGAGGCCTCTCAGGGTTTTGAGGCCTCTCAGGGTTTTGTGGCCTCTCAGGGCTTTGTGGCCATCTCAGGGCTTTGTGGCATCTCAGGGCTTGTGGCATCTCAGGGCTTTGTGGCATCCGAGGCATCGCAGGAATTGGGAATCTGAGGAATCTGAGGCATCTGAGCTACAGGGGAATTGGGGGAAGTCATTTTGGAAGCAGGAGTTGAGGCAGGTTTGGAACACAGAAAGATACTGGAATTCCTTGCCAACGCATCGGGAGTACATAACTTCCACCCTTTGGGAGAAAAACATACAATTAGAAACAGCAAGGAATCAAACAAACCTGTCAATGTTACAATCCGACTGTACAAGGCAAAAGACTAATCTCATGCTATATCTTCTGAATAGATCATCATGATGCAACATATTTGAATGTCGGTCCCATCCAAAAAACATAGTAAATCAGTACATTTGAAAGCAAGCGAAAAACAACTCGCATTTGAAAAGCTGAAAACACATTTTTGCTTGAGATCAATATGATGCAGATTAAACGTTTAATTGTTTTGGCTCTCGTTAAACCATTCATAACTATAACAATTCACAGCACTAGCCATCGGTTTTTTTTAAACTCACTTCCTCACTCTTTAAGTCAGTTTCACATTACCTCTTGAATCATGTTGCAGCCATCATAGGGAACCAACATGACAAGTGCATGTGAGTTCCTCTGCATGCTGTAGCCACAGGTAGACGGGACCTGGGACAGAGGCATTGGAGGTGCATTTCCTGTGGGGTAAAAAGGTTCTGTGTTTATATCATTGGTAGAGATAAATCAAGTCTACATTTAGGATATGGCTATTGATTTACCTTGTTCTACTGCAAATTGTGATGCTCCTGGTTCCACCGCTCTGAACTTCAACTGGCCCGAACCACACTGCAGTGAGGGCGACATGCTCATCCATGATGAGTCTTGGGGACTGGCAACTTGTGTTGGGCTCATCCAGCCTGAAGGCGAATATAATATACATATATTTTTAAATAGTTTGTACTTTAAAGAGATGCAAAACAATTCAAGCAAAATAACAAACCCTTCAATACGTAATCAAAATATTTGTACCTGCAGCGTCTGCTTGATAAGCACCTTCATCCTCCTCATAAGCGTTTGAGGATGACTTATTGGTCCCGTCTGTGACTTGAGAATCAAGTCCCGACCCTTTTTCAAAAGCTCTCCCGAAAACAATTGTCCCCTCTTGGAACTCATTTGTTGCATCGGCATCTTTTCTCCCTTCTCGTCTTTCTGTTTTCTTCAGACGATAACAGTCTATAGTTTGCGCAAAATAACACGTAAGAATAACAGCTGCAGCCAGGTAAACACCAGCGCCTTTTCTCTTGAGTTTCATCCTGTTGCACATGACTGCCGGTAATGTGAAGATGAGATAACTTTCTTTGCCGCAACTATTTGAGCATCAGCAGGTGCTGTGACAACCAATACAGCTGTGATAGGTGCTCATAGGATTCCCATTCTGTAAAATCAAACTCACTGCGGGTGGAGAGCACATGGCAACGAAGCATGAGACACGGCTTTTAATACTGACACATTACTACCAAGCAGCCAATCAACAAGGCAGGTGCAGCCTCAGCTAAGGCTTGCACCTGTGTTCAATTAGCTTGCAACAGGTGGGCCTCGTTAAGACTTGTCTAACGTCTACAAAGTAAGCCCTGTATATTGATCATGTAGATCGGGAGTGCCCAATACGTCGATCGCAAAGGTAGTGTGGGTAGATTGCATGGCATTGAAGCGCAAATGCGGCGCACCTTTATGCGCTTAAGAGGCGCTATTGGTATAAGCGCTCCTGTTGTGCCGAGAGATATGGGAGTCGGAGGCGGTGCATCGAAGGTGCAAAAGACAACTTTATTGCGGAGCTGCAAAGGACATGTTGTCGGGTCGCAGCCCGGGTCGACAAGAGAGAGAGCCAGGAGGGCACACAACATATATAGATAACACATACCTGTCCGTGTGGAAACAATACCCCCCACTATAGTTCCATGTGTGAATTATGTCCCAGTGGTTAAATAGTGATCACTACACAAGCCCCCCCAGAATTCAACCATGGACACTATCCCCGTGTCCGGGAGGAAGCACCACAGGGGCCGAGGAGGGTGGGGCCGGGCCATGGAACGGGCCGTCGGAAGGGGGCCGCAGGAGAGGGTAGGGGCCCTAACGAGGGCGAGGGCATCCTCACCGGGGGTGGGAGACGGGCCGGAACGGGGCCGCAGTAGGCGTCGTAAGGGGGCCGCAGTGCTGCGACGTGGGGACGGCGTGAATATCCCGGTGGTCCCCAGCAGGGAGGAGCGCTGCCCGGCCGCAGGCGAGGGCACAACGGCGGCGGGCACAAAGTCCTCGGGAGGAAAGAGCCGGGTCCCCGGGGGGCAGGAGCAGCACCCCTGGGAGGAAAAAGCCGTGGACAGGGAAGAGGCCAGACGGGGAGGCCGTCCGAAACTGCCGTCGAGGCGAACCGTGAGCCGCGGTAAGAGGAGAGGCCAGGCAGGGTCCCGGAGCGCGCCACCCACGGGCCGATGAAGGCATGGGCGACGTCCGAAAACCGCCAAGGCGAAGGAAGAGGCCAGACAGGGTCCCGAAGCGCGCCACCCACGGGCCGACAGCAGCATGGGCGACGTCCAAAACCGTCGAGGCGAAGGAAGAGGCCAGACAGGCTCCGGAGCGCGCCACCCACGGGCCGATGGCAGCATGGGCGACGTCCGAAACCGCCGAGGCGAAGGAAGAGGCCAGACAGGCTCCGGAGCGCGCCACCCCACGGGCCGATGGCAGCATGGGCGACGTCCAAAAACCGTCGAGGCGAGACGGGGTCCAGGAGTGCACCACCCAGGCGTCGATGAAAACGTGAGTGGCGTCTGGAACCGCCGTCGAGGTGGTGAAAAAGGTGAGAGTGTCCACATGAGGTCAACCAGCCGGTCGAACCTCCTCTCCGGCACCAGAAAAAGCTCACAAGGCTAATAGCCGTTAGCACTAGCCGTTAGCACTAGCCGTTAGCAGGCAGCCATCCGTAGCTGCTAGCCGTAGTTAGCCAACGTGGTTAGCTGCTAGTTGTCGTTAGCTAGCGCAGCTGGGACGTGCAGCCGCACGCCCCGAAGAAACCCCACGAGGTAGCAATCGGGTTCATCCCTACCCAGCAGGTCGTGCATCGTCCCCTCTGTAGTCGGAAGGCAGATGCGGGAATTGCGAGCAACATCCCCAGCCATTCCGCGGGGCGCACACCGAGCCTCAGTCCGCGTGCCGGTGGCAGCCACGGACGATTCCAATCCTCCCCGGCATTTCGAGACGAAAAACTGAGTTTTTCTGCCGTGTACGGGTCCGTCCCGGAAACTTCACGAAACGTGTCGGGGTCACCAGTGTAGTGCCGAGAGATATGGGAGTCGGAGGCGGTGCATCGAAGGTGCAAAAGACAACTTTATTGCAGAGCTGCAAAGGACATGTTGTCGGGTCGCAGCCCGGGTCGACAAGAGAGAGAGCCAGGAGGGCACACAACATATATAGATAACACATACCTGTCCGTGTGGAAACAATACCCCCCACTATAGTTCCATGTGTGAATTATGTCCCAGTGGTTAAATAGTGATCACTACACTCCACAGTTTCTCCGCCGCTGTGAGGTTCCGCGCTCGCAGTTCACTACCGTTGGTTTCAAAGGCATACCAACTATTACAAATCCAATCCAACCCACTTTATTTGTATAGCACATAATAAAAACAGAGGGTTTACCAAAGTGCTTCACACCAGACATAACATTATAATAAAATATAATAATAGATGAAAGGCACACATAAGAATTATACACAGTACATAAAGGCTATGGACTGACAATAAAAGCATACAAATCGATAAAACATAGCTCAGACTGACTCGAAAGCGAGGGAAAGGAGGTGGGTTTTTAGGCGAGACTTAAAAGTTTGGAGGGTGGGCGACAATTTGAAAATGGGGGGCAGGTCGTTCCAGAGCCTGGGGGCTACCGCTGAGAAGGCTCGATATACAAACTGTTCAACCTAAAGAGATGACAAAAAGTGTTCTTCCAAATACAAAAAAGCCTCTGTATACGCTGTCTCGCAAACACCTTGGTTGGTTTTAGGGACTACCAGCAGCAGCTGAAGCAAAATGAAGTCACAAGAATGATAGACACATAACAATACAGTATTTATTTGGGCATGGCTAATATAATTGTTGATGGCCAAACATTTCATAGAAGTAACACAACTCTGCCCACACTCTAATCACACTCTCGACCTTGTTCTGACTCATGGTATTGAAATTGAGCAACTATTAGTCGAACCGCATACTCCTGCTTTATCCGACCATTTCTTAGTAACTTTTGAAGTACTGTTACTAGACTACAAAGCATTAGTCAAAAGTTCCTGCAGCAGAAACCTATCTCTTAGTGCTATAGCCAAATTTAAGGAAGAGATTCCACCAATACTTAACTCGATAGCATGTCTGCATGTAAGGGAGGAATCGTATACAAAATGTACACCACCCCAAATTGATCATGTTGTTGATAGTGCTACAGATGCGCTGCAAATAAAATTAGACTCTGTTGCTCCTTTGAAAAAGAAGAAAATAAAACAACATAGATTAGCTCCATGGCATAATGCCAAAACCCGCAAAATAAAGCAAAAGTCGAGACAACTTGAAAGGATATGGCGTTCCATAAAACTTGAAGAATCTCGTTTAATTTGGCATATTACTCTCAATGAATATAAGAAAGCACTGCGTAAAGCGAGAGCAGCTTACTACACTTCATTAATAAATGAGAATAAGAATAATGGAAGATTTCTTTTCAGCACTGTAGCCAGGCTGACAGAGAGCCATAAATCGATTGAGCCTTCTATTCCCATAGCACTCAGTAGCAATGGTTTTATGTGCTTTTTTAACGATAACATTGTTACTAAACTAGAATGCTTTTCAGCCATAAACCTAGAACAATTAAATTCAATGATTCTCTCTTCCAAACCATCAACGTGTATCTTAGACCCGATTCCAACTAAGCTGTTGAAGGAAGTTTTTCCATTAATTAGCACTTCTTTATTAAATATTATGAATATGTCTTTATTATCAGGCTATGTTCCACAATCATTCAAAGTAGCAGTGATAAAACCGCTTCTTATAAAGCACAACCTCGATCCAGAGGTTTTAGCCAACTATAGACCTATTTCTAATCTTCCGTTCCTCTCAAAAATTCTTGAGAAAGCAGTCGCAAAACAGCTGTGTGATTACTTAAAAAACAATGATTTATTTGAAGATTTTCAGTCTGGCTTTAGAACACATCATAGCACAGAGACAGCTCTGGTTAAAGTCACAAATGACATTCTAATAGCCTCTGACAAGGGACTTGTCTCTATTCTTGTTTTGCTCGTTCTTAGTGCTGCATTTGAAACTATCGACCATGATATCTTATTGCAAAGACTAGAGCACTTAGTTGGCATACAGGGAACTGCTTTCGGCTGGTTTAGGTCCTATCTATCTGAACGCTCTCAGTTTGTACATGTCAAAGATGAATCTTCCACGCAAACCAAAGTTAGCCATGGAGTGCCACAGGGCTCAGTGCTCGGACCTATTTTGTTCACATTATATATGCTTGTTAGGCAATATTATAAGGAATCATTCTGTAAATGTTCTTGTTATGCGGATGATACTCAACTATATTTATCCATCAGGCATGATGAAATTAATCATCTAAATAAAACTCAAGACTGCCTCAAGGACTTAAAAACGTGGATGACCTTAAACTTTTTGATGTTAAACACGACCAAAACTGAAGTTATTGTACTTGGCCCGAAGAATCTACAAAACAAATTATCTAAAGATATACTAACTATGGATGGCATTCATTTGGCCTCCAGTGAGACTGTAAGGAATCTTGGTGTTATATTTGATATATATATATTTGTTATATTATCCTTTAACGCCCACATAAAATCAATTTCAAGGACCGCCTACTTCCATCTACGAAACATTGCAAAGATCAGGCATATCTTGCCTCACAACGATGCAGAGAAACTAGTCCATGCATTTGTTACTTCAAGGCTGGATTATTGTAACTTCTTATTATCAGGGCGTACCAAGAAGTCAGTCAAGTCGCTTCAGCTGTTTCAAAATGCTGCAGCTCGTCTACTAACCAGAGTTAGGAAAAGGGACCACATTACTCCTGTTCTGGCTGCCTTACACTGGCTCCCTATAGAACACAGGATAGAATTTAAAATTCTTCTTCTCGCCTACAAAGCCCTTAATGGGCAGCGCCATCTTACCTTAAAGAACTAATTATTCCCTACTGTCCTGGCATTGCGTTCCAAGAATGCAGGGTTGTTGGTTGTTCCTAGAGTCTCTAAAAGTACAATGGGAGCCAGAGCCTTTTCTTATCAAGCTCCACATTTGTGGAATCAGCTTCCAGTTTGTGTTCGGGCGGCAGACACCCTATCCGTTTTTAAGAGTGCGCTTAAGACCCTCCTTTTTGATAAAGCTTATAGTTAGGGCTGATTAGATTCAGCCCCTAGTTTTGCTGATATAGGCTTAGTTTGTCGGAGGACATCTTCCTTCTTCCTTCTCTCTGTCTGTACCTGTGTACTCATGTTCCGATTAACCCAGCTTCCCCAAATGTCTTTCTTTTTGGTGTCTATATACGCTGGGATCCGGAGTCATGGATGATCCTGCGGTCCTGTGTCCTGCATCGCGAGCCCTGGATCTTGAGTCGTGGCGGTGGTCCTGGATCATAGGTCCTGGATGGATATCCTCGTGGATTAATCTTTCTATTATACACACATGCATTTCCAAACATTGGACTACCTATGTTGCAAATGTATTATCTTTTCAATTTACACACGGCATCTATTGCACGTCTGTCCATCCTGGGAGAGGGATCCCTCCTCTGTTGCTCTCCCTGAGGTTTCTCCCATTTTTACCTTTAAACTGTGGGTTTTCTCCGGAAGTTTTTCCTTGTACGATGTGAGGGTCTAAGGACAGAGGGTGTCGTATTGTCATACTGATATTCTGTACAAACTGTGAAGTCCAGAGACAAATGCAATATTTGTGAAATTGGGCTATATAAATAAACATCGATTGATAAAAATATCCAGATTCTTGGTTCTTCATAATTTTGTATATCATATCGTTTGATTTCGATAACAAACCAATGAATGCAAACAAAGAGTCTTGACTATTTTGATTTGTTAATCTACTTTGACACAATAATTATATGTATAACAATGCTTTCCCTTATTTAGACAACATATTTATCTTCACATCAAGGTTAAGTCAATCAGACGGCAACAGGATGGTGAACATGGATCAGTGTCCCAGCCTGACTTGGACCAGAGTTGTCGTTTCATAGTCAGATCCATAATTTGAAATACACAGGTGTCAAGTCATTTTTAGTTGTATGAAGGCTACTTTTATTAATATTACATGTGTAGTTTGAACACTTATGACCTAGTGTTTGACAAAACATTTAGTAATGCTTGTTTACAAAATCAAAAAGAGACAAATGCTGAAGGAATCTGGGTGTGACCCTAGATAACAACCTGTCCTTCACTGCAAACATTGCTGCTACAACCCGTTGCTGCAGATATACGCTGTACAACATCAGGAAGATTCGTCCCCAGCTGACCCAGAAAGCCACCCAGGTTCTGGTCCAGGCTCTCGTCACCTCACGCCTAGACTATTGCAACTCCCTCCTGGCTGGTCTACCTGCATGTGCCATCCGACCTCTGCAGCTCATCCAGAATGCAGCGGCTCGTCTGGTCTTCAACTTTCCAAAATGTTCCCACACCACTCCGCTCCTCCGCTCCCTTCACTGGCTCCCGGTAACTGCTAGAATCCACTTCAAGACACTAGTACTTGCATACCATGCCGCGAATGGATCTGGCCCTTCCTACATCCAGGACATGGTTAAACTGTACACCCCAGCGCGTGCACTCCGCTCTGCATCAGCCAAACGACTCGCTGCAACTTCGCTGCGAGGGGGACCCAAGTTCCCATCAGCAAAAACACGTGGGTTTGCTATCCTGGCTCCAAGATGGTGGAATGAGCTCCCCATTGACATCAGGACGGCAGAAAGCCTGCACATCTTCCGGCGCAGACTGAAAACTCATCTCTTTCGACTCCACTTCGAGCGATAGAATTACTAACAAAGCACTTATATACTAATATAGGACTGGCTTATCTATAGCCAGCTGAGTAGCACTTGAAATGTTTGGCTCTATGATACCCGATGTACTTATATGATTCTGTTTTCTTCAGGGCTGTGTCTTCCTGGTCGTATGTACTTATTGTAAGTCGCTTTGGACAAAAGCGTCAGCTAAATGCAATGTTCAATGTTTTACAGAACTGCCCAAAGTTGTAAATGCTCAATTTCAGAGTTGGTGTATGTAATGAGTAAAGCCAGCGTCCCTCACACAGCATTACGTTACGTATTTTAGGAAATGACATGATGGAACTTTACTTTGACTGAAATACGTTTTCAAAAAAAAAAAAAACCATTTTAAAGCTTGTTCACACAAGGAAAGCTAGCGTGAACACAAAATATTCCAATTCAAAACCTAAGAAATGGTTGAGCAATGATGCCACCATGTGGACACAAAGCCACACTATGACAACACTTCAAATGCCAAACATTAATTACATTTATAAATGTAGGAACTTAAAGTGTGCACTTTAAGTTAATTTGTCAGCACAATTTTTCTGTTTAAATGAAATGTCATTTCTCAATATGGACTGTTCACTCATTCACAAACCAAATGAGACTTCTTGAAGCGCCTGGAATAAAAAGCCTCTTGGGTAGTTGAAGGTTAACAAAAGCACAAACTATAAAGCGTCTCTGTTCAAAAACTTTTATTAGAACTGTTTAAGTATGGTAGCGTGGAGGAGGAAAAGGAGGCAGCATTGGTATGGGCAAGTGAACATGGGGATGAAAAGGCGGATTGGGTGCCGGAGTGGGCGGGCAATCTGGTTTCACAGTGGTAGCTGGAGTGGCTGGATATTGGGGATAGGGAGGGGTCATAGGGTAAAGATGATAGTAAGGCATAGATGGTGGAAGCTGCGATGAGGGATTTTTAGCCTTTGCTTTAGTTGTAGTTGGTGTTGTCGCAGTAGGTTTTGGCTTTGTAGCTGGATATTTGGGAGGATAAAGAGGATTAAAGGGAGGATACATCGGCATATATTGTGGAAAGGGCATCTCAGGGTTTTGAGGCTTCTCAGGGAATTGAGGCATCTCAGGGTTTTGAGGGAATTGAGGCTTCTCAGGGTTTTGAGGCCTCTCAGGGTTTTGAGGGTTTTGTGGCCTCTCAGGGTTTGTGGCCTCTCAGGGTTTTGTGGCCTCTCAGGGTTTTGTGGCCTCTCAGGGTTTTGTGGCCTCTCAGGGTTTGTGGCCTCTCAGGGTTTTGTGGCCTCTCAGGCATCTGAGGGTATTGAGGCCTCTGAGGGAATGGCGGGTATTGAGGGAATGGCAGGTATTGAGGGAATGGCGGGTATTGAGGGAATGGCGGGTATTGAGGCTTCTCAGGGTTTTGATGGAATTGAGGCTTCTCAGGGTTTTGAGGGAATTGAAGCATCTGAGGAAATTGAGGCATCTGAGGGTTTTGAGGATTTTGATGCATCCGAGGGTTTTGAGGATTTTGATGCATCCGAGGGTTTTGAGGATTTTGATGCATCCGAGGGTATTGAGGATTTTGATGCATCCAAGGGTGTATGTGGCCTCTCAGGGCTTTGTGGCATCTCAGGGTGTTGTGGCCTCTCAGGGTGTTGTGGCCTCTCAGGGTGTTGTGGCCTCTCAGGGTGTTGTGGCCTCTCAGGGTGTTGTGGCCTCTCAGGGTGTTGTGGCCTCTCAGGGTGTTGTGGCCTCTCAGGGTGTTGTGGCCTCTCAGGGTGTTGTGGCCTCTCAGGGAATGGAGGGTATTGAGGGAATGGAGGGTGTTGTGGCCTCTCAGGGCTTTGTGGCATCTCAGGGCTTTGTGGCATCTCAGGGCTTTGTGGCATCTCAGGGCTTTGTGGCATCTCAGGGCTTTGTGGCATCTCAGGGCTTTGTGGCATCTCAGGGCTTTGTGGCATCTCAGAGAATTGAGGCATCTGAGCTACAGGGGAATTGGGGGAAGTCATTTTGGAAGCAGGAGTTGAGGCAGGTTTGGAACACCAGAAAGATACTGGAATTCCTTGCCAACGCATCGGGAGTACATAACTTCCACCCTTTGGGAGAAAAACATACAATTAGAAACAGCAAGGAATCACACAAACCTGTCAATGTTACAATCCGACTGTACAAGGCAAAAGACTAATCTCATGCTATATCTTCTGAATAGATCATCATGATGCAACATATTTGAATGTCGGTCCCCATCCAAAAAACATGGTAAATCAGTACATTTGAAAGCAAGCGAAAAACAACTCGCATTTGAAAAGCTGAAAACACATTTTTGCTTGAGATCAATATGATGCAGATTAAACGTTTAATTGTTTTGGCTCTCGTTAAACCATTCATAACTATAACAATTCACAGCACTAGCCATCGGTTTTTTTTTAAACTCACTTCCTCACTCTTTAAATCAGTTTCACATTACCTCTTGAACCATGTTGCAGCCATCATAGGGAACCAACATGACAAGTGCATGCGAGTTCCTCTGCATGCTGTAGCCACAGGTAGACGGGACCTGGGACAGAGGCATTGGAGGTGCATTTCCTGTGGGGTAAAAAGGTTCAGTGTTTATATCATTGGTAGAGATAAATCAAGACTACATTTAGGATATTATGGCTATTGATTTACCTTGTTCTACTGCAAATTGTGATGCTCCTGGTTCCACCGCTCTGAACTTCAACTGGCCAGAACCACACTGCAGTGAGGGCGACATGCTCATCCATGATGAGTCTTGGGACTGGCCACTTGTGTTGGGCTCATCCAGCCTGAAGGCGAATATAATATACATATATTTTTTAAATAGTTTGTACTTTAAAGAGATGCAAAACAAATCAAGCAAAATAACAAACCCTTCAATATGTAATCAAAATATTTTTACCTGCAGCGTCTGCTTGATAAGCACCTTCATCCTCCTCATAAGCGTTTGAGGATGACTTATTGGTCCCGTCTGTGACTTGAGAATCAAGTCCTGACCCTTTTTCAAAAGCTCTCCCGAAAACAATTGTCCCCTCTTGGAACTCATTTGTTGTATCGGCATCTTTTCTCCCTTCTCGTCTTTCTGTTTTCTTCAGACGATAACAGTCTATAGTTTGCGCAAAATAACACGTCAGAATAACAGCTGCAGCCAGGTAAACACCAGCGCCTTTTCTCTTGAGTTTCATCCTGTTGCACATGACTGCCGGTAATGTGAAGAGATGAGATAACTTTCTTTGCCGCAACTATTTGAGCATCAGCAGGTGCTGTGACAACCAATACAGCTGTGATAGGTGCTCATAGGATTCCCATTCTGTAAAATCAAACTCACTGCAGGTGGAGAGCACAAGGCAACGAAGCATGAGACAGGGCCCGGCTTTTAATACTGACACATTACCACCAGGCAGCCAATCAACAAGGCAGGTGCAGCCTCAGCTAAGGCTTGCACCTGTGTTCAATTAGCTTGCAACAGGTGGGCCTCGTTAAGACTTGTCTAACGTCTACAAAGTAAGCCCTGTATATTGATCATGTAGATCGGGGGTGCCCAATACGTCGATCGCAAAGGTATTGTGGGTAGTTTGCATGGTATTGAAGCACAAATGCGGCGCACCTTTATGCGCTTAAGAGGCGCTATTGGTATAAGCGCTCCACAGTTTCTCTGCCGCTGTGAGGTTCCGGCGCTCGCAGTTCACTACCGTTTACCAAAGTGCTTCACACCAAACATAACATTATAATAAAATATAATATTACAATAATAGATAAAAGGCAGATATAAGAAAAGATAAAAGGCACACTGAGAATGAATACACGTTACAAAAAGGCTATGGACAGACAATAAAAGCATAACAATCAATAAAACATAGCTCAGACTGACTCGAAAGTGAGGGTGGGTCTTTAGGCGGGACTTAAAAGTTTGGAGGGTGGGCGACAATTTGAAATGCAGGTCGTTCCAGAGCCTGGGAGCTACCGCTGAGAAGGCTCGATCTCCCCTGGTCTTTTTCTTGGTTTTAGGGACTACCAGCAGCAGCTGAAGCAAAATGAAGTCACAAGAATGATAGAGACATAACAATACAGTATTTATTTGGGCATGGCTAATATAATTGTTGATGGCCAAACATTTCATAGAAGTAACACAACTCTGCTCACATTTCAGGGTTTCTCTTTGACTTAGCCTACTTAAGAGGAAACATATCTTTCAATATAAAATTATTTTTATGATAAGCTTATTAACAATTACTATCTTGTTTACATAACAGTATACTAGATACAAGTCATATGATGTAATTAGGCCACTTATAAAATAGAAAAACATATTTTCTATAATAATCCAATACTATAAATGTAGATTAAAGGGTTGCGTGGATAAAAAACAAGAACAGCAGTACATCCAAAGACAATGGAAAGAAAACATGGAAATATACCAAGAATGTGTACACATCCTCAATTGCTAACCTATTATATTTAAAAGATGCTCTCACCTCAAGTATTCTTAATATAAGACATTCCCCATTGCTATTTTCCCCGACTTGACACGAAAGGGGAACACCCTAAAAATGAATTATTTCCCCCAAATCTTTATTCACGTAGCGGTATACAAGTTCTATTCAAAAGCATACAAACAACTTTGCACAAGCTTGAGAATGCAAAGTCCATTAACTCCTTTCAGAGTTCAAATAAAAATATCCCCCGATTCTTGGTTCTTCAAAATGTTGTATATCATACGGTTTGATTTCGATAACAAACCAATGAATGCAAGCGAGTCTGACTATTTTGATTTGTTCATCTACATTGACCCACAATAATTACATGTATAACAATGTTTTCCCTTATTTAGAAGACAAAATATTTATCTTCACATCATGGAAAGTTAGACGGTAACAGGATGGTGAACATGCATCAGTGTCCCAGCCTGACTTGGACCAGAGATGTCGTTTCGTGGTTAGTTCCATAATTTGAAAGAAACAATACACAGGTGTTATGGACACCCTGTATGATAAAAGGTTTGGCTTCTATCGTTGACATTTCACTTGAATAGTTAAGGATCTCACCTGTTACGTCATTTTTAGTTGTATGAAGGCTACTTTTATAATATAACATCTACATGTGTAGTTTGAACACTTATGACCTAGTGTTTGACCAAACATTTAGTTTTGCTTGTTTACAAAACCAAAAAGAGACAAATGCTGAAGGTTCAATGTTTTACAGAACTGCCCAAAGTTGTAAATGCTCTATTTCAGAGTTGGTGTATGTAATGAGTGAAGCCAGCGTCCCTCACACAGCATAAGTTACGTATTTTAGGAAATGACATGATGGAACTTTACCTTTGACTGAAATACGTTTTCAAAAAAAACAACCATTTTAAAGCTTGTTCACACAAGGAAAGCTGGTGTGAACACAAAATATTCCAATTCAAAACCTAAGAAATGGTTGAGCAATGATGCCACCATGTGGACACAAAGCCACACTATGACAACACTTCAAATGCCAAACATTAATTACATTTATAAATGTAGGAATTTAAAGTGTGCACTTTAAGTTAATTTGTCAGCACAATTTTTCCGTTTAAGTGAAATGTCATTTCTCAATATGGACTGTTCACTCATTCACAAACCAAATGAGACTTCTTGAAGAGCCTGGAATAAAAAGCCTCTTGGGTAGTTGAAGGTTAACAAAAGCACAAACTATAAAGCGTCTCTGTTAAAAACTTTTATTAGAACTGTTTAAGTATGGTAGCGTGGAGGAGGAAAAGGAGGCAGCATTGGTATGGGCAAGTGAACATGGGGATGAAAAGGCGGATGGGGTGCCGGAGTGGGCGGGCAATCTGGTTTCACAGTGGTAGCTGGAGTGGCTGGATATTGGGGATAGGGAGGGGTCATAGGGTAAAGATGATAGTAAGGCATAGATGGTGGAAGCTGCAATGAGGGATTTTTAGCCTTTGCTTTAGTTGTAGTTGGTGTTGTCGCCGCAGTAGGTTTTGGCTTTGTAGCTGGATAAAGAGGATTAAAGGGAGGATACATCGGCATATATTGTGGAAACGGCATCTCAGGGTTTTGAGGCTTCTCAGGGAATTGAGGCTTCTCAGGGTTTTGAGGGAATTGAGGCTTCTCAGGGTTTTGAGGGAATTGAGGCCTCTCAGGGAATTGAGGCTCTCAGGGAATTGAGGCCTCTCAGGGAATTGAGGCCTCTCAGGGAATTGAGGCCTCTCAGGGAATTGAGGCCTCTCAGGGAATTGAGGCCTCTCAGGGAATTGAGGCCTCTCAGGGAATTGAGGCCTCTCAGGGAATTGAGGCCTCTCAGGGTTTTGTGACCTCTCAGGGTTTTGTGACCTCTCAGGGTTTTGTGACCTCTCAGGCCTCTGAGGCCTCTGAGGGAACGGCGGGTATTGAGGGAACGGAGGGAACGGCGGGTATTGAGGGAATGGCGGGTATTGAGGCATCTCAGGGTTTTCTGGCATCTCAGGGTTTTCTGGCATCTCAGGGTTTTCTGGCATCTCAGGGTTTTGAGGGAATTGAGGCATCTCAGGGTTTTGAGGGAATTGAGGCTTCTCAGGGTTTTGAGGGAATTGAAGCATCTCAGGGTTTTGAGGGAATTGAAGCATCTGAGGAAATTGAGGCATCTGAGGGTATTGGGGGTTTTGTGGCCGCTCGGGGCTTTGTGGCCTCTCGGGGCTTTGTGGCCTCTCGGGGCTTTGTGGCCTCTCGGGGAATGGAGGGTATTGAGGGAATGGAGGGTATTGAGGGAATGGAGGGTATTGAGGCCTCTCAGGGTTTTGTGGCCTCTCAGGGTTTTGTGGCCTCTCAGGGCTTTGTGGCATCTCAGGGCTTTGTGGCATCTCAGGGCTTTGTGGCATCCGAGGCATCGCAGGGAATTGAGGAATCTGAGGGAATTGAGGCATCTGAGCTACAGGGGAATTGGGGGAAGTCATTTTGGAAGCAGGAGTTGAGGCAGATTTGGAACACCAGAAAGATACTGGAATTCCTTGCCAACGCATCGGGAGTACATAACTTCCACCCTTTGGGAGAAAAACATACAATTAGAAACAGCAAGGAATCACACAAACCTGTCAATGTTACAATCCGACTGTACAAGGCAAAAGACTAATCTCATGCTATATCTTCTGAATAGATCATCATGATGCAACATATTTGAATGTCGGTCCCCATCCAAAAAACATAGTAAATCAGTACATTTGAAAGCAAGCGAAAAACAACTCGCATTTGAAAAGCTGAAAACACATTTTTGCTTGAGATCAATATGATGCAGATTAAACGTTTAATTGTTTTGGCTCTCGTTAAACCATTCATAACTATAACAATTCACAGCACTAGCCATCGGTTTTTTTTAAACTCACTTCCTCACTCTTTAAGTCAGTTTCACATTACCTCTTGAATCATGTTGCAGCCATCATAGGGAACCAACATGACAAGTGCATGTGAGTTCCTCTGCATGCTGTAGCCACAGGTAGACGGGACCTGGGACAGAGGCATTGGAGGTGCATTTCCTGTGGGGTAAAAAGGTTCTGTGTTTATATCATTGGTAGAGATAAATCAAGTCTACATTTAGGATATGGCTATTGATTTACCTTGTTCTACTGCAAATTGTGATGCTCCTGGTTCCACCGCTCTGAACTTCAACTGGCCCGAACCACACTGCAGTGAGGGCGACATGTTCATCCATGATGAGTCTTGGGGACTGGCCACTTGTGTTGGGCTCATCCAGCCTGAAGGCGAATATAATATACATATATTTTTAAATAGTTTGTACTTTAAAGAGATGCAAAACAATTCAAGCAAAATAACAAACCCTGCAATACGTAATCAAAATATTTTTACCTGCAGCGTCTGCTTGATAAGCACCTTCATCCTCCTCATAAGCGTTTGAGGATGACTTATTGGTCCCGTCTGTGACTTGAGAATCAAGTCCCGACCCTTTTTCAAAAGCTCTCCCGAAAACAATTGTCCCCTCTTGGAACTCATTTGTTGCATCGGCATCTTTTCTCCCTTCTCGTCTTTCTGTTTTCTTCAGACGATAACAGTCTATAGTTTGCGCAAAATAACACGTAAGAATAACAGCTGCAGCCAGGTAAACACCAGCGCCTTTTCTCTTGAGTTTCATCCTGTTGCACATGACTGCCGGTAATGTGATGAGATAACTTTCTTTGCCGCAACTATTTGAGCATCAGCAGGTGCTGTGACAACCAATACAGCTGTGATAGGTGCTCATAGGATTCCCATTCTGTAAAATCAAACTCACTGCGGGTGGAGAGCACATGGCAACGAAGCATGAGACACGGCTTTTAATACTGACACATTACTACCAAGCAGCCAATCAACAAGGCAGGTGCAGCCTCAGCTAAGGCTTGCACCTGTGTTCAATTAGCTTGCAACAGGTGGGCCTCGTTAAGACTTGTCTAACGTCTACAAAGTAAGCCCTGTATATTGATCATGTAGATCGGGAGTGCCCAATACGTCGATCGCAAAGGTAGTGTGGGTAGATTGCATGGCATTGAAGCGCAAATGCGGCGCACCTTTATGCGCTTAAGAGGCGCTATTGGTATAAGCGCTCCTGTTGTGCCGAGAGATATGGGAGTCGGAGGCGGTGCATCGAAGGTGCAAAAGACAACTTTATTGCGGAGCTGCAAAGGACATGTTGTCGGGTCGCAGCCCGGGTCGACAAGAGAGAGAGCCAGGAGGGCACACAACATATATAGATAACACATACCTGTCCGTGTGGAAACAATACCCCCCACTATAGTTCCATGTGTGAATTATGTCCCAGTGGTTAAATAGTGATCACTACACAAGCCCCCCCAGAATTCAACCATGGACACTATCCCCGTGTCCGGGAGGAAGCACCACAGGGGCCGAGGAGGGTGGGGCCGGGCCATGGAACGGGCCGTCGGAAGGGGGCCGCAGGAGAGGGTAGGGGCCCTAACGAGGGCGAGGGCATCCTCACCGGGGGTGGGAGACGGGCCGGAACGGGGCCGCAGTAGGCGTCGTAAGGGGGCCGCAGTGCTGCGACGTGGGGACGGCGTGAATATCCCGGTGGTCCCCAGCAGGGAGGAGCGCTGCCCGGCCGCAGGCGAGGGCACAACGGCGGCGGGCACAAAGTCCTCGGGAGGAAAGAGCCGGGTCCCCGGGGGGCAGGAGCAGCACCCCTGGGAGGAAAAAGCCGTGGACAGGGAAGAGGCCAGACGGGGAGGCCGTCCGAAACTGCCGTCGAGGCGAACCGTGAGCCGCGGTAAGAGGAGAGGCCAGGCAGGGTCCCGGAGCGCGCCACCCACGGGCTGATGAAGGCATGGGCGACGTCCGAAACCGCCAAGGCGAAGGAAGAGGCCAGACAGGGTCCCGAAGCGCGCCACCCACGGGCCGACAGCAGCATGGGCGACGTCCAAAACCGTCGAGGCGAAGGAAGAGGCCAGACAGGCTCCGGAGCGCGCCACCCACGGGCCGATGGCAGCATGGGCGACGTCCGAAACCGCCGAGGCGAAGGAAGAGGCCAGACAGGCTCCGGAGCGCGCCACCCACGGGCCGATGGCAGCATGGGCGACGTCCAAAACCGTCGAGGCGAGACGGGGTCCAGGAGTGCACCACCCAGGCGTCGATGAAAACGTGAGTGGCGTCTGGAACCGCCGTCGAGGTGGTGAAAAAGGTGAGAGTGTCCACATGAGGTCAACCAGCCGGTCGAACCTCCTCTCCGGCACCAGAAAAAGCTCACAAGGCTAATAGCCGTTAGCACTAGCCGTTAGCACTAGCCGTTAGCAGGCAGCCATCCGTAGCTGCTAGCCGTAGTTAGCCAACGTGGTTAGCTGCTAGTTGTCGTTAGCTAGCGCAGCTGGGACGTGCAGCCGCACGCCCCGAAGAAACCCCACGAGGTAGCAATCGGGTTCATCCCTACCCAGCAGGTCGTGCATCGTCCCCTCTGTAGTCGGAAGGCAGATGCGGGAATTGCGAGCAACATCCCCAGCCATTCCGCGGGGCGCACACCGAGCCTCAGTCCGCGTGCCGGTGGCAGCCACGGACGATTCCAATCCTCCCCGGCATTTCGAGACGAAAAACTGAGTTTTTCTGCCGTGTACGGGTCCGTCCCGGAAACTTCACGAAACGTGTCGGGGTCACCAGTGTAGTGCCGAGAGATATGGGAGTCGGAGGCGGTGCATCGAAGGTGCAAAAGACAACTTTATTGCAGAGCTGCAAAGGACATGTTGTCGGGTCGCAGCCCGGGTCGACAAGAGAGAGAGCCAGGAGGGCACACAACATATATAGATAACACATACCTGTCCGTGTGGAAACAATACCCCCCACTATAGTTCCATGTGTGAATTATGTCCCAGTGGTTAAATAGTGATCACTACACTCCACAGTTTCTCCGCCGCTGTGAGGTTCCGCGCTCGCAGTTCACTACCGTTGGTTTCAAAGGCATACCAACTATTACAAATCCAATCCAACCCACTTTATTTGTATAGCACATAATAAAAACAGAGGGTTTACCAAAGTGCTTCACACCAGACATAACATTATAATAAAATATAATAATAGATGAAAGGCACACATAAGAATTAATACACAGTACATAAAGGCTATGGACTGACAATAAAAGCATACAAATCGATAAAACATAGCTCAGACTGACTCGAAAGCGAGGGAAAGGAGGTGGGTTTTTAGGCGAGACTTAAAAGTTTGGAGGGTGGGCGACAATTTGAAATGGGGGGCAGGTCGTTCCAGAGCCTGGGGGCTACCGCTGAGAAGGCTCGATATACAAACTGTTCAACCTAAAGAGATGACAAAAAGTGTTCTTCCAAATACAAAAAAGCCTCTGTATACGCTGTCTCGCAAACACCTTGGTTGGTTTTAGGGACTACCAGCAGCAGCTGAAGCAAAATGAAGTCACAAGAATGATAGACACATAACAATACAGTATTTATTTGGGCATGGCTAATATAATTGTTGATGGCCAAACATTTCATAGAAGTAACACAACTCTGCCCACACTCTAATCACACTCTCGACCTTGTTCTGACTCATGGTATTGAAATTGAGCAACTATTAGTCGAACCGCATACTCCTGCTTTATCCGACCATTTCTTAGTAACTTTTGAAGTACTGTTACTAGACTACAAAGCATTAGTCAAAAGTTCCTGCAGCAGAAACCTATCTCTTAGTGCTATAGCCAAATTTAAGGAAGAGATTCCACCAATACTTAACTCGATAGCATATCTGCATGTAAGGGAGGAATCGTATACAAAATGTACACCACCCCAAATCGATCATGTTGTTGATAGTGCTACAGATGCGCTGCAAATAAAATTAGACTCTGTTGCTCCTTTGAAAAAGAAGAAAATAAAACAACATAGATTAGCTCCATGGCATAATGCCAAAACCCGCAAAATAAAGCAAAAGTCGAGACAACTTGAAAGGATATGGCGTTCCATAAAACTTGAAGAATCTCGTTTAATTTGGCATATTACTCTCAACGAATATAAGAAAGCACTGCGTAAAGCGAGAGCAGCTTACTACACTTCATTAATAAATGAGAATAAGAATAATGGAAGATTTCTTTTCAGCACTGTAGCCAGGCTGACAGAGAGCCATAAATCGATTGAGCCTTCTATTCCCATAGCACTCAGTAGCAATGGTTTTATGTGCTTTTTTAACGATAACATTGTTACTAAACTAGAATGCTTTTCAGCCATAAACCTAGAACAATTAAATTCAATGATTCTCTCTTCCAAACCATCAACGTGTATCTTAGACCCGATTCCAACTAAGCTGTTGAAGGAAGTTTTTCCATTAATTAGCACTTCTTTATTAAATATTATGAATATGTCTTTATTATCAGGCTATGTTCCACAATCATTCAAAGTAGCAGTGATAAAACCGCTTCTTATAAAGCACAACCTCGATCCAGAGGTTTTAGCCAACTATAGACCTATTTCTAATCTTCCGTTCCTCTCAAAAATTCTTGAGAAAGCAGTCGCAAAACAGCTGTGTGATTACTTAAAAAACAATGATTTATTTGAAGATTTTCAGTCTGGCTTTAGAACACATCATAGCACAGAGACAGCTCTGGTTAAAGTCACAAATGACATTCTAATAGCCTCTGACAAGGGACTTGTCTCTATTCTTGTTTTGCTCGTTCTTAGTGCTGCATTTGAAACTATCGACCATGATATCTTATTGCAAAGACTAGAGCACTTAGTTGGCATACAGGGAACTGCTTTCGGCTGGTTTAGGTCCTATCTATCTGAACGCTCTCAGTTTGTACATGTCAAAGATGAATCTTCCACGCAAACCAAAGTTAGCCATGGAGTGCCACAGGGCTCAGTGCTCGGACCTATTTTGTTCACATTATATATGCTTGTTAGGCAATATTATAAGGAATCATTCTGTAAATGTTCTTGTTATGCGGATGATACTCAACTATATTTATCCATCAGGCATGATGAAATTAATCATCTAAATAAAACTCAAGACTGCCTCAAGGACTTAAAAACGTGGATGACCTTAAACTTTTTGATGTTAAACACGACCAAAACTGAAGTTATTGTACTTGGCCCGAAGAATCTACAAAACAAATTATCTAAAGATATACTAACTATGGATGGCATTCATTTGGCCTCCAGTGAGACTGTAAGGAATCTTGGTGTTATATTTGATATATATATATTTGTTATATTATCCTTTAACGCCCACATAAAATCAATTTCAAGGACCGCCTACTTCCATCTACGAAACATTGCAAAGATCAGGCATATCTTGCCTCACAACGATGCAGAGAAACTAGTCCATGCATTTGTTACTTCAAGGCTGGATTATTGTAACTTCTTATTATCAGGGCGTACCAAGAAGTCAGTCAAGTCGCTTCAGCTGTTTCAAAATGCTGCAGCTCGTCTACTAACCAGAGTTAGGAAAAGGGACCACATTACTCCTGTTCTGGCTGCCTTACACTGGCTCCCTATAGAACACAGGATAGAATTTAAAATTCTTCTTCTCGCCTACAAAGCCCTTAATGGGCAGCGCCATCTTACCTTAAAGAACTAATTATTCCCTACTGTCCTGGCATTGCGTTCCAAGAATGCAGGGTTGTTGGTTGTTCCTAGAGTCTCTAAAAGTACAATGGGAGCCAGAGCCTTTTCTTATCAAGCTCCACATTTGTGGAATCAGCTTCCAGTTTGTGTTCGGGCGGCAGACACCCTATCCGTTTTTAAGAGTGGGCTTAAGACCCTCCTTTTTGATAAAGCTTATAGTTAGGGCTGATTAGATTCAGCCCCTAGTTTTGCTGATATAGGCTTAGTTTGTCGGAGGACATCTTCCTTCTTCCTTCTCTCTGTCTGTACCTGTGTACTCATGTTCCGATTAACCCAGCTTCCCCAAATGTCTTTCTTTTTGGTGTCTATATACGCTGGGATCCGGAGTCATGGATGATCCTGCGGTCCTGTGTCCTGCATCGCGAGCCCTGGATCTTGAGTCGTGGCGGTGGTCCTGGATCATAGGTCCTGGATGGATATCCTCGTGGATTAATCTTTCTATTATACACACATGCATTTCCAAACATTGGACTACCTATGTTGCAAATGTATTATCTTTTCAATTTACACACGGCATCTATTGCACGTCTGTCCATCCTGGGAGAGGGATCCCTCCTCTGTTGCTCTCCCTGAGGTTTCTCCCATTTTTACCTTTAAACTGTGGGTTTTCTCCGGAAGTTTTTCCTTGTACGATGTGAGGGTCTAAGGACAGAGGGTGTCGTATTGTCATACTGATATTCCGTACAAACTGTGAAGTCCAGAGACAAATGCAATATTTGTGAAATTGGGCTATATAAATAAACATCGATTGATAAAAATATCCAGATTCTTGGTTCTTCATAATTTTGTATATCATATCGTTTGATTTCGATAACAAACCAATGAATGCAAACAAAGAGTCTTGACTATTTTGATTTGTTAATCTACTTTGACACAATAATTATATGTATAACAATGCTTTCCCTTATTTAGACAACATATTTATCTTCACATCAAGGTTAAGTCAATCAGACGGCAACAGGATGGTGAACATGGATCAGTGTCCCAGCCTGACTTGGACCAGAGTTGTCGTTTCATAGTCAGATCCATAATTTGAAATACACAGGTGTCAAGTCATTTTTAGTTGTATGAAGGCTACTTTTATTAATATTACATGTGTAGTTTGAACACTTATGACCTAGTGTTTGACAAAACATTTAGTAATGCTTGTTTACAAAATCAAAAAGAGACAAATGCTGAAGGAATCTGGGTGTGACCCTAGATAACAACCTGTCCTTCACTGCAAACATTGCTGCTACAACCCGTTGCTGCAGATATACGCTGTACAACATCAGGAAGATTCGTCCCCAGCTGACCCAGAAAGCCACCCAGGTTCTGGTCCAGGCTCTCGTCACCTCACGCCTAGACTATTGCAACTCCCTCCTGGCTGGTCTACCTGCATGTGCCATCCGACCTCTGCAGCTCATCCAGAATGCAGCGGCTCGTCTGGTCTTCAACTTTCCAAAATGTTCCCACACCACTCCGCTCCTCCGCTCCCTTCACTGGCTCCCGGTAACTGCTAGAATCCACTTCAAGACACTAGTACTTGCATACCATGCCGCGAATGGATCTGGCCCTTCCTACATCCAGGACATGGTTAAACTGTACACCCCAGCGCGTGCACTCCGCTCTGCATCAGCCAAACGACTCGCTGCAACTTCGCTGCGAGGGGGACCCAAGTTCCCATCAGCAAAAACACGTGGGTTTGCTATCCTGGCTCCAAGATGGTGGAATGAGCTCCCCATTGACATCAGGACGGCAGAAAGCCTGCACATCTTCCGGCGCAGACTGAAAACTCATCTCTTTCGACTCCACTTCGAGCGATAGAATTACTAACAAAGCACTTATATACTAATATAGGACTGGCATATCTATAGCCAGCTGAGTAGCACTTGAAATGTTTGGCTCTATGATACCCGATGTACTTATATGATTCTGTTTTCTTCAGGGCTGTGTCTTCCTGGTCGTATGTACTTATTGTAAGTCGCTTTGGACAAAAGCGTCAGCTAAATGCAATGTTCAATGTTTTACAGAACTGCCCAAAGTTGTAAATGCTCAATTTCAGAGTTGGTGTATGTAATGAGTAAAGCCAGCGTCCCTCACACAGCATTACGTTACGTATTTTAGGAAATGACATGATGGAACTTTACTTTGACTGAAATACGTTTTCAAAAAAAAAAAAAAACATTTTAAAGCTTGTTCACACAAGGAAAGCTAGCGTGAACACAAAATATTCCAATTCAAAACCTACTAAGAAATGGTTGAGCAATCATGCCACCATGTGGACACAAAGCCACACTATGACAACACTTCAAATGCCAAACATTAATTACATTTATAAATGTAGGAACTTAAAGTGTGCACTTTAAGTTAATTTGTCAGCACAATGTTTCTGTTTAAATGAAATGTCATTTCTCAATATGGACTGTTCACTCATTCACAAACCAAATGAGACTTCTTGAAGCGCCTGGAATAAAAAGCCTCTTGGGTAGTTGAAGGTTAACAAAAGCACAAACTATAAAGCGTCTCTGTTCAAAACTTTTATTAGAACTGTTTAAGTATGGTAGCGTGGAGGAGGAAAAGGAGGCAGCATTGGTATGGGCAAGTGAACATGGGGATGAAAAGGCGGATTGGGTGCCGGAGTGGGCGGGCAATCTGGTTTCACAGTGGTAGCTGGAGTGGCTGGATATTGGGGATAGGGAGGGGTCATAGGGTAAAGATGATAGTAAGGCATAGATGGTGGAAGCTGCGATGAGGGATTTTTAGCCTTTGCTTTAGTTGTAGTTGGTGTTGTCGCAGTAGGTTTTGGCTTTGTAGCTGGATATTTGGGAGGATAAAGAGGATTAAAGGGAGGATACATCGGCATATATTGTGGAAAGGGCATCTCAGGGTTTTGAGGCTTCTCAGGGAATTGAGGCTTCTCAGGGTTTTGAGGGAATTGAGGCCTCTCAGGGTTTTGAGGGTTTTGTGGCCTCTCAGGGTTTTGTGGCCTCTCAGGGTTTTGTGGCCTCTCAGGGTTTTGTGGCCTCTCAGGCATCTGAGGGTATTGAGGCCTCTGAGGGAATGGCGGGTATTGAGGGAATGGCAGGTATTGAGGGAATGGCGGGTATTGAGGCTTCTCAGGGTTTTGATGGAATTGAGGCTTCTCAGGGTTTTGAGGGAATTGAAGCATCTGAGGAAATTGAGGCATCTGAGGGTTTTGAGGATTTTGATGCATCCGAGGGTTTTGAGGATTTTGATGCATCCGAGGGTTTTGAGGATTTTGATGCATCCAAGGGTATTGAGGGTGTTGTGGCCTCTCAGGGTGTTGTGGCCTCTCAGGGTGTTGTGGCCTCTCAGGGAATGGAGGGTATTGAGGGAATGGAGGGTGTTGTGGCCTCTCAGGGCTTTGTGGCATCTCAGGGCTGTGTGGCATCTCAGGGCTGTGTGGCATCTCAGGGCTGTGTGGCATCTCAGGGCTGTGTGGCATCTCAGGGCTGTGTGGCATCTCAGAGAATTGAGGCATCTGAGCTACAGGGGAATTGGGGGAAGTCATTTTGGAAGCAGGAGTTGAGGCAGGTTTGGAACACCAGAAAGATACTGGATTTCCTTTCCAACGCATCGGGAGTACATAACTTCCACCCTTTGGGAGAAAAACATACAATTAGAAACAGCAAGGAATCACACAAACCTGTCAATGTTACAATCCGACTGTACAAGGCAAAAGACTAATCTCATGCTACATCTTCTGAATAGATCATCATGATGCAACATATTTGAATGTCGGTCCCCATCCAAAAAACATAGTAAATCAGTACATTTGAAAGCAAGCGAAAAAACAACTCGCATTTGAAAAGCTGAAAACACATTTTTGCTTGAGATCAATATGATGCAGATTAAACGTTTAATTGTTTTGGCTCTCGTTAAACCATTCATAACTATAACAATTCACAGCACTAGCCATCGGTTTTTTTTAAACTCACTTCCTCACTCTTTAAGTCAGTTTCACATTACCTCTTGAATCATGTTGCAGCCATCATAGGGAACCAACATGACAAGTGCATGCGAGTTCCTCTGCATGCTGTAGCCACAGGTAGACGGGACCTGGGACAGAGGCATTGGAGGTGCATTTCCTGTGGGGTAAAAAGGTTCAGTGTTTATATCATTGGTAGAGATAAATCAAGACTACATTTAGGATATTATGGCTATTGATTTACCTTGTTCTACTGCAAATTGTGATGCTCCTGGTTCCACCGCTCTGAACTTCAACTGGCCAGAACCACACTGCAGTGAGGGCGACATGCTCATCCATGATGAGTCTTGGGGACTGGCCACTTGTGTTGGGCTCATCCAGCCTGAAGGCGAATATAATATACATATATTTTTTAAATAGTTTGTACTTTAAAGAGATGCAAAACAAATCAAGCAAAATAACAAACCCTTCAATATGTAATCAAAATATTTTTACCTGCAGCGTCTGCTTGATAAGCACCTTCATCCTCCTCATAAGCGTTTGAGGATGACTTATTGGTCCCGTCTGTGACTTGAGAATCAAGTCCTGACCCTTTTTCAAAAGCTCTCCCGAAAACAATTGTCCCCTCTTGGAACTCATTTGTTGTATCGGCATCTTTTCTCCCTTCTCGTCTTTCTGTTTTCTTCAGACGATAACAGTCTATAGTTTGCGCAAAATAACACGTCAGAATAACAGCTGCAGCCAGGTAAACACCAGCGCCTTTTCTCTTGAGTTTCATCCTGTTGCACATGACTGCCGGTAATGTGAAGAGATGAGATAACTTTCTTTGCCGCAACTATTTGAGCATCAGCAGGTGCTGTGACAACCAATACAGCTGTGATAGGTGCTCATAGGATTCCCATTCTGTAAAATCAAACTCACTGCAGGTGGAGAGCACAAGGCAACGAAGCATGAGACAGGGCTTTTAATACTGACACATTACCACCAGGCAGCCAATCAACAAGGCAGGTGCAGCCTCAGCTAAGGCTTGCACCTGTGTTCAATTAGCTTGCAACAGGTGGGCCTCGTTAAGACTTGTCTAACGTCTACAAAGTAAGCCCTGTATATTGATCATGTAGATCGGGGGTGCCCAATACGTCGATCGCAAAGGTATTGTGGGTAGTTTGCATGGTATTGAAGCACAAATGCAGCGCACCTTTATGCGCTTAAGAGGCGCTATTGGTATAAGCGCTCCACAGTTTCTCTGCCGCTGTGAGGTTCCGGCGCTCGCAGTTCACTACCGTTTACCAAAGTGCTTCACACCAAACATAACATTATAATAAAATATAATATTACAATAATAGATAAAAGGCAGATATAAGAAAAGATAAAAGGCACACTGAGAATGAATACACGTTACAAAAAGGCTATGGACAGACAATAAAAGCATAACAATCAATAAAACATAGCTCAGACTGACTCGAAAGTGAGGGTGGGTCTTTAGGCGGGACTTAAAAGTTTGGAGGGTGGGCGACAATTTGAAATGCAGGTCGTTCCAGAGCCTGGGAGCTACCGCTGAGAAGGCTCGATCTCCCCTGGTCTTTTTCTTGGTTTTAGGGACTAATAATAATAATAATAATAGCTTGGATTTATATAGCGCCTTTCAAGGGACCCAAGGTCGCTTTACAGTAATAGGGCAAAAAAACAAACATAACAAAACAAAAGTCAGACAGACAAAACAACAGATCGACTACCAGCAGCAGCTGAAGCAAAATGAAGTCACAAGAATGATAGAGACATAACAATACAGTATTTATTTGGGCATGGCTAATATAATTGTTGATGGCCAAACATTTCATAGAAGTAACACAACTCTGCTCACATTTCAGGGTTTCTCTTTGACTTAGCCTACTTAAGAGGGAAAATATCTTTCAATATAAAATTATTTTTATGATAAGCTTATTAACAATTACTATCTTGTTTACATAACAGTATACTAGATACAAGTCATATGATGTAATTAGGCCACTTATAAAATAGAAAAACATATTTTCTATAATAATCCAATACTATAAATGTAGATTAAAGGGTTGTGTGGATAAAAAAACAAGAACAGCAGTAGATCCAAAGACAATAGAAAGAAAACATGGAAATATACCAAGAATGTGTACACATCCTCAATTGCTAACCTATTATATTTAAAAGATGCTCTCACCTCAAGTATTCTTAATATAAGACATTCCCCATTGCTATTTTCCCCGACTTGACACGAAAGGGGAACACCCGAAAAATGAATTATTACCCCCAAATCTTTATTCACGTAGCGGTATACAAGTTCTATTCAAAAGCATACAAACAACTTTGCACAAGCTTGAGAATGCAAAGTCCATTAACTCCTTTCAGAGTTCAAATAAAAATATCCCCCGATTCTTGGTTCTTCAAAATGTTGTATATCATAAGGTTTGATTTCGATAACAAACCAATGAATGCAAGCGAAGAGTCTGACTATTTTGATTTGTTCATCTACATTGACCCACAATAATTACATGTATAACAATGTTTTCCCTTATTTAGAAGACAAAATATTTATCTTCACATCATGGAAAGTTAGACGGTAACGGGATGGTGAACATGTATCAGTGTCCCAGCCTGACTTGGACCAGAGATCTCATTTCATGGTTAGTTCCATAATTTGAAAGAAACAATACACAGGTGTTATGGACACCCTGTATGATAAAAGGTTTGGCTTCTATCGTTGACATTTCACTTGAATAGTTAAGGAACACATCTTTGAAGTCATTTTTAGTTGTATGAAGGCTACTTTTATAATATAACATCTACATGTGTAGTTTGAACACTTATGACCTAGTGTTTGACCAAATATTTAGTAATGCTTGTTTACAAAACCAAAAAGAGATAAATGCTGAAGGTTAAATGTTTTGCACAACTGCCCAAAGTTGTAAATGCTCCATTTCAGAGTTGGTGTATGTAATGAGTGAAGCCAGCGTCCCTTACACAGCATAAGTTACGTATTTTAGAAAAGGACATGATGGAACTTTACCTTTGACTGAAATACGTTTTTAAAAACAACCATTTTAAAGCTTGTTCACACAAGGAAAGCTAGTGTGAACACAAAATGTTCCAATTCTAAACCTACTAAGAAATGTTTGAGCAATGATGCCACCATGTGGACACAAAGCCACACTATGACAACACTTCAAATGCCAAACATTAATTATATTTATAAATGTAGGAATTTAAAGTGTGCACTTTCAGTTAATCATTTGTCAGCACAATTTTTCCGTTTAAGTGAAATGTCATTTTCTCAATATCGACTGTTCACTCATTCACAAACCCAATGAGACTTCTTGAAGCGCCTGGAATAAAAAGTCTCTTGGGTAGTTGAAGGTTAACAAAAGCACAAACTATAAAGCGTCTGTTCAAAACTTTTATTAGAACTGTTTAAGTAAGGTAGCGTGGAGGAGGAAAAGGAGGCAGCATTGGTATGGGCAAGTGAACATGGGGATGAAAAGGCGGATGGGGTGCCGGAGTGGGCGGGGGATCTGGTTTCACAGTGTTAGCTGGTGTGGTTGTATATTGGGGATAGGGAGGGGTCATAGGGTAAAGATGATAGTAAGGCATAGATGGTGGAAGCTGCGATGGGGGATTTTTAGCCTTTGGTTTAGTTGTAGTTGGTGTTGTCGCCGCAGTAGGTTTTGTAGCTAGATATTTGGGAGGATAAAGAGGATTAAAGGGAGGATACATCAGCATATATTGTGGAAACGGAATCCGAGCGTATTGAGGCATCTGAGGGTTTCGAGGCATCGGAGGCAGTGCAGGAATTTGAGTCGCCTTTGCAGTTGTAGGCTGTTTGGTCGTTGCTGTTGTTGTCTCCGGGATCTTAGGGTATTGCCGCATCAGATGGTATTGAGGCATCAGAGCGTATTGAGGCATCAGAGCGTAGTGAGGCATCAGAGCGTAGTGAGGCATCTGAGGCAGTGCAGGAATTTGAGGAGGCAGTGCAGGAATTTGAGTCGCCTTTGTAGTTGTAGGCCGTGTGGTCGTTGCCTCGGGCATCTTACGGTTTTGAAGAATCTGACAGTTTTTAGGAATCTCAGGGAATTGAGGCATCTCAGGGAATTGGGGCATCTCAGGGAATTGGGGCATCTCAGGGAATTGGGGCATCTCAGGGAATTGGGGCATCTCAGGGAATTGGGGCAGCTGAGGCATCTCAGGGCGCTGAGGCATCACAGGGCGTTGGGGCAGCTGAGGCATCTCAGGGCGTTGGGGCAGCTGAGGGTGTATGGGCATCTGAGGGTGTATGGGCATCTGTATGGGCATCTGAGGGTGTATGGGCATCTGAGGGTTTTGAGGCATCTGAGGGTTTTGAGGCATCTGAGGGTGTATGGGCATCTGAGGGTGTTGGGGCATCTGAGGCATCTCAGGGCGTTGGGGCATCTGAGGCATCTCAGGGCGTTGGGGCAGCTGGGGCATCTCAGGGTGTATGGGCATCTGAGGGTGTTGGGGCATCTGAGGGTGTTGGGGCATCTGAGGGTGTTGGGGCATCTGAGGGTGTTGGGGCATCTGAGGGTGTTGGGGCATCTGAGGGTGTTGGGGCATCTGAGGGTGTTGGGCATCTGAGGGTTTCGAGGCATCTCAGGCAACTCAGGGAGTTGGGGCATCTGAGGGCGTTGGGGCATCTGAGGCTTCTGAGGGTGTTGGTGCATCTGAGGGTCTTGGGGCATCTGAGGGTCTTGGGGCATCTGAGGGTCTTGGGGCATCTGAGGGAATTGAGGGTCTTGGGGCATCTCAGGGAATTGAGGGTGTTGGGGCAGCTGGGGCATCTGAGGGTGTTGGGGCAGCTGGGGCATCTGAGGGCGTTGGGGCAGCTGGGGCATCTGAGGGCGCTGGGGCAGCTGGGGCATCTGAGGGTGCTGGGGCAGCTGGGGCATCTGAGGGCGCTGGGGCAGCTGGGGCATCTGAGGGCGCTGGGGCAGCTGGGGCATCTGAGGGCGCTGGGGCCATCTCAGGGCGTTGGGCATTTGAGGCATCTCAGGGTGTATGGGCATCTCAGGGTGTTGGGGCATCTGAGGGTGTTGGGGCATCTGAGGGTGTTGGGGCATCTGAGGGTGTTGGGGCATCTGAGGGTGTTGGGGCATCTGAGGGTGTTGGGGCATCTGAGGGTGTTGGGGCATCTGAGGGTGTTGGGGGTATTGAGCAATCTGATGCTTCTGAGGGTCTTGGGGTTTCTGAGGGTCTTGGGGTTTCTGGGGCATCTCAGGGAATTGAGGCTTCTGAGGCATCTGAGGGTGTTGGGGCATCTGAGGGTGTTGGGGCATCTGAGGGCGCTGGGGCATCTGAGGGCGTTGGGGCATCTGAGGGCGTTGGGGCATCTGAGGGGCGTTGGGGCATCTGAGGGCGTTGGGGCATCTGAGGGCGTTGGGGCATCTGAGGGTGTTGGGGCATCTGAGGGTTTTGAGGGCGTTGGGGCATCTCAGGGTTTTGAGGGCGTTGGGGCATCTCAGGGTTTTGAGGGCGTTGGGGCATCTCAGGGTTTTGAGGGCGTTGGGGCATCTCAGGGTGTATGGGCATCTGAGGGTTTTGAGGCAACTCAGGGAATTGAGGCATCTGTGGGTGTATGGGCATCTGAGGGTGTTGGGGCATCTGAGGCTTCTGAGGGTGTTGGGGCATCTGAGGGTGTTGGGGGTATTGAGCAATCTGATGCTTCTGAGGGTCTTGGGGTTTCTGAAGGTCTTGGGGTTTCTGGGGCATCTCAGGGAATTGAGGCTTCTGAGGCATCTGAGGGTGTTGGGGCATCTGAGGGCGCTGGGGCATCTGAGGGCGCTGGGGCATCTGAGGGCGCTGGGGCATCTGAGGGCGCTGGGGCATCTGAGGGCGCTGGGGCATCTGAGGGCGCTGGGGGCATCTGAGGGCGTTGGGGCATCTGAGGGCGTTGAGGGTGTTGGGGGTGTTGGGGGTCTTGGGGCATCTGAGGGTGTAGGGGGCATCTGAGGGTTTTGAGGGCGTTGGGGCATCTCAGGGTTTTGAGGGCGTTGGGGCATCTCAGGGTTTTGAGGGCGTTGGGGCATCTCAGGGTTTTGAGGGCGTTGGGGCATCTCAGGGTGTATGGGCATCTGAGGGTTTTGAGGCAACTCAGGGAATTGAGGCATCTGTGGGTGTATGGGCATCTGAGGGTGTTGGGGCATCTGAGGCTTCTGAGGGTCTTGGGGCTTCGGAGGGTCTTGGGGCTTCTGAGGGTCTTGGGGGTATTGAGCAATCTGAGGCTTCTGAGGGTCTTGGGGTTTCTGAGGGTCTTGGGGTTTCTGGGGCATCTCAGGGAATTGAGGCTTCTGTGGGTGTTGGGGCATCTGAGGGTGTTGGGGCATCTGAGGGTGTTGGGGGTATTGAGGCATCTGAGGCTTCTGATGGTCTTGGGGCTTCTGAGGGTCTTGGGGCATCTGAGGGTGTTGGGGCATCTGAGGGTGTTGGGGGTGTTGGGGCATCTGAGGGTGTTGGGGCATCTGAGGGTGTTGGGGCATCTGAGGGTGTTGGGGCATCTGAGGGTGTTGGGGGCATCTGAGGGTGTTGGGGCATCTGAGGGTTTTGAGGGTGTTGGGGGTATTGAGGCATCTGAGGCTTCTGAGGGTCTTGGGGCTTCTGAGGGTCTTGGGGCATCTCAGGGAATTGAGGCCTCTGAGGCATCTGAGGGTGTTGGGGGCATCTGAGGGCGCTGGGGCATCTGAGGGCGCTGGGGCATCTGAGGGTTTTGAGGGCGTTGGGGCATCTGAGGGTTTTGAGGGCGTTGGGGCATCTCAGGGTTTTGAGGGCGTTGGGGCATCTCAGGGTTTTGAGGGCGTTGGGGGCATCTCAGGGTTTTGAGGGCGTTGGGGCATCTCAGGGTTTTGAGGGTGTATGGGCATCTGAGGGTTTAGAGGCAACTCAGGGAATTGAGGCATCTGTGGGTGTATGGGCATCTGAGGGTGTTGGGGCATCTGAGGGTGTTGGGGCATCTGAGGCATCTGAGGGTGTTGGGGGTGTTGAGGGTGTTGGGGCATCTGAGGCATCTGAGGGTGTTGGGGGTGTTGAGCAATTTGAGGCTTCTGAGGGTCTTGGGGTTTCTGAGGGTCTTGGGGCATCTGAGGGTGTTGGGGGTGTTGGGGGTGTTGGGGGTGTTGGGGGTGTTGGGGGTATTGAGGCATCTGAGGCTTCTGAGGGTCTTGGGGCTTCTGAGGGTCTTGGGTCATCTCAGGGAATTGAGGCTTCTGAGGCATCTGAGGGTGTTGGGGCATCTGAGGGTGTTGGGGCATCAGAGGGTGTTGGGGCTGTTTGGGCATCTGATGGTGTTGGGGCATCTGAGGGTTTTGAGGCTGTTTGGGCATCTGAGGGTGCTGGGGCATCTGAGGGCGCTGGGGCATCTGAGGGCGCTGGGGCATCTGAGGGTGTTGGGGCATCTGAGGGTGTTGGGGCATCTGAGGGTGTTGGGGGTGTTGGGGGTCTTGGGGGTCTTGGGGGTCTTGGGGCTTCTGGGGCATCTCAGGGAGTTGAGGCATCTGAGGGTGTATGGGCATCTGAGGGTTTTGAGGGTTTTGAGGCATCTGAGAGTATTGAGGGTGTTGGGGCATCTGAGGGTGTTGGGGCATCTGAGGGTGTTGGGGCATCTGAGGGTGTTGGGGCATCTGAGGGTGTTGGGGCATCTGAGGGTGTTGGGGCATCTGAGGGTGTTGGGGCATCTGAGGGTGTTGGGGCATCTGAGGGTATTGAGGCATCTGAGGCTTCTGTGGGTCTTGGGGCATCTGAGGCTTCTGTGGGTCTTGGGGCATCTGAGGCTTCTGTGGGTCTTGGGGCTTCTGGGGAATCTCAGGGAATTGAGGGTGTTGAGGAATCTGGGGCATCTGAGGGTGTTGGGGCATCTCAGGGTGTTGTTGGGGCATCTCCGGGTGTTGTTGGGGCATCTCCGGGTGTTGTTGGGGCATCTCCGGGTGTTGTTGGGGCATCTCCGGGTGTTGTTGGGGCATCTCCGGGTGTTGTTGGGGCACTTGAGCTTAGCTCAGACTGACTCGAAAGTGAGGGTGGGTCTTTAGGCGGGACTTAAAAGTTTGGAGGGTGGGCGACAATTTGAAATGCAGGTCGTTCCAGAGCCTGGGAGCTACCGCTGAGAAGGCTCGATCTCCCCTGGTCTTTTTCTTGGTTTTAGGGACTAATAATAATAATAATAATAGCTTGGATTTATATAGCGCCTTTCAAGGGACCCAAGGTCGCTTTACAGTAATAGGGCAAAAAAAACAAACATAACAAAACAAAAGTCAGACAGACAAAACAACAGATCGACTACCAGCAGCAGCTGAAGCAAAATGAAGTCACAAGAATGATAGAGACATAACAATACAGTATTTATTTGGGCATGGCTAATATAATTGTTGATGGCCAAACATTTCATAGAAGTAACACAACTCTGCTCACATTTCAGGGTTTCTCTTTGACTTAGCCTACTTAAGAGGGAAAATATCTTTCAATATAAAATTATTTTTATGATAAGCTTATTAACAATTACTATCTTGTTTACATAACAGTATACTAGATACAAGTCATATGATGTAATTAGGCCACTTATAAAATAGAAAAACATATTTTCTATAATAATCCAATACTATAAATGTAGATTAAAGGGTTGTGTGGATAAAAAAACAAGAACAGCAGTAGATCCAAAGACAATAGAAAGAAAACATGGAAATATACCAAGAATGTGTACACATCCTCAATTGCTAACCTATTATATTTAAAAGATGCTCTCACCTCAAGTATTCTTAATATAAGACATTCCCCATTGCTATTTTCCCCGACTTGACACGAAAGGGGAACACCCGAAAAATGAATTATTACCCCCAAATCTTTATTCACGTAGCGGTATACAAGTTCTATTCAAAAGCATACAAACAACTTTGCACAAGCTTGAGAATGCAAAGTCCATTAACTCCTTTCAGAGTTCAAATAAAAATATCCCCCGATTCTTGGTTCTTCAAAATGTTGTATATCATAAGGTTTGATTTCGATAACAAACCAATGAATGCAAGCGAAGAGTCTGACTATTTTGATTTGTTCATCTACATTGACCCACAATAATTACATGTATAACAATGTTTTCCCTTATTTAGAAGACAAAATATTTATCTTCACATCATGGAAAGTTAGACGGTAACGGGATGGTGAACATGTATCAGTGTCCCAGCCTGACTTGGACCAGAGATCTCATTTCATGGTTAGTTCCATAATTTGAAAGAAACAATACACAGGTGTTATGGACACCCTGTATGATAAAAGGTTTGGCTTCTATCGTTGACATTTCAC
This sequence comes from Harpagifer antarcticus, assembly GCA_902827135.1. NCBI lineage: Eukaryota > Metazoa > Chordata > Actinopteri > Perciformes > Harpagiferidae > Harpagifer > Harpagifer antarcticus. The sequence continues at coordinate 51,406 of CADEHL010001342.1, forward strand.
TTGAATAGTTAAGGAACACATCTTTGAAGTCATTTTTAGTTGTATGAAGGCTACTTTTATAATATAACATCTACATGTGTAGTTTGAACACTTATGACCTAGTGTTTGACCAAATATTTAGTAATGCTTGTTTACAAAACCAAAAAGAGATAAATGCTGAAGGTTAAATGTTTTGCACAACTGCCCAAAGTTGTAAATGCTCCATTTCAGAGTTGGTGTATGTAATGAGTGAAGCCAGCGTCCCTTACACAGCATAAGTTACGTATTTTAGAAAAGGACATGATGGAACTTTACCTTTGACTGAAATACGTTTTTAAAAACAACCATTTTAAAGCTTGTTCACACAAGGAAAGCTAGTGTGAACACAAAATGTTCCAATTCTAAACCTACTAAGAAATGTTTGAGCAATGATGCCACCATGTGGACACAAAGCCACACTATGACAACACTTCAAATGCCAAACATTAATTATATTTATAAATGTAGGAATTTAAAGTGTGCACTTTCAGTTAATCATTTGTCAGCACAATTTTTCCGTTTAAGTGAAATGTCATTTTCTCAATATCGACTGTTCACTCATTCACAAACCCAATGAGACTTCTTGAAGCGCCTGGAATAAAAAGTCTCTTGGGTAGTTGAAGGTTAACAAAAGCACAAACTATAAAGCGTCTGTTCAAAACTTTTATTAGAACTGTTTAAGTAAGGTAGCGTGGAGGAGGAAAAGGAGGCAGCATTGGTATGGGCAAGTGAACATGGGGATGAAAAGGCGGATGGGGTGCCGGAGTGGGCGGGGGATCTGGTTTCACAGTGTTAGCTGGTGTGGTTGTATATTGGGGATAGGGAGGGGTCATAGGGTAAAGATGATAGTAAGGCATAGATGGTGGAAGCTGCGATGGGGGATTTTTAGCCTTTGGTTTAGTTGTAGTTGGTGTTGTCGCCGCAGTAGGTTTTGTAGCTAGATATTTGGGAGGATAAAGAGGATTAAAGGGAGGATACATCAGCATATATTGTGGAAACGGAATCCGAGCGTATTGAGGCATCTGAGGGTTTCGAGGCATCGGAGGCAGTGCAGGAATTTGAGTCGCCTTTGCAGTTGTAGGCTGTTTGGTCGTTGCTGTTGTTGTCTCCGGGATCTTAGGGTATTGCCGCATCAGATGGTATTGAGGCATCAGAGCGTATTGAGGCATCAGAGCGTAGTGAGGCATCAGAGCGTAGTGAGGCATCTGAGGCAGTGCAGGAATTTGAGGAGGCAGTGCAGGAATTTGAGTCGCCTTTGTAGTTGTAGGCCGTGTGGTCGTTGCCTCGGGCATCTTACGGTTTTGAAGAATCTGACAGTTTTTAGGAATCTCAGGGAATTGAGGCATCTCAGGGAATTGGGGCATCTCAGGGAATTGGGGCATCTCAGGGAATTGGGGCATCTCAGGGAATTGGGGCATCTCAGGGAATTGGGGGCAGCTGAGGCATCTCAGGGCGCTGAGGCATCACAGGGCGTTGGGGCAGCTGAGGCATCTCAGGGCGTTGGGGCAGCTGAGGGTGTATGGGCATCTGAGGGTGTATGGGCATCTGTATGGGCATCTGAGGGTGTATGGGCATCTGAGGGTTTTGAGGCATCTGAGGGTTTTGAGGCATCTGAGGGTGTATGGGCATCTGAGGGTGTTGGGGCATCTGAGGCATCTCAGGGCGTTGGGGCATCTGAGGCATCTCAGGGCGTTGGGGCAGCTGGGGCATCTCAGGGTGTATGGGCATCTGAGGGTGTTGGGGCATCTGAGGGTGTTGGGGCATCTGAGGGTGTTGGGGCATCTGAGGGTGTTGGGGCATCTGAGGGTGTTGGGGCATCTGAGGGTGTTGGGGCATCTGAGGGTGTTGGGGCATCTGAGGGTTTTGAGGCATCTCAGGCAACTCAGGGAGTTGGGGCATCTGAGGGCGTTGGGGCATCTGAGGCTTCTGAGGGTGTTGGTGCATCTGAGGGTCTTGGGGCATCTGAGGGTCTTGGGGCATCTGAGGGTCTTGGGGCATCTGAGGGAATTGAGGGTCTTGGGGCATCTCAGGGAATTGAGGGTGTTGGGGCAGCTGGGGCATCTGAGGGTGTTGGGGCAGCTGGGGCATCTGAGGGCGTTGGGGCAGCTGGGGCATCTGAGGGCGCTGGGGCAGCTGGGGCATCTGAGGGCGCTGGGGCAGCTGGGGCATCTGAGGGCGCTGGGGCAGCTGGGGCATCTGAGGGCGCTGGGGCAGCTGGGGCATCTGAGGGCGCTGGGGCATCTCAGGGCGTTGGGGCATTTGAGGCATCTCAGGGTGTATGGGCATCTCAGGGTGTTGGGGCATCTGAGGGTGTTGGGGCATCTGAGGGTGTTGGGGCATCTGAGGGTGTTGGGGCATCTGAGGGTGTTGGGGCATCTGAGGGTGTTGGGGCATCTGAGGGTGTTGGGGCATCTGAGGGTGTTGGGGGTATTGAGCAATCTGATGCTTCTGAGGGTCTTGGGGTTTCTGAGGGTCTTGGGGTTTCTGGGGCATCTCAGGGAATTGAGGCTTCTGAGGCATCTGAGGGTGTTGGGGCATCTGAGGGTGTTGGGGCATCTGAGGGCGCTGGGGCATCTGAGGGCGCTGGGGCATCTGAGGGCGCTGGGGCATCTGAGGGCGTTGGGGCATCTGAGGGCGTTGGGGCATCTGAGGGCGTTGGGGCATCTGAGGGTGTTGGGGCATCTGAGGGTTTTGAGGGCGTTGGGGCATCTCAGGGTTTTGAGGGCGTTGGGGCATCTCAGGGTTTTGAGGGCGTTGGGGCATCTCAGGGTTTTGAGGGCGTTGGGGCATCTCAGGGTGTATGGGCATCTGAGGGTTTTGAGGCAACTCAGGGAATTGAGGCATCTGTGGGTGTATGGGCATCTGAGGGTGTTGGGGCATCTGAGGCTTCTGAGGGTGTTGGGGCATCTGAGGGTGTTGGGGGTATTGAGCAATCTGATGCTTCTGAGGGTCTTGGGGTTTCTGAAGGTCTTGGGGTTTCTGGGGCATCTCAGGGAATTGAGGCTTCTGAGGCATCTGAGGGTGTTGGGGCATCTGAGGGCGCTGGGGCATCTGAGGGCGCTGGGGCATCTGAGGGCGCTGGGGCATCTGAGGGCGCTGGGGCATCTGAGGGCGCTGGGGCATCTGAGGGCGCTGGGGCATCTGAGGGCGTTGGGGCATCTGAGGGCGTTGAGGGTGTTGGGGGTGTTGGGGGTCTTGGGGCATCTGAGGGTGTTGGGGCATCTGAGGGTTTTGAGGGCGTTGGGGCATCTCAGGGTTTTGAGGGCGTTGGGGCATCTCAGGGTTTTGAGGGCGTTGGGGCATCTCAGGGTTTTGAGGGCGTTGGGGCATCTCAGGGTGTATGGGCATCTGAGGGTTTTGAGGCAACTCAGGGAATTGAGGCATCTGTGGGTGTATGGGCATCTGAGGGTGTTGGGGCATCTGAGGCTTCTGAGGGTCTTGGGGCTTCGGAGGGTCTTGGGGCTTCTGAGGGTCTTGGGGGTATTGAGCAATCTGAGGCTTCTGAGGGTCTTGGGGTTTCTGAGGGTCTTGGGGTTTCTGGGGCATCTCAGGGAATTGAGGCTTCTGTGGGTGTTGGGGCATCTGAGGGTGTTGGGGCATCTGAGGGTGTTGGGGGTATTGAGGCATCTGAGGCTTCTGATGGTCTTGGGGCTTCTGAGGGTCTTGGGGCATCTGAGGGTGTTGGGGCATCTGAGGGTGTTGGGGGTGTTGGGGCATCTGAGGGTGTTGGGGCATCTGAGGGTGTTGGGGCATCTGAGGGTGTTGGGGCATCTGAGGGTGTTGGGGCATCTGAGGGTGTTGGGGCATCTGAGGGTTTTGAGGGTGTTGGGGGTATTGAGGCATCTGAGGCTTCTGATGGTCTTGGGGCTTCTGAGGGTCTTGGGGCATCTCAGGGAATTGAGGCCTCTGAGGCATCTGAGGGTGTTGGGGCATCTGAGGGCGCTGGGGCATCTGAGGGCGCTGGGGCATCTGAGGGTTTTGAGGGCGTTGGGGCATCTGAGGGTTTTGAGGGCGTTGGGGCATCTCAGGGTTTTGAGGGCGTTGGGGCATCTCAGGGTTTTGAGGGCGTTGGGGCATCTCAGGGTTTTGAGGGCGTTGGGGCATCTCAGGGTTTTGAGGGTGTATGGGCATCTGAGGGTTTAGAGGCAACTCAGGGAATTGAGGCATCTGTGGGTGTATGGGCATCTGAGGGTGTTGGGGCATCTGAGGGTGTTGGGGCATCTGAGGCATCTGAGGGTGTTGGGGGTGTTGAGGGTGTTGGGGCATCTGAGGCATCTGAGGGTGTTGGGGGTGTTGAGCAATTTGAGGCTTCTGAGGGTCTTGGGGTTTCTGAGGGTCTTGGGGCATCTGAGGGTGTTGGGGGTGTTGGGGGTGTTGGGGGTGTTGGGGGTGTTGGGGGTATTGAGGCATCTGAGGCTTCTGAGGGTCTTGGGGCTTCTGAGGGTCTTGGGTCATCTCAGGGAATTGAGGCTTCTGAGGCATCTGAGGGTGTTGGGGCATCTGAGGGTGTTGGGGCATCAGAGGGTGTTGGGGCTGTTTGGGCATCTGATGGTGTTGGGGCATCTGAGGGTTTTGAGGCTGTTTGGGCATCTGAGGGTGCTGGGGCATCTGAGGGCGCTGGGGCATCTGAGGGCGCTGGGGCATCTGAGGGTGTTGGGGCATCTGAGGGTGTTGGGGCATCTGAGGGTGTTGGGGGTGTTGGGGGTCTTGGGGGTCTTGGGGGTCTTGGGGCTTCTGGGGCATCTCAGGGAGTTGAGGCATCTGAGGGTGTATGGGCATCTGAGGGTTTTGAGGGTTTTGAGGCATCTGAGAGTATTGAGGGTGTTGGGGCATCTGAGGGTGTTGGGGGCATCTGAGGGTGTTGGGGCATCTGAGGGTGTTGGGGCATCTGAGGGTGTTGGGGCATCTGAGGGTGTTGGGGCATCTGAGGGTGTTGGGGCATCTGAGGGTGTTGAGGGTATTGAGGGTATTGAGGCATCTGAGGCTTCTGTGGGTCTTGGGGCATCTGAGGCTTCTGTGGGTCTTGGGGCATCTGAGGCTTCTGTGGGTCTTGGGGCTTCTGGGGAATCTCAGGGAATTGAGGGTGTTGAGGAATCTGGGGCATCTGAGGGTGTTGGGGCATCTCAGGGTGTTGTTGGGGCATCTCCGGGTGTTGTTGGGGCATCTCCGGGTGTTGTTGGGGCATCTCCGGGTGTTGTTGGGGCATCTCCGGGTGTTGTTGGGGCATCTCCGGGTGTTGTTGGGGCACTTGAGGGTATTGAGGCATCTGAGGGTATTGAGGCATCTGAGCTACAGGGGAATTGGGGAAAGTTGTTTTGGAAGCAGGAGGCGAGGCAGAAGGCGAGGCAGGAGGCGAGGCAGGAGGCGAGGCAGGAGGCGAGGCAGGAGGCGAGGCAGGAGGCGAGGCAGGAGGCGAGGCAGGTTTGGAACACCAGAGAGAGACTGGATTTCCTTTCCAACGCATCGGGAGTACATAACTTCCACCCTTTGGGAGAAAAACATACAATTAGAAACAGCAAGGAATCACACAAACCTGTCAATGTTACAATCCGACTGTACAAGGCAAAAGACTAATCTCATGCTATATCTTCTGAATAGATCATCATGATGCAACATATTTGAATGTCGGTCCCCATCCAAAAAAACATAGTAAATCAGTACATTTGAAAGCAAGCAAAAAACAACTCTCATTTGAAAAGCTGAAAACACATTTTTGCTTGAGATCAATATGATGCAGATTAAACCTTTAATTGTGTTGGCTCTCGTTAAACCATTCATAACTATAACAATTCACAGCACTAGCCATCGTTTTTTTAAACTCACTTCCTCACTCTTTAAGTCAGTTTCACATTACCTCTTGAACCATGTTGCAGCCATCATAGGGAACCAACATGACAAGTGCATGCGAGTTCCTCTGCATGCTGTAGCCACAGGTAGACGGGACCTGGGAAAGAGGCATTGGAGGTGCATTTCCTGTGCGGTAAAAAGGTTCAGTGTTTATATCATTGGTAGAGCTAAATCAAGTCTACATTTAGGATATGGCTATTGATTTACCTTGTTCTACTGCAAATTGTGATGCCCCTGATCCCACCGCTCTGAACTTCAACTGGCCCGAACCACACTGCAGTGAGGGCGACATGCTCATCCATGACGAGTCTTTGGGACTGGCAACTTGTGTTGGGCTCATCCAGCCTGAATGTGAATATAATATACATATATTTTTAAATAGTTTGTACTTTAAAGAGATGCAAAACAATTTAAGCAAAATAACAAACCCTTCAATATGTAATCAAAATATTTGTACCTGCAGCGTCTGCTTGATAATCATCTTCATCCTCCTCATAAGCGTTTGAGGATGACTTCTTGGTCCCGTCTGTGACTTGAGAATCAAGTCCTGACCCTTTTTCAAAAGCTCTCCCGAAAACAATTGTCCCCTCTTGGAACTCATTTGTTGCATCGGCATCTTTTCTCCCTTCTCCTCTTTCTGTTTTCTTCAGACGATAACAGTCTATAGTTTGCGCAAAATAACACGTCAGAATAACAGCTGCAGCCAGGTAAACATCAGCGCCTTTTCTGTTGCGTTTCATCCTGTTGAACATGACTGCTGGTAATTTGATGAGATAACTTTCTTTGCCCCAACTATTTGAGCATCAGCAGGTGCTGTGACAACCAATACAGCTGTGATAGGTGCTCATAGGATTCCCATTCTGTAAAATCAAACTCACTGCTGGTGGAGAGCACATGGCAACGAAGCATGAGACACGGCTTTTAATACTGACACATTACTACCAAGCAGCCAATCAACAAGGCAGGTGCAGCCTCAGCTAAGGCTTGCACCTGTGTTCAATTAGCTTGCAACAGGTGGGCCTCGTTAAGACTTGTCTAACGTCTACAAAGTAAGCCCTGTATATTGATCATGTAGATCGGGAGTGCCCAATACGTCGATCGCAAAGGTAGTGTGGGTAGATTGCATGGCATTGAAGCGCAAATGCGGCGCACCTTTATGCGCTTAAGAGGCGCTATTGGTATAAGCGCTCCTGTTGTGCCGAGAGATATGGGAGTCGGAGGCGGTGCATCGAAGGTGCAAAAGACAACTTTATTGCGGAGCTGCAAAGGACATGTTGTCGGGTCGCAGCCCGGGTCGACAAGAGAGAGAGCCAGGAGGGCACACAACATATATAGATAACACATACCTGTCCGTGTGGAAACAATACCCCCCACTATAGTTCCATGTGTGAATTATGTCCCAGTGGTTAAATAGTGATCACTACACAAGCCCCCCCAGAATTCAACCATGGACACTATCCCCGTGTCCGGGAGGAAGCACCACAGGGGCCGAGGAGGGTGGGGCCGGGCCATGGAACGGGCCGTCGGAAGGGGGCCGCAGGAGAGGGTAGGGGCCCTAACGAGGGCGAGGGCATCCTCACCGGGGGTGGGAGACGGGCCGGAACGGGGCCGCAGTAGGCGTCGTAAGGGGGCCGCAGTGCTGCGACGTGGGGACGGCGTGAATATCCCGGTGGTCCCCAGCAGGGAGGAGCGCTGCCCGGCCGCAGGCGAGGGCACAACGGCGGCGGGCACAAAGTCCTCGGGAGGAAAGAGCCGGGTCCCCGGGGGGCAGGAGCAGCACCCCTGGGAGGAAAAAGCCGTGGACAGGGAAGAGGCCAGACGGGGAGGCCGTCCGAAACTGCCGTCGAGGCGAACCGTGAGCCGCGGTAAGAGGAGAGGCCAGGCAGGGTCCCGGAGCGCGCCACCCACGGGCCGATGAAGGCATGGGCGACGTCCGAAACCGCCAAGGCGAAGGAAGAGGCCAGACAGGGTCCCGAAGCGCGCCACCCACGGGCCGACAGCAGCATGGGCGACGTCCAAAACCGTCGAGGCGAAGGAAGAGGCCAGACAGGCTCCGGAGCGCGCCACCCACGGGCCGATGGCAGCATGGGCGACGTCCGAAACCGCAGAGGCGAAGGAAGAGGCCAGACAGGCTCCGGAGCGCGCCACCCACGGGCCGATGGCAGCATGGGCGACGTCCAAAACCGTCGAGGCGAGACGGGGTCCAGGAGTGCACCACCCAGGCGTCGATGAAAACGTGAGTGGCGTCTGGAACCGCCGTCGAGGTGGTGAAAAAGGTGAGAGTGTCCACATGAGGTCAACCAGCCGGTCGAACCTCCTCTCCGGCACCAGAAAAAAGCTCACAAGGCTAATAGCCGTTAGCACTAGCCGTTAGCACTAGCCGTTAGCAGGCAGCCATCCGTAGCTGCTAGCCGTAGTTAGCCAACGTGGTTAGCTGCTAGTTGTCGTTAGCTAGCGCAGCTGGGACGTGCAGCCGCACGCCCCGAAGAAACCCCACGAGGTAGCAATCGGGTTCATCCCTACCCAGCAGGTCGTGCATCGTCCCCTCTGTAGTCGGAAGGCAGATGCGGGAATTGCGAGCAACATCCCCAGCCATTCCGCGGGGCGCACACCGAGCCTCAGTCCGCGTGCCGGTGGCAGCCACGGACGATTCCAATCCTCCCCGGCATTTCGAGACGAAAAACTGAGTTTTTCTGCCGTGTACGGGTCCGTCCCAGAAACTTCACGAAACGTGTCGGGGTCACCAGTGTAGTGCCGAGAGATATGGGAGTCGGAGGCGGTGCATCGAAGGTGCAAAAGACAACTTTATTGCAGAGCTGCAAAGGACATGTTGTCGGGTCGCAGCCCGGGTCGACAAGAGAGAGAGCCAGGAGGGCACACAACATATATAGATAACACATACCTGTCCGTGTGGAAACAATACCCCCCACTATAGTTCCATGTGTGAATTATGTCCCAGTGGTTAAATAGTGATCACTACACTCCACAGTTTCTCCGCCGCTGTGAGGTTCCGCGCTCGCAGTTCACTACCGTTGGTTTCAAAGGCATACCAACTATTACAAATCCAATCCTACCCACTTTATTTGTATAGCACATAATAAAAACAGAGGGTTTACCAAAGTGCTTCACACCAGACATAACATTATAATAAAATATAATAATAGATGAAAGGCACACATAAGAATTAATACACAGTACATAAAGGCTATGGACTGACAATAAAAGCATACAAATCGATAAAACATAGCTCAGACTGACTCGAAAGCGAGGGAAAGGAGGTGGGTTTTTAGGCGAGACTTAAAAGTTTGGAGGGTGGGCGACAATTTGAAATGGGGGGCAGGTCGTTCCAGAGCCTGGGGGCTACCGCTGAGAAGGCTCGATATACAAACTGTTCAACCTAAAGAGATGACAAAAAGTGTTCTTCCAAATACAAAAAAGCCTCTGTATACGCTGTCTCGCAAACACCTTGGTTGGTTTTAGGGACTACCAGCAGCAGCTGAAGCAAAATGAAGTCACAAGAATGATAGACACATAACAATACAGTATTTATTTGGGCATGGCTAATATAATTGTTGATGGCCAAACATTTCATAGAAGTAACACAACTCTGCCCACACTCTAATCACACTCTCGACCTTGTTCTGACTCATGGTATTGAAATTGAGCAACTATTAGTCGAACCGCATACTCCTGCTTTATCCGACCATTTCTTAGTAACTTTTGAAGTACTGTTACTAGACTACAAAGCATTAGTCAAAAGTTCCTGCAGCAGAAACCTATCTCTTAGTGCTATAGCCAAATTTAAGGAAGAGATTCCACCAATACTTAACTCGATAGCATGTCTGCATGTAAGGGAGGAATCGTATACAAAATGTACACCACCCCAAATTGATCATGTTGTTGATAGTGCTACAGATGCGCTGCAAATAAAATTAGACTCTGTTGCTCCTTTGAAAAAGAAGAAAATAAAACAACATAGATTAGCTCCATGGCATAATGCCAAAACCCGCAAAATAAAGCAAAAGTCGAGACAACTTGAAAGGATATGGCGTTCCATAAAACTTGAAGAATCTCGTTTAATTTGGCATATTACTCTCAATGAATATAAGAAAGCACTGCGTAAAGCGAGAGCAGCTTACTACACTTCATTAATAAATGAGAATAAGAATAATGGAAGATTTCTTTTCAGCACTGTAGCCAGGCTGACAGAGAGCCATAAATCGATTGAGCCTTCTATTCCCATAGCACTCAGTAGCAATGGTTTTATGTGCTTTTTTAACGATAACATTGTTACTAAACTAGAATGCTTTTCAGCCATAAACCTAGAACAATTAAATTCAATGATTCTCTCTTCCAAACCATCAACGTGTATCTTAGACCCGATTCCAACTAAGCTGTTGAAGGAAGTTTTTCCATTAATTAGCACTTCTTTATTAAATATTATGAATATGTCTTTATTATCAGGCTATGTTCCACAATCATTCAAAGTAGCAGTGATAAAACCGCTTCTTATAAAGCACAACCTCGATCCAGAGGTTTTAGCCAACTATAGACCTATTTCTAATCTTCCGTTCCTCTCAAAAATTCTTGAGAAAGCAGTCGCAAAACAGCTGTGTGATTACTTAAAAAACAATGATTTATTTGAAGATTTTCAGTCTGGCTTTAGAACACATCATAGCACAGAGACAGCTCTGGTTAAAGTCACAAATGACATTCTAATAGCCTCTGACAAGGGACTTGTCTCTATTCTTGTTTTGCTCGTTCTTAGTGCTGCATTTGAAACTATCGACCATGATATCTTATTGCAAAGACTAGAGCACTTAGTTGGCATACAGGGAACTACTTTCGGCTGGTTTAGGTCCTATCTATCTGAACGCTCTCAGTTTGTACATGTCAAAGATGAATCTTCCACGCAAACCAAAGTTAGCCATGGAGTGCCACAGGGCTCAGTGCTCGGACCTATTTTGTTCACATTATATATGCTTGTTAGGCAATATTATAAGGAATCATTCTGTAAATGTTCTTGTTATGCGGATGATACTCAACTATATTTATCCATCAGGCATGATGAAATTAATCATCTAAATAAAACTCAAGACTGCCTCAAGGACTTAAAAACGTGGATGACCTTAAACTTTTTGATGTTAAACACGACCAAAACTGAAGTTATTGTACTTGGCCCGAAGAATCTACAAAACAAATTATCTAAAGATATACTAACTATGGATGGCATTCATTTGGCCTCCAGTGAGACTGTAAGGAATCTTGGTGTTATATTTGATATATATATATTTGTTATATTATCCTTTAACGCCCACATAAAATCAATTTCAAGGACCGCCTACTTCCATCTACGAAACATTGCAAAGATCAGGCATATCTTGCCTCACAACGATGCAGAGAAACTAGTCCATGCATTTGTTACTTCAAGGCTGGATTATTGTAACTTCTTATTATCAGGGCGTACCAAGAAGTCAGTCAAGTCGCTTCAGCTGTTTCAAAATGCTGCAGCTCGTCTACTAACCAGAGTTAGGAAAAGGGACCACATTACTCCTGTTCTGGCTGCCTTACACTGGCTCCCTATAGAACACAGGATAGAATTTAAAATTCTTCTTCTCGCCTACAAAGCCCTTAATGGGCAGCGCCATCTTACCTTAAAGAACTAATTATTCCCTACTGTCCTGGCATTGCGTTCCAAGAATGCAGGGTTGTTGGTTGTTCCTAGAGTCTCTAAAAGTACAATGGGAGCCAGAGCCTTTTCTTATCAAGCTCCACATTTGTGGAATCAGCTTCCAGTTTGTGTTCGGGCGGCAGACACCCTATCCGTTTTTAAGAGTGCGCTTAAGACCCTCCTTTTTGATAAAGCTTATAGTTAGGGCTGATTAGATTCAGCCCCTAGTTTTGCTGATATAGGCTTAGTTTGTCGGAGGACATCTTCCTTCTTCCTTCTCTCTGTCTGTACCTGTGTACTCATGTTCCGATTAACCCAGCCTCCCCAAATGTCTTTCTTTTTGGTGTCTATATACGCTGGGATCCGGAGTCATGGATGATCCTGCGGTCCTGTGTCCTGCATCGCGAGCCCTGGATCTTGAGTCGTGGCGGTGGTCCTGGATCATAGGTCCTGGATGGATATCCTCGTGGATTAATCTTTCTATTATACACACATGCATTTCCAAACATTGGACTACCTATGTTGCAAATGTATTATCTTTTCAATTTACACACGGCATCTATTGCACGTCTGTCCATCCTGGGAGAGGGATCCCTCCTCTGTTGCTCTCCCTGAGGTTTCTCCCATTTTTACCTTTAAACTGTGGGTTTTCTCCGGAAGTTTTTCCTTGTACGATGTGAGGGTCTAAGGACAGAGGGTGTCGTATTGTCATACTGATATTCTGTACAAACTGTGAAGTCCAGAGACAAATGCAATATTTGTGAAATTGGGCTATATAAATAAACATCGATTGATAAAAATATCCAGATTCTTGGTTCTTCATAATTTTGTATATCATATCGTTTGATTTCGATAACAAACCAATGAATGCAAACAAAGAGTCTTGACTATTTTGATTTGTTAATCTACTTTGACACAATAATTATATGTATAACAATGCTTTCCCTTATTTAGACAACATATTTATCTTCACATCAAGGTTAAGTCAATCAGACGGCAACAGGATGGTGAACATGGATCAGTGTCCCAGCCTGACTTGGACCAGAGTTGTCGTTTCATAGTCAGATCCATAATTTGAAATACACAGGTGTCAAGTCATTTTTAGTTGTATGAAGGCTACTTTTATTAATATTACATGTGTAGTTTGAACACTTATGACCTAGTGTTTGACAAAACATTTAGTAATGCTTGTTTACAAAATCAAAAAGAGACAAATGCTGAAGGAATCTGGGTGTGACCCTAGATAACAACCTGTCCTTCACTGCAAACATTGCTGCTACAACCCGTTGCTGCAGATATACGCTGTACAACATCAGGAAGATTCGTCCCCAGCTGACCCAGAAAGCCACCCAGGTTCTGGTCCAGGCTCTCGTCACCTCACGCCTAGACTATTGCAACTCCCTCCTGGCTGGTCTACCTGCATTTGCCATCCGACCTCTGCAGCTCATCCAGAATGCAGCGGCTCGTCTGGTCTTCAACTTTCCAAAATGTTCCCACACCACTCCGCTCCTCCGCTCCCTTCACTGGCTCCCGGTAACTGCTAGAATCCACTTCAAGACACTAGTACTTGCATACCATGCCGCGAATGGATCTGGCCCTTCCTACATCCAGGACATGGTTAAACTGTACACCCCAGCGCGTGCACTCCGCTCTGCATCAGCCAAACGACTCGCTGCAACTTCGCTGCGAGGGGGACCCAAGTTCCCATCAGCAAAAACACGTGGGTTTGCTATCCTGGCTCCAAGATGGTGGAATGAGCTCCCCATTGACATCAGGACGGCAGAAAGCCTGCACATCTTCCGGCGCAGACTGAAAACTCATCTCTTTCGACTCCACTTCGAGCGATAGAATTACTAACAAAGCACTTATATACTAATATAGGACTGGCTTATCTATAGCCAGCTGAGTAGCACTTGAAATGTTTGGCTCTATGATACCCGATGTACTTATATGATTCTGTTTTCTTCAGGGCTGTGTCTTCCTGGTCGTATGTACTTATTGTAAGTCGCTTTGGACAAAAGCGTCAGCTAAATGCAATGTTCAATGTTTTACAGAACTGCCCAAAGTTGTAAATGCTCAATTTCAGAGTTGGTGTATGTAATGAGTAAAGCCAGCGTCCCTCACACAGCATTACGTTACGTATTTTAGGAAATGACATGATGGAACTTTACTTTGACTGAAATACGTTTTCAAAAAAAAAAAAAAAACATTTTAAAGCTTGTTCACACAAGGAAAGCTAGCGTGAACACAAAATATTCCAATTCAAAACCTACTAAGAAATGGTTGAGCAATCATGCCACCATGTGGACACAAAGCCACACTATGACAACACTTCAAATGCCAAACATTAATTACATTTATAAATGTAGGAACTTAAAGTGTGCACTTTAAGTTAATTTGTCAGCACAATGTTTCTGTTTAAATGAAATGTCATTTCTCAATATGGACTGTTCACTCATTCACAAACCAAATGAGACTTCTTGAAGCGCCTGGAATAAAAAGCCTCTTGGGTAGTTGAAGGTTAACAAAAGCACAAACTATAAAGCGTCTCTGTTCAAAACTTTTATTATAACTGTTTAAGTATGGTAGCGTGGAGGAGGAAAAGGAGGCAGCATTGGTATGGGCAAGTGAACATGGGGATGAAAAGGCGGATTGGGTGCCGGAGTGGGCGGGCAATCTGGTTTCACAGTGGTAGCTGGAGTGGCTGGATATTGGGGATAGGGAGGGGTCATAGGGTAAAGATGATAGTAAGGCATAGATGGTGGAAGCTGCGATGAGGGATTTTTAGCCTTTGCTTTAGTTGTAGTTGGTGTTGTCGCAGTAGGTTTTGGCTTTGTAGCTGGATATTTGGGAGGATAAAGAGGATTAAAGGGAGGATACATCGGCATATATTGTGGAAAGGGCATCTCAGGGTTTTGAGGCATCTCAGGGTTTTGAGGGAATTGAGGCTTCTCAGGGTTTTGAGGCCTCTCAGGGTTTTGAGGGTTTTGTGGCCTCTCAGGGTTTTGTGGCCTCTCAGGGTTTTGTGGCCTCTCAGGCATCTGAGGGTATTGAGGGAATGGCGGGTATTGAGGGAATGGCGGGTATTGAGGGAATGGCGGGTATTGAGGGAATGGCGGGTATTGAGGCTTCTCAGGGTTTTGATGGAATTGAGGCTTCTCAGGGTTTTGAGGGAATTGAGGCTTCTCAGGGTTTTGAGGGAATTGAGGCATCTGAGGAAATTGAGGCATCTGAGGGTTTTGAGGATTTTGATGCATCCGAGGGTTTTGAGGATTTTGATGCATCCGAGGGTATTGAGGATTTTGATGCATCCAAGGGTATTGAGGGTGTTGTGGCCTCTCAGGGTGTTGTGGCCTCTCAGGGTGTTGTGGCCTCTCAGGGTGTTGTGGCCTCTCAGGGTGTTGTGGCCTCTCAGGGAATGGAGGGTATTGAGGGAATGGAGGGTGTTGTGGCCTCTCAGGGCTTTGTGGCATCTCAGGGCTGTGTGGCATCTCAGGGCTGTGTGGCATCTCAGGGCTTTGTGGCATCTCAGGGCTGTGTGGCATCTCAGGGCTTTGTGGCATCTCAGGGCTTTGTGGCATCTCAGAGAATTGAGGCATCTGAGCTACAGGGGAATTGGGGGAAGTCATTTTGGAAGCAGGAGTTGAGGCAGGTTTGGAACACCAGAAAGATACTGGAATTCCTTGCCAACGCATCGGGAGTACATAACTTCCACCCTTTGGGAGAAAAACATACAATTAGAAACAGCAAGGAATCACACAAACCTGTCAATGTTACAATCCGACTGTACAAGGCAAAAGACTAATCTCATGCTATATCTTCTGAATAGATCATCATGATGCAACATATTTGAATGTCGGTCCCCATCCAAAAAACATAGTAAATCAGTACATTTGAAAGCAAGCGAAAAAACAACTCGCATTTGAAAAGCTGAAAACACATTTTTGCTTGAGATCAATATGATGCAGATTAAACGTTTAATTGTTTTGGCTCTCGTTAAACCATTCATAACTATAACAATTCACAGCACTAGCCATCGGTTTTTTTTAAACTCACTTCCTCACTCTTTAAGTCAGTTTCACATTACCTCTTGAACCATGTTGCAGCCATCATAGGGAACCAACATCACAAGTGCATGCGAGTTCCTCTGCATGCTGTAGCCACAGGTAGACGGGACCTGGGACAGAGGCATTGGAGGTGCATTTCCTGTGGGGTAAAAAGGTTCAGTGTTTATATCATTGGTAGAGATAAATCAAGACTACATTTAGGATATTATGGCTATTGATTTACCTTGTTCTACTGCAAATTGTGATGCTCCTGGTTCCACCGCTCTGAACTTCAACTGGCCAGAACCACACTGCAGTGAGGGCGACATGCTCATCCATGATGAGTCTTGGGGACTGGCCACTTGTGTTGGGCTCATCCAGCCTGAAGGCGAATATAATATACATATATTTTTTAAATAGTTTGTACTTTAAAGAGATGCAAAACAAATCAAGCAAAATAACAAACCCTTCAATATGTAATCAAAATATTTTTACCTGCAGCGTCTGCTTGATAAGCACCTTCATCCTCCTCATAAGCGTTTGAGGATGACTTATTGGTCCCGTCTGTGACTTGAGAATCAAGTCCTGACCCTTTTTCAAAAGCTCTCCCGAAAACAATTGTCCCCTCTTGGAACTCATTTGTTGTATCGGCATCTTTTCTCCCTTCTCGTCTTTCTGTTTTCTTCAGACGATAACAGTCTATAGTTTGCGCAAAATAACACGTCAGAATAACAGCTGCAGCCAGGTAAACACCAGCGCCTTTTCTCTTGAGTTTCATCCTGTTGCACATGACTGCCGGTAATGTGAAGAGATGAGATAACTTTCTTTGCCGCAACTATTTGAGCATCAGCAGGTGCTGTGACAACCAATACAGCTGTGATAGGTGCTCATAGGATTCCCATAGGATTTTTTTTTTTTATTATTAGAAACTTTACAATTCAACATTAACGATTTGTACATTTGGTTTCAATGTGGCCCTGCATTTGAGCCAATCAAACATAACAATCATGCACAACATGACAAAATAAATAAAAACTTAATGCAATTGGCCAATGAAGACTGCCAAAAGAAACCGTTGGATCTTACTTGAATGTCCAATCCTAGCAAATGACAACACAAAAACAGATCTCGAGAAACACATCACAGCAAACAGGAAATCCTTTACATGAAACACACTTCACGCGTTAGCCAACACTGTCATACCTAAACACCAGTCTGTTGTTGTCACCAACCTCCACCAGAGTGCACCCATCCACAAAGCTCTCCAGAAAAGCATCCCTTTCTAGGTACACATGCGCCATCTGAATGTCCTTGCTTAAAATCCTCTTGAATACGTCCCATGCGTCTGCTTTTCTGTTCTCATAATGGGCCAAGTCTCTCCTAAGTTTTACAGCATACCGGGCGTGGCTCAGCACATAGTTGCAGAGATTCACATTGGGACCATTCACTCCCCCACTCACCCCAAACAGCCACAACTCCTTCCATACCATCGTCTTTAATATTCTACCGCCCCAACACTTATCAATTAGCCCTTTCAGCCGTTCAAAATACACCTTCAGCTCTCCACATTCAAAGAATTCATGCATACACGTTTCCACCATTACCTTACACACATCACACTCTTTTTTCACCGTGACATCAAACCTGCTTATGATCAGATTGTTGTACACCCTGTTGTGACGAAGAATGAAATCAAAATGCTCACATTCAATGCTGTTCCATTTCACTCTTAAATTGCCCCATATCTTCCGCCCATCAAATTTTTCACAAACTTTTCCCCACACCTGCTCAGAAGCGGGTCTTCTTATTTTATCTCCCCTCAGCATTTTGTAAATCACCCTCGTGTTTACTTTCTCCATTGTTACACGAGTGTCCTCGTCCCCCACATACATTTCTGCCACGTTCTCTCCACTTCTTGCAGCCTCACATTCAACCATTCTCACCCACTCCACAGGCATACCCTTTTTCACCCTCTCCATGATTTCTTCCGCCCTTCTCAAAGGCATACTCCCCCCTCTACCCCTCACCTCATCCACTATCACCCGTGCCCCCATGAACCCCGGCACATACTCATACACCAAATCCCTTATGTTTCTAAAACCCGCCCTCCACATTTGGAGATCAAATATAGGACACTTCTGCACCGCGATCACATGGTTCATGAAAATAGGCTGATTCCACACTTGCTTAACATTCACACACTCGTACTTTACCCCTTTCAGAAACTCACCCCATGCTAATAGCGCCTCCCTGTGGTACTCCGATACATTGCTCAGCATTCCTTTTTTAAGAGCCATGAACAATGCGCTGTCCCCACAGCCCCCACACTTATTGATTGCTTTTTTCAAAAAAACTTTCCACGCAAGATCTTTTTTTTTTTCCTTGTCACCAACATATTTTAACATCATTTTAACCCTTAGCGCCTTCTTCTTCCTTCCCAAGTTGATCAGCTTCATCCCTCCATCCCTATACTCGTTCTCCATTACCTCCCTGGCGATTCTAACGCCCTTCCCTTCCCACAAAAACTCATTTATTGCCATGTCTATTTCTTTATGAACCCTTTCAGGCATTTCCATGACAGTCATGACATAGATTAGTCTGCTCACTATGAGCCCATTTATCACCACTACCTTCCCTCTTAACTTTAAATTCCTCATCTTCCAAAACTTTAGCGTTTTCTTCATTTTGTTGATGATTTCTCTATATTGCTCATCCCTCCCTTCCTTTTCTTTTATGCCCAAATTAACACCCAGCACCTTAAAATAATCTTTCCTTTCCTTGAGCCCTATTCCTGTCCTATCCACTCCATCCTCACCTATGTACATTACCTCTGATTTGTCTATGTTTATCTTCGCCCCTGACGCCCTGCCATACTGCTGCACTACTTCTAACACTTCCCTCACACTGTCCCCATCTCTGACCGTGACCGTGGTGTCATCTGCATACTGGTACAGGAGACTGGTCTGTCCCCCCGGTATCTCCACCCCTCTAATGTTTTTGTTCTGGATTAGCATTGTGGCTAAAGGTTCAGCTGACAAGGCATACAACATTGAGGAGAGAGGGCATCCCTGCCTGACCGACCTCCCTATCTCAAACACATTTGTTACGATCCCATTTATTTTAACGCAACTCACCGCCCGCCTATATATTCTTTTGATCCAGTCCACCATCTTCACTCCAAACCCTGCTTTCCCTAACACTCTATATAAATACTCATGATTGACCCGATCAAACGCTTTGTTTAAATCAAGACTCATGACTATGCCACCCTTCTCCTCCTTCATGTGTTTGATTGTATCCCTGATGCTACTCGTTGTGTCACTTATGTCCCTCCCCGGTACACTATACGCCTGAGTCCCACCCACCACCGTTTTGATTACCCTCTTTATTCTATTCCCTAACACCTTCGCCAATATTTTATAGTCATTATTTAACATGCTTAACGGCCTATAGTTTTCTAATCTGTCCCTATCACCCTTTTTGTAAATAATGCTTATCACCCCCGTTGCCATGCTGGCCGGCAGGTCATCCTCCTCCTCAATGTGTTTGAACACCCTGTGCAGCACCGGTACCAGCAGTTCCTTAAAAGTGATATAGAATTCTGCTGTTAACCCATCTAACCCCGGACTCTTATTTCTACCCAACCCTCCTATTGCTAGATCTATTTCTCCTGTACCGATCTCTCCCTCACACATCTCTCTATCATTGTCATCTAAAGCTTTATCCATGCTGTCTATCGCCGTCTCTACACTCTCTCCATCTGCCTCTTCTGTCTTAAATAGTTCCCTGTAGAACTCCTCCACTCTTTCTGCTATCCCTACTAGATCTGTTATTTTCCTACCATCCTTTCGCTCAACCTGTTTTAAATATTTGCTTTCCTGCTTAATTTTTTCCAAACCCAGAAAGTAGCCCGTACACCTTTCTCCCTCCATTGCATTCTTTGCCCTGCTTCTGATAATCGCCCCTCTGCATTTGTCCCTCTCTATACCCTCTAGCTCATCTTTGATCCTCGTGTATCTCCCTACATCTCTCCCTGTCTCTTTGTCTATCCTTGCTGCCTCCCTAGCCAAATCTCCCCTCACTCTTTCCTCCCTTCTTCTATCAAGCACATTCCCCCTCTTACTGTGTTTTATGCTTATTCTCTTGATTTCCTCTTTTAGCTCCTCCCCACCACACTAATATATTATTGTCCCTCGCTTCACCCCCCTTCCTTATGCATTCCCTCACCCTTTTTTTATACACATCATCTTTCAGTAATTTTGCATTCAAGCACCACACTCCCCCTCCCCTCCCATTCATCTTCAGCCCCATCCTTAGACTCAGAACCATGTGATCACTCAGCGCTGTGGTCCTATATTCTATTTCCCCAATCTTTTCATTAACATCTTCCGAGCACAGGGCTAGGTCTATCCTGCTCTGCTTGAGTTTCCCCTTCACCACTCGTCTCCAGGAAGATTCTCTAACATTCGGGTTCCTTTCTCTCCACACATCAATCATCCCATTCTCATTCATTAACTTTTTGAGTGCCACCCTCGAGGAGTCGTTACTAAAACGAGCCTCCTCCGGTGCATCCAACCTTTCACACCGCACATTAAAGTCTCCCACAATCATACAGTTCCCCCCACATTTTCCCTCCAACCCCTCAAAAAATATTCTCCTCTCCCCTTTGTTGTTGGGTGCATATACGTTGATCAACGTGAATGTGTCCCCCATATATTCATACTGCACCCCAATCATTCTCCCTTCACCATCATCCTCAACCTTCCTTACATTCTTTACATCACCCGAATTGATGAGTATCGCCACCCCTCTAGAATGCCCACCCCCATTATTTGCATACACTTCACCCATCCACTCCCTTTTAACCTCATCCACACACTCCCCATCCCAATGTGTTTCCTGCAAACATATGATGCTGGCCTTACATATACTCAGCGCCCGGCTTCTTTTGTGCTTACTTTTTAGCCCATTGCCATTTAGGGAGGAGATAGTTGCCATCAAGAGGGATATTATAATGATAAACGTCCTTTGCATTATTACCTTATGGTGGTTTCTTTCCCGAGCTCCCATCTGTTAGACCTACTCTCCTTTTCTCCACCTCCCTCTCCTTGTCCGATTTGCGTCTAGCAGTCAGCCCGGCGTTCTCCGCTGAGTTTTTCTTCTCCTCCTCGCGCCTGTTTCTCCGCGTGCCGCGGCCCCTCTGCTCATCGTTAGGGCACCCGGAGACCATACCTCCCCCAGGGTCCTCCGCCAGCTCTCCCTCCTCCATTCCGGAAGCATCCGAGATGTCCTCTGTCCCTCCAGGATCCCGACACTTCTTTCCCCTGCCGCTGTTGCTCTCTCCGGCACCCTTGTTGCTCCCTTCGGTGCCGCCGCTGCTCCCTTCGGTGCCGCCGCTGCTCCCTTTGGCTCCGCCGCTGCTCCCTTTGGCTCCGCTGCTGCTCCCTTTGGCTCCGCTGCTGCTCCCTTTGGCTCCGCTGCTGCTCCCTTTGGCTCCGCTGCTGCTCCCTTTGGCCCCGCCGCTGCTCCCTTTGGCTCCGCCGCTGCTCTTTTGAGCTCCGCCGCCGCTCCCTTCGGCACCCTCGCCGCTCTGCCTGGCACTTTTCCTGCTCTTTCCCACTTTTGGTGCCTTCCCTTCCACCACCGAAGTCCCCGAGATGTCCTCCACCACTGGATCTTCTTCTTCGCTGCTAATCTCATCGTGGGGTCTTTTCTTTGCCCCCTCTTCCTCATCACCTTCCTCATCGTCTTCCTTCTTCTCCCCGTCGTCTTCCTCCATATCGTCTTCCTCCTTATCGTCTTCCTCCTTATCATCTTCCTCCTCTCTCTCTTTCTCTCTCCTCTCTCTCTCCGCTCTCTCAGCTGCATACCTGCACTCCCTGGCATAGTGCCCTTGCTCGTTGCACCTGTGGCACTTAAACTCTGGGCATTCTCTCAAGATGTGACCCGGCTGTATGCATAGCCTGCACACTGGAACCTGGCCATTGTGCAGGACCCGAAAGTACTCTGCCCCCTTCACCGTGTCGAACTTTGTGGAATACGGTAATGATCGGACCTTATCGTTGAATCTCACCCTCAGAAACCTGGTGCCGTCTGTGACTTCCGAGTCTGGCCACACCCTTTTTTTAATGTCCGAGATGGGCTTAACTCCCCACTCCTCAAGCCTATTCAGTATGGTTTTGTTCAGTAGATAGATCGGCAGATGCAGGAACGAGACGGTCACGTCCGTGCTCATGAGGTCCTTTGCATGTACCGCGACCCCGTTCACTCTCAGCCCCTCCATTAGTTTCATCTTCCCCAGGGTGGTTCTCATTGTCACTTCATACTGCTCCCCTGTCACTCTACATCCATCCACTGCCCCACACTGTTTCTGAATTCCTTTTAGCATGTCCATCATTGACAGTGCACCTTCCACAGTTACATCCACAGTTAACTCCACGCTGTACCTCGCTATCTCCTTCTGCCCCTCTTTTCCTTCCTCTCCCGCTTTATTGCCTTGTTCTTGCTCTTTTCCTTTGTCCTTCCTTACGTCCGCCTTATCACTTGCCCTTCTGCCTTCCATGTTCGACACCTCAGCAGTCCTGTCCACTCCCGCCGCTGTTGCCATCAGAGCACTCGCCGCACCAGATCACAGCACCGGGGTCGGGGAGCCCAAACGGCCTTGGCCGTGATTCGGGCCGTACCCCGTTGTTATGCCGTAGGTTGAAGCCCCGCCGCGGACTGAAGCCAATCGTATATCACTCGTATTTCACTCGTATTTCACTCGTATTTTACTCGTACTCACTCAGTCTGTTGATTCCATTCTGTAAAATCAAACTCACTGCGGGTGGAGAGCACAAGGCAACGAAGCATGAGACAGGGCTTTTAATACTGACACATTACCACCAGGCAGCCAATCAACAAGGCAGGTGCAGCCTCAGCTAAGGCTTGCACCTGTGTTCAATTAGCTTGCAACAGGTGGGCCTCGTTAAGACTTGTCTAACGTCTACAAAGTAAGCCCTGTATATTGATCATGTAGATCGGGGGTTCCCAATACGTCGATCGCAAAGGTATTGTGGGTAGTTTGCATGGTATTGAAGCACAAATGCGGCGCACCTTTATGCGCTTAAGAGGCGCTATTGGTATAAGCGCTCCACAGTTTCTCTGCCGCTGTGAGGTTCCGGCGCTCGCAGTTCACTACCGTTTACCAAAGTGCTTCACACCAAACATAACATTATAATAAAATATAATATTACAATAATAGATAAAAGGCAGATATAAGAAAAGATAAAAGGCACACTGAGAATGAATACACGTTACAAAAAGGCTATGGACAGACAATAAAAGCATAACAATCAATAAAACATAGCTCAGACTGACTCGAAAGTGAGGGTGGGTCTTTAGGCGGGACTTAAAAGTTTGGAGGGTGGGCGACAATTTGAAATGCAGGTCGTTCCAGAGCCTGGGAGCTACCGCTGAGAAGGCTCGATCTCCCCTGGTCTTTTTCTTGGTTTTAGGGACTAATAATAATAATAATAATAGCTTGGATTTATATAGCGCCTTTCAAGGGACCCAAGGTCGCTTTACAGTAATAGGGCAAAAAAACAAACATAACAAAACAAAAGTCAGACAGACAAAACAACAGATCGACTACCAGCAGCAGCTGAAGCAAAATGAAGTCACAAGAATGATAGAGACATAACAATACAGTATTTATTTGGGCATGGCTAATATAATTGTTGATGGCCAAACATTTCATAGAAGTAACACAACTCTGCTCACATTTCAGGGTTTCTCTTTGACTTAGCCTACTTAAGAGGAAACATATCTTTCAATATAAAATTATTTTTATGATAAGCTTATTAACAATTACTATCTTGTTTACATAACAGTATACTAGATACAAGTCATATGATGTAATTAGGCCACTTATAAAATAGAAAAACATATTTTCTATAATAATCCAATACTATAAATGTAGATTAAAGGGTTGCGTGGATAAAAAACAAGAACAGCAGTACATCCAAAGACAATGGAAAGAAAACATGGAAATATACCAAGAATGTGTACACATCCTCAATTGCTAACCTATTATATTTAAAAGATGCTCTCACCTCAAGTATTCTTAATATAAGACATTCCCCATTGCTATTTTCCCCGACTTGACACGAAAGGGGAACACCCTAAAAATGAATTATTTCCCCCAAATCTTTATTCACGTAGCGGTATACAAGTTCTATTCAAAAGCATACAAACAACTTTGCACAAGCTTGAGAATGCAAAGTCCATTAACTCCTTTCAGAGTTCAAATAAAAATATCCCCCGATTCTTGGTTCTTCAAAATGTTGTATATCATACGGTTTGATTTCGATAACAAACCAATGAATGCAAGCGAGTCTGACTATTTTGATTTGTTAATCTACATTGACCCACAATAATTACATGTATAACAATGTTTTCCCTTATTTAGAAGACAAAATATTTATCTTCACATCATGGAAAGTTAGACGGTAACAGGATGGTGAACATGCATCAGTGTCCCAGCCTGACTTGGACCAGAGATGTCGTTTCGTGGTTAGTTCCATAATTTGAAAGAAACAATACACAGGTGTTATGGACACCCTGTATGATAAAAGGTTTGGCTTCTATCATTGTTGACATTTCACTTGAATAGTTAAGGATCTCACCGGTTACGTCATTTTTAGTTGTATGAAGGCTACTTTTATAATATAACATCTACATGTGTAGTTTGAACACTTATGACCTAGTGTTTGACCAAACATTTAGTTTTGCTTGTTTACAAAACCAAAAAGAGACAAATGCTGAAGGTTCAATGTTTTACAGAACTGCCCAAAGTTGTAAATGCTCTATTTCAGAGTTGGTGTATGTAATGAGTGAAGCCAGCGTCCCTCACACAGCATAAGTTACGTATTTTAGGAAATGACATGATGGAACTTTACCTTTGACTGAAATACGTTTTCAAAAAAAACAACCATTTTAAAGCTTGTTCACACAAGGAAAGCTGGTGTGAACACAAAATATTCCAATTCAAAACCTACTAAGAAATGGTTGAGCAATGATGCCACCATGTGGACACAAAGCCACACTATGACAACACTTCAAATGCCAAACATTAATTACATTTATAAATGTAGGAATTTAAAGTGTGCACTTTAAGTTAATTTGTCAGCACAATTTTTCCGTTTAAATGAAATGTCATTTCTCAATATGGACTGTTCACTCATTCACAAACCAAATGAGACTTCTTGAAGAGCCTGGAATAAAAAGCCTCTTGGGTAGTTGAAGGTTAACAAAAGCACAAACTATAAAGCATCTCTGTTAAAAACTTTTATTAGAACTGTTTAAGTATGGTAGCGTGGAGGAGGAAAAGGAGGCAGCATTGGTATGGGCAAGTGAACATGGGGATGAAAAGGCGGATGGGGTGCCGGAGTGGGCAGGCAATCTGGTTTCACAGTGGTAGCTGGAGTGGCTGGATATTGGGGATAGGGAGGGGTCATAGGGTAAAGATGATAGTAAGGCATAGATGGTGGAAGCTGCAATGAGGGATTTTTAGCCTTTGCTTTAGTTGTAGTTGGTGTTGTCGCCGCAGTAGGTTTTGTAGCTGGATAAAGAGGATTAAAGGGAGGATACATCGGCATATATTGTGGAAACGGCATCTCAGGGTTTTGAGGCTTCTCAGGGAATTGAGGCTTCTCAGGGTTTTGAGGGAATTGAGGCTTCTCAGGGTTTTGAGGCCTCTCAGGGAATTGAGGCCTCTCAGGGAATTGAGGCCTCTCAGGGAATTGAGGCCTCTCAGGGAATTGAGGCCTCTCAGGGAATTGAGGCCTCTCAGGGAATTGAGGCCTCTCAGGGAATTGAGGCCTCTCAGGGAATTGAGGCCTCTCAGGGAATTGAGGCCTCTCAGGGTTTTGTGACCTCTCAGGCCTCTGAGGGAACGGCGGGTATTGAGGGAACGGAGGGAACGGCGGGTATTGAGGGAATGGCGGGTATTGAGGCATCTCAGGGTTTTCTGGCATCTCAGGGTTTTCTGGCATCTCAGGGTTTTCTGGCATCTCAGGGTTTTGAGGGAATTGAGGCTTCTCAGGGTTTTGAGGGAATTGAGGCATCTCAGGGTTTTGAGGGAATTGAAGCATCTCAGGGTTTTGAGGGAATTGAAGCATCTGAGGAAATTGAGGCATCTGAGGGTATTGGGGGTTTTGTGGCCTCTCGGGGCTTTGTGGCCTCTCGGGGCTTTGTGGCCTCTCGGGGCTTTGTGGCCTCTCGGGGAATGGAGGGTATTGAGGGAATGGAGGGTATGGAGGGTATTGAGGCCTCTCAGGGTTTTGAGGCCTCTCAGGGTTTTGAGGCCTCTCAGGGTTTTGAGGCCTCTCAGGGTTTTGAGGCCTCTCAGGGTTTTGAGGCCTCTCAGGGTTTTGTGGCATCTCAGGGCTTTGTGGCATCTCAGGGCTTTGTGGCATCCGAGGCATCGCAGGGAATTGAGGAATCTGAGGCATCTGAGCTACAGGGGAATTGGGGGAAGTCATTTTGGAAGCAGGAGTTGAGGCAGGTTTGGAACACCAGAAAGATACTGGAATTCCTTGCCAACGCATCGGGAGTACATAACTTCCACCCTTTGGGAGAAAAACATACAATTAGAAACAGCAAGGAATCAAACAAACCTGTCAATGTTACAATCCGACTGTACAAGGCAAAAGACTAATCTCATGCTATATCTTCTGAATAGATCATCATGATGCAACATATTTGAATGTCGGTCCCCATCCAAAAAAACATAGTAAATCAGTACATTTGAAAGCAAGCGAAAAACAACTCGCATTTGAAAAGCTGAAAACACATTTTTGCTTGAGATCAATATGATGCAGATTAAACGTTTAATTGTTTTGGCTCTCGTTAAACCATTCATAACTATAACAATTCACAGCACTAGCCATCGGTTTTTTTTTAAACTCACTTCCTCACTCTTTAAGTCAGTTTCACATTACCTCTTGAATCATGTTGCAGCCATCATAGGGAACCAACATGACAAGTGCATGTGAGTTCCTCTGCATGCTGTAGCCACAGGTAGACGGGACCTGGGACAGAGGCATTGGAGGTGCATTTCCTGTGGGGTAAAAAGGTTCTGTGTTTATATCATTGGTAGAGATAAATCAAGTCTACATTTAGGATATGGCTATTGATTTACCTTGTTCTACTGCAAATTGTGATGCTCCTGGTTCCACCGCTCTGAACTTCAACTGGCCCGAACCACACTGCAGTGAGGGCGACATGTTCATCCATGATGAGTCTTGGGGACTGGCCACTTGTGTTGGGCTCATCCAGCCTGAAGGCGAATATAATATACATATATTTTTAAATAGTTTGTACTTTAAAGAGATGCAAAACAATTCAAGCAAAACAAACCCTTCAATACGTAATCAAAATATTTTTACCTGCAGCGTCTGCTTGATAAGCACCTTCATCCTCCTCATAAGCGTTTGAGGATGACTTATTGGTCCCGTCTGTGACTTGAGAATCAAGTCCCGACACTTTTTCAAAAGCTCTCCCGAAAACAATTGTCCCCTCTTGGAACTCATTTGTTGCATCGGCATCTTTTCTCCCTTCTCGTCTTTCTGTTTTCTTCAGACGATAACAGTCTATAGTTTGCGCAAAATAACACGTAAGAATAACAGCTGCAGCCAGGTAAACACCAGCGCCTTTTCTCTTGAGTTTCATCCTGTTGCACATGACTGCCGGTAATGTGAAGAGATGAGATAACTTTCTTTGCCGCAACTATTTGAGCATCAGCAGGTGCTGTGACAACCAATACAGCTGTGATAGGTGCTCATAGGATTCCCATTCTGTAAAATCAAACTCACTGCGGGTGGAGAGCACATGGCAACGAAGCATGAGACACGGCTTTTAATACTGACACATTACTACCAAGCAGCCAATCAACAAGGCAGGTGCAGCCTCAGCTAAAGCTTGCACCTGTGTTCAATTAGCTTGCAACAGGTGGGCCTCGTTAAGACTTGTCTAACGTATACAAAGTAAGCCCTGTATATTGATCATGTAGATCGGGAGTGCCCAATACGTCGATCGCAAAGGTAGTGTGGGTAGATTGCATGGCATTGAAGCGCAAATGCGGCGCACCTTTATGCGCTTAAGAGGCGCTATTGGTATAAGCGCTCCTGTTGTGCCGAGAGATATGGGAGTCGGAGGCGGTGCATCGAAGGTGCAAAAGACAACTTTATTGCGGAGCTGCAAAGGACATGTTGTCGGGTCGCAGCCCGGGTCGACAAGAGAGAGAGCCAGGAGGGCACACAACATATATAGATAACACATACCTGTCCGTGTGGAAACAATACCCCCCACTATAGTTCCATGTGTGAATTATGTCCCAGTGGTTAAATAGTGATCACTACACAAGCCCCCCCAGAATTCAACCATGGACACTATCCCCGTGTCCGGGAGGAAGCACCACAGGGGCCGAGGAGGGTGGGGCCGGGCCATGGAACGGGCCGTCGGAAGGGGGCCGCAGGAGAGGGTAGGGGCCCTAACGAGGGCGAGGGCATCCTCACCGGGGGTGGGAGACGGGCCGGAACGGGGCCGCAGTAGGCGTCGTAAGGGGGCCGCAGTGCTGCGACGTGGGGACGGCGTGAATATCCCGGTGGTCCCCAGCAGGGAGGAGCGCTGCCCGGCCGCAGGCGAGGGCACAACGGCGGCGGGCACAAAGTCCTCGGGAGGAAAGAGCCGGGTCCCCGGGGGCAGGAGCAGCACCCCTGGGAGGAAAAAGCCGTGGACAGGGAAGAGGCCAGACGGGGAGGCCGTCCGAAACTGCCGTCGAGGCGAACCGTGAGCCGCGGTAAGAGGAGAGGCCAGGCAGGGTCCCGGAGCGCGCCACCCACGGGCCGATGAAGGCATGGGCGACGTCCGAAACCGCCAAGGCGAAGGAAGAGGCCAGACAGGGTCCCGAAGCGCGCCACCCACGGGCCGACAGCAGCATGGGCGACGTCCAAAAACCGTCGAGGCGAAGGAAGAGGCCAGACAGGCTCCGGAGCGCGCCACCCACGGGCCGATGGCAGCATGGGCGACGTCCGAAACCGCCGAGGCGAAGGAAGAGGCCAGACAGGCTCCGGAGCGCGCCACCCACGGGCCGATGGCAGCATGGGCGACGTCCAAAACCGTCGAGGCGAGACGGGGTCCAGGAGTGCACCACCCAGGCGTCGATGAAAACGTGAGTGGCGTCTGGAACCGCCGTCGAGGTGGTGAAAAAGGTGAGAGTGTCCACATGAGGTCAACCAGCAGGTCGAACCTCCTCTCCGGCACCAGAAAAAGCTCACAAGGCTAATAGCCGTTAGCACTAGCCGTTAGCACTAGCCGTTAGCAGGCAGCCATCCGTAGCTGCTAGCCGTAGTTAGCCAACGTGGTTAGCTGCTAGTTGTCGTTAGCTAGCGCAGCTGGGACGTGCAGCCGCACGCCCCGAAGAAACCCCACGAGGTAGCAATCGGGTTCATCCCTACCCAGCAGGTCGTGCATCGTCCCCTCTGTAGTCGGAAGGCAGATGCGGGAATTGCGAGCAACATCCCCAGCCATTCCGCGGGGCGCACACCGAGCCTCAGTCCGCGTGCCGGTGGCAGCCACGGACGATTCCAATCCTCCCCGGCATTTCGAGACGAAAAACTGAGTTTTTCTGCCGTGTACGGGTCCGTCCCGGAAACTTCACGAAACGTGTCGGGGTCACCAGTGTAGTGCCGAGAGATATGGGAGTCGGAGGCGGTGCATCGAAGGTGCAAAAGACAACTTTATTGCAGAGCTGCAAAGGACATGTTGTCGGGTCGCAGCCCGGGTCGACAAGAGAGAGAGCCAGGAGGGCACACAACATATATAGATAACACATACCTGTCCGTGTGGAAACAATACCCCCCCACTATAGTTCCATGTGTGAATTATGTCCCAGTGGTTAAATAGTGATCACTACACTCCACAGTTTCTCCGCCGCTGTGAGGTTCCGCGCTCGCAGTTCACTACCGTTGGTTTCAAAGGCATACCAACTATTACAAATCCAATCCAACCCACTTTATTTGTATAGCACATAATAAAAACAGAGGGTTTACCAAAGTGCTTCACACCAGACATAACATTATAATAAAATATAATAATAGATGAAAGGCACACATAAGAATTAATACACAGTACATAAAGGCTATGGACTGACAATAAAAGCATACAAATCGATAAAACATAGCTCAGACTGACTCGAAAGCGAGGGAAAAGAGGTGGGTTTTTAGGCGAGACTTAAAAGTTTGGAGGGTGGGCGACAATTTGAAATGGGGGGCAGGTCGTTCCAGAGCCTGGGGGCTACCGCTGAGAAGGCTCGATATACAAACTGTTCAACCTAAAGAGATGACAAAAAGTGTTCTTCCAAATACAAAAAAGCCTCTGTATACGCTGTCTCGCAAACACCTTGGTTGGTTTTAGGGACTACCAGCAGCAGCTGAAGCAAAATGAAGTCACAAGAATGATAGACACATAACAATACAGTATTTATTTGGGCATGGCTAATATAATTGTTGATGGCCAAACATTTCATAGAAGTAACACAACTCTGCCCACACTCTAATCACGCTCTCGACCTTGTTCTGACTCATGGTATTGAAATTGAGCAACTATTAGTCGAACCGCATACTCCTGCTTTATCCGACCATTTCTTAGTAACTTTTGAAGTACTGTTACTAGACTACAAAGCATTAGTCAAAAGTTCCTGCAGCAGAAACCTATCTCTTAGTGCTATAGCCAAATTTAAGGAAGAGATTCCACCAATACTTAACTCGATAGCATGTCTGCATGTAAGGGAGGAATCGTATACAAAATGTACACCACCCCAAATTGATCATGTTGTTGATAGTGCTACAGATGCGCTGCAAATAAAATTTGACTCTGTTGCTCCTTTGAAAAAGAAGAAAATAAAACAACATAGATTAGCTCCATGGCATAATGCCAAAACCCGCAAAATAAAGCAAAAGTCGAGACAACTTGAAAGGATATGGCGTTCCATAAAACTTGAAGAATCTCGTTTAATTTGGCATATTACTCTCAATGAATATAAGAAAGCACTGCGTAAAGCGAGAGCAGCTTACTACACTTCATTAATAAATGAGAATAAGAATAATGGAAGATTTCTTTTCAGCACTGTAGCCAGGCTGACAGAGAGCCATAAATCGATTGAGCCTTCTATTCCCATAGCACTCAGTAGCAATGGTTTTATGTGCTTTTTTAACGATAACATTGTTACTAAACTAGAATGCTTTTCAGCCATAAACCTAGAACAATTAAATTCAATGATTCTCTCTTCCAAACCATCAACGTGTATCTTAGACCCGATTCCAACTAAGCTGTTGAAGGAAGTTTTTCCATTAATTAGCACTTCTTTATTAAATATTATGAATATGTCTTTATTATCAGGCTATGTTCCACAATCATTCAAAGTAGCAGTGATAAAACCGCTTCTTATAAAGCACAACCTCGATCCAGAGGTTTTAGCCAACTATAGACCTATTTCTAATCTTCCATTCCTCTCAAAAATTCTTGAGAAAGCAGTCGCAAAACAGCTGTGTGATTACTTAAAAAACAATGATTTATTTGAAGATTTTCAGTCTGGCTTTAGAACACATCATAGCACAGAGACAGCTCTGGTTAAAGTCACAAATGACATTCTAATAGCCTCTGACAAGGGACTTGTCTCTATTCTTGTTTTGCTCGTTCTTAGTGCTGCATTTGAAACTATCGACCATGATATCTTATTGCAAAGACTAGATCACTTAGTTGGCATACAGGGAACTGCTTTCGGCTGGTTTAGGTCCTATCTATCTGAACGCTCTCAATTTGTACATGTTAAAGATGAATCTTCCACGCAAACCAAAGTTAGCCATGGAGTGCCACAGGGCTCAGTGCTCGGACCTATTTTGTTCACATTATATATGCTTGTTAGGCAATATTATAAGGAATCATTCTGTAAATGTTCTTGTTATGCGGATGATACTCAACTATATTTATCCATCAGGCATGATGAAATTAATCATCTAAATAAAACTCAAGACTGCCTCAAGGACTTAAAAACGTGGATGACCTTAAACTTTTTGATGTTAAACACGACCAAAACTGAAGTTATTGTACTTCGCCCGAAGAATCTACAAAACAAATTATCTAAAGATATACTAACTATGGATGGCATTCATTTGGCCTCCAGTGAGACTGTAAGGAATCTTGGTGTTATATTTGATATATATATATTTGTTATATTATCCTTTAACGCCCACATAAAATCAATTTCAAGGACCGCCTACTTCCATCTACGAAACATTGCAAAGATCAGGCATATCTTGCCTCACAACGATGCAGAGAAACTAGTCCATGCATTTGTTACTTCAAGGCTGGATTATTGTAACTTCTTATTATCAGGGCGTACCAAGAAGTCAGTCAAGTCGCTTCAGCTGTTTCAAAATGCTGCAGCTCGTCTACTAACCAGAGTTAGGAAAAGGGACCACATTACTCCTGTTCTGGCTGCCTTACACTGGCTCCCTATAGAACACAGGATAGAATTTAAAATTCTTCTTCTCGCCTACAAAGCCCTTAATGGGCAGCGCCATCTTACCTTAAAGAACTAATTATTCCCTACTGTCCTGGCATTGCGTTCCAAGAATGCAGGGTTGTTGGTTGTTCCTAGAGTCTCTAAAAGTACAATGGGAGCCAGAGCCTTTTCTTATCAAGCTCCACATTTGTGGAATCAGCTTCCAGTTTGTGTTCGGGCGGCAGACACCCTATCCGTTTTTAAGAGTGCGCTTAAGACCCTCCTTTTTGATAAAGCTTATAGTTAGGGCTGATTAGATTCAGCCCCTAGTTTTGCTGATATAGGCTTAGTTTGTCGGAGGACATCTTCCTTCTTCCTTCTCTCTGTCTGTACCTGTGTACTCCCATGTTCCGATTAACCCAGCTTCCCCAAATGTCTTTCTTTTTGGTGTCTATATACGCTGGGATCCGGAGTCATGGATGATCCTGCGGTCCTGTGTCCTGCATCGCGAGCCCTGGATCTTGAGTCGTGGCTGTGGTCCTGGATCATAGGTCCTGGATGGATATCCTCGTGGATCCATCTTCCTATTATACACACATGCATTTCCAAACATTGGACTACCTATGTTGCAAATGTATTATCTTTTCAATTTACACACGGCATCTATTGCACGTCTGTCCATCCTGGGAGAGGGATCCCTCCTCTGTTGCTCTCCCTGAGGTTTCTCCCATTTTTACCTTTAAACTGTGGGTTTTCTCCGGAAGTTTTTCCTTGTACGATGTGAGGGTCTAAGGACAGAGGGTGTCGTATTGTCATACTGATATTCTGTACAAACTGTGAAGTCCAGAGACAAATGCAATATTTGTGAAATTGGGCTATATAAATAAACATCGATTGATAAAAATATCCAGATTCTTGGTTCTTCATAATTTTGTATATCATATCGTTTGATTTCGATAACAAACCAATGAATGCAAACAAAGAGTCTTGACTATTTTGATTTGTTAATCTACTTTGACACAATAATTATATGTATAACAATGCTTTCCCTTATTTAGACAACATATTTATCTTCACATCAAGGTTAAGTCAATCAGACGGCAACAGGATGGTGAACATGGATCAGTGTCCCAGCCTGACTTGGACCAGAGTTGTCGTTTCATAGTCAGATCCATAATTTGAAATACACAGGTGTCAAGTCATTTTTAGTTGTATGAAGGCTACTTTTATTAATATTACATGTGTAGTTTGAACACTTATGACCTAGTGTTTGACAAAACATTTAGTAATGCTTGTTTACAAAATCAAAAAGAGACAAATGCTGAAGGAATCTGGGTGTGACCCTAGATAACAACCTGTCCTTCACTGCAAACATTGCTGCTACAACCCGTTGCTGCAGATATACGCTGTACAACATCAGGAAGATTCGTCCCCAGCTGACCCAGAAAGCCACCCAGGTTCTGGTCCAGGCTCTCGTCACCTCACGCCTAGACTATTGCAACTCCCTCCTGGCTGGTCTACCTGCATGTGCCATCCGACCTCTGCAGCTCATCCAGAATGCAGCGGCTCGTCTGGTCTTCAACTTTCCAAAATTTTCCCACACCACTCCGCTCCTCCGCTCCCTTCACTGGCTCCCGGTAACTGCTAGAATCCACTTCAAGACACTAGTACTTGCATACCATGCCGCGAATGGATCTGGCCCTTCCTACATCCAGGACATGGTTAAACTGTACACCCCAGCGCGTGCACTCCGCTCTGCATCAGCCAAACGACTCGCTGCAACTTCGCTGCGAGGGGGACCCAAGTTCCCATCAGCAAAAACACGTGGGTTTGCTATCCTGGCTCCAAGATGGTGGAATGAGCTCCCCATTGACATCAGGACGGCAGAAAGCCTGCACATCTTCCGGCGCAGACTGAAAACTCATCTCTTTCGACTCCACTTCGAGCGATAGAATTACTAACAAAGCACTTATATACTAATATAGGACTGGCTTATCTATAGCCAGCTGAGTAGCACTTGAAATGTTTGGCTCTATGATACCCGATGTACTTATATGATTCTGTTTTCTTCAGGGCTGTGTCTTCCTGGTCGTATGTACTTATTGTAAGTCGCTTTGGACAAAAGCGTCAGCTAAATGCAATGTTCAATGTTTTACAGAACTGCCCAAAGTTGTAAATGCTCAATTTCAGAGTTGGTGTATGTAATGAGTAAAGCCAGCGTCCCTCACACAGCATTACGTTACGTATTTTAGGAAATGACATGATGGAACTTTACTTTGACTGAAATACGTTTTCAAAAAAAAAACAACCATTTTAAAGCTTGTTCACACAAGGAAAGCTAGCGTGAACACAAAATATTCCAATTCAAAACCTACTAAGAAATGGTTGAGCAATGATGCCACCATGTGGACACAAAGCCACACTATGACAACACTTCAAATGCCAAACATTAATTACATTTATAAATGTAGGAACTTAAAGTGTGCACTTTAAGTTAATTTGTCAGCACAATTTTTCTGTTTAAATGAAATGTCATTTCTCAATATGGACTGTTCACTCATTCACAAACCAAATGAGACTTCTTGAAGCGC
Source organism: Harpagifer antarcticus (assembly GCA_902827135.1). NCBI lineage: Eukaryota > Metazoa > Chordata > Actinopteri > Perciformes > Harpagiferidae > Harpagifer > Harpagifer antarcticus. The sequence goes on from CADEHL010001342.1 coordinate 86,125, forward strand.
CTGGAATAAAAAGCCTCTTGGGTAGTTGAAGGTTAACAAAAGCACAAACTATAAAGCGTCTCTGTTCAAAACTTTTATTAGAACTGTTTAAGTATGGTAGCGTGGAGGAGGAAAAGGAGGCAGCATTGGTATGGGCAAGTGAACATGGGGATGAAAAGGCGGATTGGGTGCCGGAGTGGGCGGGCAATCTGGTTTCACAGTGGTAGCTGGAGTGGCTGGATATTGGGGATAGGGAGGGGTCATAGGGTAAAGATGATAGTAAGGCATAGATGGTGGAAGCTGCGATGAGGGATTTTTAGCCTTTGCTTTAGTTGTAGTTGGTGTTGTCGCAGTAGGTTTTGGCTTTGTAGCTGGATATTTGGGAGGATAAAGAGGATTAAAGGGAGGATACATCGGCATATATTGTGGAAAGGGCATCTCAGGGTTTTGAGGCTTCTCAGGGAATTGAGGCATCTCAGGGTTTTGAGGGAATTGAGGCTTCTCAGGGTTTTGAGGCCTCTCAGGGTTTTGAGGGTTTTGTGGCCTCTCAGGGTTTTGTGGCCTCTCAGGGTTTTGTGGCCTCTCAGGGTTTTGTGGCCTCTCAGGCATCTGAGGGTATTGAGGCCTCTGAGGGAATGGCGGGTATTGAGGGAATGGCAGGTATTGAGGGAATGGCGGGTATTGAGGGAATGGCGGGTATTGAGGCTTCTCAGGGTTTTGATGGAATTGAGGCTTCTCAGGGTTTTGAGGGAATTGAGGCTTCTCAGGGTTTTGAGGGAATTGAGGCTTCTCAGGGTTTTGAGGGAATTGAAGCATCTGAGGAAATTGAGGCATCTGAGGGTTTTGAGGATTTTGATGCATCCGAGGGTTTTGAGGATTTTGATGCATCCAAGGGTATTGAGGGTGTTGTGGCCTCTCAGGGTGTTGTGGCCTCTCAGGGTGTTGTGGCCTCTCAGGGTGTTGTGGCATCTCAGGGCTGTGTGGCATCTCAGGGCTTTGTGGCATCTCAGGGCTTTGTGGCATCTCAGGGCTTTGTGGCATCTCAGGGCTTTGTGGCATCTCAGGGCTTTGTGGCATCTCAGGGCTTTGTGGCATCTCAGAGAATTGAGGCATCTGAGCTACAGGGGAATTGGGGGAAGTCATTTTGGAAGCAGGAGTTGAGGCAGGTTTGGAACACCAGAAAGATACTGGATTTCCTTTCCAACGCATCGGGAGTACATAACTTCCACCCTTTGGGAGAAAAACATACAATTAGAAACAGCAAGGAATCACACAAACCTGTCAATGTTACAATCCGACTATACAAGGCAAAAGACTAATCTCATGCTATATCTTCTGAATAGATCATCATGATGCAACATATTTGAATGTCGGTCCCCATCCAAAAAACATAGTAAATCAGTACATTTGAAAGCAAGCGAAAAAACAACTCGCATTTGAAAAGCTGAAAACACATTTTTGCTTGAGATCAATATGATGCAGATTAAACGTTTAATTGTTTTGGCTCTCGTTAAACCATTCATAACTATAACAATTCACAGCACTAGCCATCGGTTTTTTTTAAACTCACTTCCTCACTCTTTAAGTCAGTTTCACATTACCTCTTGAATCATGTTGCAGCCATCATAGGGAACCAACATGACAAGTGCATGCGAGTTCCTCTGCATGCTGTAGCCACAGGTAGACGGGACCTGGGACAGAGGCATTGGAGGTGCATTTCCTGTGGGGTAAAAAGGTTCAGTGTTTATATCATTGGTAGAGATAAATCAAGTCTACATTTAGGATATTATGGCTATTGATTTACCTTGTTCTACTGCAAATTGTGATGCTCCTGGTTCCACCGCTCTGAACTTCAACTGGCCAGAACCACACTGCAGTGAGGGCGACATGCTCATCCATGATGAGTCTTGGGGACTGGCCACTTGTGTTGGGCTCATCCAGCCTGAAGGCGAATATAATATACATATATTTTTTAAATAGTTTGTACTTTAAAGAGATGCAAAACAAATCAAGCAAAATAACAAACCCTTCAATATGTAATCAAAATATTTTTACCTGCAGCGTCTGCTTGATAATCATCTTCATCCTCCTCATAAGCGTTTGAGGATGACTTATTGGTCCCGTCTGTGACTTGAGAATCAAGTCCTGACCCTTTTTCAAAAGCTCTCCCGAAAACAATTGTCCCCTCTTGGAACTCATTTGTTGTATCGGCATCTTTTCTCCCTTCTCGTCTTTCTGTTTTCTTCAGACGATAACAGTCTATAGTTTGCGCAAAATAACACGTCAGAATAACAGCTGCAGCCAGGTAAACACCAGCGCCTTTTCTCTTGAGTTTCATCCTGTTGCACATGACTGCCGGTAATGTGAAGAGATGAGATAACTTTCTTTGCCGCAACTATTTGAGCATCAGCAGGTGCTGTGACAACCAATACAGCTGTGATAGGTGCTCATAGGATTCCCATTCTGTAAAATCAAACTCACTGCAGGTGGAGAGCACAAGGCAACGAAGCATGAGACAGGGCTTTTAATACTGACACATTACCACCAGGCAGCCAATCAACAAGGCAGGTGCAGCCTCAGCTAAGGCTTGCACCTGTGTTCAATTAGCTTGCAACAGGTGGGCCTCGTTAAGACTTGTCTAACGTCTACAAAGTAAGCCCTGTATATTGATCATGTAGATCGGGGGTTCCCAATACGTCGATCGCAAAGGTATTGTGGGTAGTTTGCATGGTATTGAAGCACAAATGCGGCGCACCTTTATGCGCTTAAGAGGCGCTATTGGTATAAGCGCTCCACAGTTTCTCTGCCGCTGTGAGGTTCCGGCGCTCGCAGTTCACTACCGTTTACCAAAGTGCTTCACACCAAACATAACATTATAATAAAATATAATATTACAATAATAGATAAAAGGCAGATATAAGAAAAGATAAAAGGCACACTGAGAATGAATACACGTTACAAAAAGGCTATGGACAGACAATAAAAGCATAACAATCAATAAAACATAGCTCAGACTGACTCGAAAGTGAGGGTGGGTCTTTAGGCGGGACTTAAAAGTTTGGAGGGTGGGCGACAATTTGAAATGCAGGTCGTTCCAGAGCCTGGGAGCTACCGCTGAGAAGGCTCGATCTCCCCTGGTCTTTTTCTTGGTTTTAGGGACTAATAATAATAATAATAATAGCTTGGATTTATATAGCGCCTTTCAAGGGACCCAAGGTCGCTTTACAGTAATAGGGCAAAAAAACAAACATAACAAAACAAAAGTCAGACAGACAAAACAACAGATCGACTACCAGCAGCAGCTGAAGCAAAATGAAGTCACAAGAATGATAGAGACATAACAATACAGTATTTATTTGGGCATGGCTAATATAATTGTTGATGGCCAAACATTTCATAGAAGTAACACAACTCTGCTCACATTTCAGGGTTTCTCTTTGACTTAGCCTACTTAAGAGGAAACATATCTTTCAATATAAAATTATTTTTATGATAAGCTTATTAACAATTACTATCTTGTTTACATAACAGTATACTAGATACAAGTCATATGATGTAATTAGGCCACTTATAAAATAGAAAAACATATTTTCTATAATAATCCAATACTATAAATGTAGATTAAAGGGTTGCGTGGATAAAAAACAAGAACAGCAGTACATCCAAAGACAATGGAAAGAAAACATGGAAATATACCAAGAATGTGTACACATCCTCAATTGCTAACCTATTATATTTAAAAGATGCTCTCACCTCAAGTATTCTTAATATAAGACATTCCCCATTGCTATTTTCCCCGACTTGACACGAAAGGGGAACACCCTAAAAATGAATTATTTCCCCCAAATCTTTATTCACGTAGCGGTATACAAGTTCTATTCAAAAGCATACAAACAACTTTGCACAAGCTTGAGAATGCAAAGTCCATTAACTCCTTTCAGAGTTCAAATAAAAATATCCCCCGATTCTTGGTTCTTCAAAATGTTGTATATCATAAGGTTTGATTTCGATAACAAACCAATGAATGCAAGCGAGTCTGACTATTTTGATTTGTTAATCTACATTGACCCACAATAATTACATGTATAACAATGTTTTCCCTTATTTAGAAGACAAAATATTTATCTTCACATCATGGAAAGTTAGACGGTAACGGGATGGTGAACATGCATCAGTGTCCCAGCCTGACTTGGACCAGAGATGTCGTTTCGTGGTTAGTTCCATAATTTGAAAGAAACAATACACAGGTGTTATGGACACCCTGTATGATAAAAGGTTTGGCTTCTATCGTTGACATTTCACTTGAATAGTTAAGGATCTCACCTGTTACGTCATTTTTAGTTGTATGAAGGCTACTTTTATAATATAACATCTACATGTGTAGTTTGAACACTTATGACCTAGTGTTTGTCCAAACATTTAGTTTTGCTTGTTTACAAAACCAAAAAGAGACAAATGCTGAAGGTTCAATGTTTTACAGAACTGCCCAAAGTTGTAAATGCTCTATTTCAGAGTTGGTGTATGTAATGAGTGAAGCCAGCGTCCCTCACACAGCATAAGTTACGTATTTTAGGAAATGACATGATGGAACTTTACCTTTGACTGAAATACGTTTTCAAAAAAAACAACCATTTTAAAGCTTGTTCACACAAGGAAAGCTGGTGTGAACACAAAATATTCCAATTCAAAACCTAAGAAATGGTTGAGCAATGATGCCACCATGTGGACACAAAGCCACACTATGACAACACTTCAAATGCCAAACATTAATTACATTTATAAATGTAGGAATTTAAAGTGTGCACTTTAAGTTAATTTGTCAGCACAATTTTTCCGTTTAAGTGAAATGTCATTTCTCAATATGGACTGTTCACTCATTCACAAACCCAATGAGACTTCTTGAAGAGCCTGGAATAAAAAGCCTCTTGGGTAGTTGAAGGTTAACAAAAGCACAAACTATAAAGCGTCTCTGTTCAAAACTTTTATTAGAACTGTTTAAGTATGGTAGCGTGGAGGAGGAAAAGGAGGCAGCATTGGTATGGGCAAGTGAACATGGGGATGAAAAGGCGGATGGGGTGCCGGAGTGGGCGGGCAATCTGGTTTCACAGTGGTAGCTGGAGTGGCTGGATATTGGGGATAGGGAGGGGTCATCGGGTAAAGATGATAGTAAGGCATAGATGGTGGAAGCTGCAATGAGGGATTTTTAGCCTTTGCTTTAGTTGTGGTTGGTGTTGTCGCCGCAGTAGGTTTTGGCTTTGTAGCTGGATATTTGGGAGGATAAAGAGGATTAAAGGGAGGATACATCGGCATATATTGTGGAAACGGCATCTCAGGGTTTTGAGGCTTCTCAGGGAATTGAGGCTTCTCAGGGTTTTGAGGGAATTGAGGCTTCTCAGGGTTTTGAGGGAATTGAGGCCTCTCAGGGAATTGAGGCCTCTCAGGGAATTGAGGCCTCTCAGGGAATTGAGGCCTCTCAGGGAATTGAGGCCTCTCAGGGAATTGAGGCCTCTCAGGGAATTGAGGCCTCTCAGGGAATTGAGGCCTCTCAGGGAATTGAGGCCTCTCAGGGTTTTGTGACCTCTCAGGCCTCTGAGGGAACGGCGGGTATTGAGGGAACGGAGGGAACGGCGGGTATTGAGGGAATGGCGGGTATTGAGGCATCTCAGGGTTTTCTGGCATCTCAGGGTTTTCTGGCATCTCAGGGTTTTGAGGGAATTGAGGCATCTCAGGGTTTTGAGGGAATTGAGGCTTCTCAGGGTTTTGAGGGAATTGAAGCATCTGAGGAAATTGAGGCATCTGAGGGTATTGGGGGCTTTGTGGCCTCTCGGGGCTTTGTGGCCTCTCGGGGCTTTGTGGCATCTCAGGGCTTTGTGGCATCTCAGGGCTTTGTGGCATCTCAGGGCTTTGTGGCATCTCAGGGCTTTGTGGCATCCGAGGCATCGCAGGGAATTGAGGAATCTGAGGGAATTGAGGCATCTGAGCTACAGGGGAATTGGGGGAAGTCATTTTGGAAGCAGGAGTTGAGGCAGGTTTGGAACACCAGAAAGATACTGGAATTCCTTGCCAACGCATCGGGAGTACATAACTTCCACCCTTTGGGAGAAAAACATACAATTAGAAACAGCAAGGAATCACACAAACCTGTCAATGTTACAATCCGACTGTACAAGGCAAAAGACTAATCTCATGCTATATCTTCTGAATAGATCATCATGATGCAACATATTTGAATGTCGGTCCCCATCCAAAAAACATAGTAAATCAGTACATTTGAAAGCAAGCGAAAAACAACTCGCATTTGAAAAGCTGAAAACACATTTTTGCTTGAGATCAATATGATGCAGATTAAACGTTTAATTGTTTTGGCTCTCGTTAAACCATTCATAACTATAACAATTCACAGCACTAGCCATCGGTTTTTTTTAAACTCACTTCCTCACTCTTTAAGTCAGTTTCACATTACCTCTTGAACCATGTTGCAGCCATCATAGGGAACCAACATGACAAGTGCATGTGAGTTCCTCTGCATGCTGTAGCCACAGGTAGACGGGACCTGGGACAGAGGCATTGGAGGTGCATTTCCTGTGGGGTAAAAAGGTTCTGTGTTGATATCATTGGTAGAGATAAATCAAGTCTACATTTAGGATATGGCTATTGATTTACCTTGTTCTACTGCAAATTGTGATGCTCCTGGTTCCACCGCTCTGAACTTCAACTGGCCAGAACCACACTGCAGTGAGGGCGACATGTTCATCCATGATGAGTCTTGGGGACTGGCCACTTGTGTTGGGCTCATCCAGCCTGAAGGCGAATATAATATACATATATTTTTAAATAGTTTGTACTTTAAAGAGATGCAAAACAATTCAAGCAAAATAACAAACCCTGCAATACGTAATCAAAATATTTTTACCTGCAGCGTCTGCTTGATAATCATCTTCATCCTCCTCATAAGCGTTTGAGGATGACTTATTGGTCCCGTCTGTGACTTGAGAATCAAGTCCCGACCCTTTTTCAAAAGCTCTCCCGAAAACAATTGTCCCCTCTTGGAACTCATTTGTTGTATCGGCATCTTTTCTCCCTTCTCGTCTTTCTGTTTTCTTCAGACGATAACAGTCTATAGTTTGCGCAAAATAACACGTAAGAATAACAGCTGCAGCCAGGTAAACACCAGCGCCTTTTCTCTTGAGTTTCATCCTGTTGCACATGACTGCCGGTAATGTGATGAGATAACTTTCTTTGCCGCAACTATTTGAGCATCAGCAGGTGCTGTGACAACCAATACAGCTGTGATAGGTGCTCATAGGATTCCCATTCTGTAAAATCAAACTCACTGCGGGTGGAGAGCACATGGCAACGAAGCATGAGACACGGCTTTTAATACTGACACATTACTACCAAGCAGCCAATCAACAAGGCAGGTGCAGCCTCAGCTAATGCTTGCACCTGTGTTCAATTAGCTTGCAACAGGTGGGCCTCGTTAAGACTTGTCTAACGTCTACAAAGTAAGCCCTGTATATTGATCATGTAGATCGGGAGTGCCCAATACGTCGATCGCAAAGGTAGTGTGGGTAGATTGCATGGCATTGAAGCGCAAATGCGGCGCACCTTTATGCGCTTAAGAGGCGCTATTGGTATAAGCGCTCCACAGTTTCTCTGCCGCTGTGAGGTTCCGCGCTCGCAGTTCACTACCGTTGGTTTCAAAGGCATACCAACTATTACAAATCCAATCCAACCCACTTTATTTGTATAGCACATAATAAAAACAGAGGGTTTACCAAAGTGCTTCACACCAAACATAACATTATAATAAAATATATTACAATAATAGATGAAAGGCACACATAAGAATGATTACACGTTACATAAAGGCTATGGACAGACAATAAAAGAATAACAATCAATAAAACATAGCTCAGACTGACTCGAAAGCGAGGGAAAAGAGGTGGGTCTTTTTTTCATTTTTTTTGAGACACAAGAATGATAGAGACATAACAATACAGTATTTATTTGGGCATGGCTAATATAATTGTTGATGGCCAAATAGGGGAAAAACCGAGAAATTAATTATTTCCCCCAAATCTTTATTCACGTAGCGGTATACAAGTTCTATTCAAAAGCATACAAACAACTTTGCTCAAGCTTGAGAATGCAAAGTCCATTAAGTCCTTTCAGAGTTCAAATAAAAATATCCCCGATTCTTGGTTCTTCATAATTTTGTGTATCATACGGTTTGATTTTGATAACAAACCAATGAATGCAAGCGAAGAGTCTGACTATTTTGATTTGTTAATCGACATTGACCCACAATAATTATATGTATAACAATGCTTTCCCTTATTTAGAAGACAAAATATTTATCTTCAGGCCCGGTTCCAGAACAAAATGACTCAGGGTTTATCTGAGAGGGTGCAGTGTTAAAATGCATTTTTTATAAGTGGGGAGTGGACCTAACACCCTCTAGGGGGGTCCTCACCTCCTCTAGCGGGGTCCGGGGCATGCTCCCCCGGGAAGATTTTTTTTTAAATATTGAAGTTAAAAGCATCAATCTGGTGCACTTTGAGAGCAAAATGAAGAGATCTATGGATCTATGTGCTCTTTGCTTGATTCATGCCTTCCTATTCCCTTATCACGTATCCTATAAGAGCATGGCGCCAGTTGTTGTAGCCAGTTGTGGTGAAGGCATCTGACTTACTTGAACCAAAATGTCTACATGCATAGCAGAAGATGGCATCTTTTTTACATGAATATTCCAGCCAATCTCTGTTTTGAAACCATGAGCTGCTAAATGAGCGCCTTACCCCACCGTACAGGCGAGTTGGGTACTTTTTTAAATATACCTGGGCAGGCTCTGTTTTGCCGAGGTCCTCTGGCACTTGCTTTTTGATTGGGGCAACGAAGATGACTGCGGCTGCCCCGCCTCCGCCTCCGTGAGCGAGGCGGGCAAAGCCGGCGAGTCGGGCGGGAGGACGTTAGTGTCCACGACAGTGACCGCGGGTAACGTAATGTCCCCATGATCTGAACTGTTATTACCTGCAGTAGATGCAGTGTTACTGCTGGCGATAAGGGCTGGTTATTTTAACCATTTTCTGATGTCCATCATTGACTGCTGTGTAAGCATCTTGCAGATGATGAACACGCAGCGGCACAGGTCATGCGCACCTGACATAATAACGTTACTTGCCGTTTAAATTGACCAAATGAATGCAGCAGACAATGTTATTTAACCACAATTACAATTTATTTTATTTCAACTATATTCTTCTTCTTCTTCTTCTTCTTATTATTATTATTATTATTACTACGATTATTATTATTATTGTTATTATATATGTAATGTTTTTCACTTTTAATTTTTTTACTTTTCATTTTTCAAATGAGGGTGCATAACGACTCAACTGAGGGTGCAATGCACCCTTATGCACCCGCGTAGAACCGGGCCTGCAAGCAATTCAAATGTGTGTCATTATTGCCATCAACAGGGTCATTGGAAAAAAGAATGTCCTTTGCTAGAGGGGAAAAGCAACAATTTTCATGTGAAGTCAGTTGGTTTGGCTACAACTATTCATAATCCCAAAGTTGGTGAAACAGAAGTCTTGGCTCCATTGCAAATGCAGGGTAAGCCAATTGATGTCTCAGAGGTTGAGTCGGGTTATGCTTCGTTTATGTCTGACGGTTTTGACGGTTTGAAAAGCGTCTGCCGTGAGGAAGGGGCGGTGACCGGACAGAGGCCAGCCCCCTGGGGAACAAACAAAAAAAAAAAATTTGATATCATAAAATAAATTAGAGTTTCAATATAGAAAAAGTTAAATATGTCTAAAGATATGAAGAGGTTTGTTGTTCTACTTGGTTAGTGTATAAAAACTTAATGCTGCATTGATTTCATTGATTGGAGTTTCTGGGTCACATAGGAAAGCATTGAAACAAGACTTTTCAATTAAAAAAAGGCTTATTTTTCAATAGAATATTCATATAAAATAGCATTAAAATCAAATAAAATATAAAGTCAAAAAAAGAGTTTCATAATAATATTAATAGAACATAGAATAAAACACTTTCATTTTCTTTGGTGTAATAGTGCATAACATGAATATAGCGTGAACAAATCAAATCAAAATGAAAGCAAATAAATAATAAAATACATGATAAAAGAAACAAAAAAATTATATAAATAATAATAATAATTGAATAATTTCATTATTATAATAAATATGATTATTATGAGTACTTTTATAATAATAATCTAATAATTATTAGTTTTATGTTTTATTATGTTTTTATTTGTATTATTGTAACAATTATTTTTACTAAATGTTTGTATTTATTTATTCATTTTTAAAAACCATTTGGTTCTTGTATATATGACTACTTATAGATATCTTATAGTTAAATCATTATTATGTTTTAAAATCATACTTACATACCAATTTACGAATGCAGCTACGAACTAATACGCCAAAGAACTCCAATACCCACAATGCCTTGCAGTGCACGGTTGTCAGCGGGGTGTGTTCTTGCAAAAGCGAGCCAATCACAGCAGCGGAAATGTTAATTCACACGAACTTCGACCTGCTTTTGTCTGCATTTCACATTCACAACAGTCATGCTGCCAGGAAGAGCTCAGCAGGCTTTTCTCTCAGCTCTCCACTGAAACCAGGAAAAGGCAACACGACATAGAACACTGAATCCATTTGATTATTTCTGCAGAAAGGAAGTGTTTGAGCCGCTTCAGGATGAAGAGAGCTGCGTGTTTCCTGATCTCTGTGTACGCAGCAGCTCCTGTCATCCTCTACCTGCTGCCCTGGATCCTGGGACATGTCATATTCTGTCACTTCTGTGAGTATTGCATGTTTACACACTTAACAGCACTACATCTGCATTTGCATGGATACAGTCACAGAAAAGAGCTGTTTGCTAATGCAGGAAACCACATGCGTGATGCACAGTGTTGTGTGTCAAAGAGGTTTAATGTGTTATTATATTTCTAATATATATTCAGAAACACACGGTGGTAATATATATATATATATATATGTGTGTCCTCTGCAGGGGATATGACTTTGAGGGCTTTATTCCAGGACTCCCTTTTTTAAAGAGAGGCTGAATATTAATGTGGAATATGATACTCTTCCTGTTTAAATAAAGGTTTTTTTTTAAACCCCATGCACGCAGTTTAAAAGAGTCCTCATGAACTGTGGAAATTGGATCCTAGCTTTTCAAATTAAATAAGATTTGAGGATGTTTTGTTTACTTATGGACGTTTTAGATACAATAATAATTACAAGCATATTCTAAGCCTTGAAAAATACACAATTTTGACCGATTTTCTTCACCTTTTCAATTATTTTCAACACTTTTCAAAGGAGGTAGTTAGGCAGAAATATAATTCTTAAGCGGTTATTTATATTATATATTTTATTATTTATTTAGGGAGAAAATACAATAATTGTTTAAAATAAAATGAGCATAACAATGGTTATAATAGGGCCCCTTTTAAGATTTTATTTAGTTTAATTCTACATTTATGAAAGTCAAGTGATGTCTTTAAACTGATTTGTAATAAATAAAAAATATTCACTTAAATTTGATATAAAACAGAGCAAAAAATATAAAATAAATCAATATTTTCTGCAATTTTTCCATGAAAGATCACAATAAAATCAAAACAATTGTTGCGTATTTTTCCGTCAATCGACTACTTGTTGCAGGTCTGTAATATGTTGGTATATATTAAAACACATGACACTGACCTTGCACGCTCTCTGCAGTGAAGTTTCCATTCTCGGTGGATCTGAGCCGCCCTGCAGACGTCCTGAACCACACCTGCAACTTCTACCTGAGCCCGGAGGAGGGGGTCTCCGTGGGGGTCTGGTACGTCCTCTGCTTTCTCCAGTCACATGAACGCACCACGAGCCTTTTCACTTGGCATTTCCTCCTTTATCTGTACATAATAACAAACGTCTTAACCTGGAGTGTCTTTGTGTCTCTCAGGCATACGCTTCCTGCCAGCCAATGGGAGGAGTCCGTGGGGAGGGGCCCTGAGTGGTACCAGGAGGCCCTGGGCGACGGCCGGCCTGTTATTATCTATCTCCATGGAAACTTAGGGACCAGGTGTGTGTGTGTGTGGGGGGGGTTAAATTGGTACTAATGGAGTCTGTGGGGAGGTTTGTTTATATTCATATTCTCATGTTGTTTCTGCAGAGCTATACATCACAGAGTGGAGCTGGTGAAGGTACGCTTCTGATTTAAAGTACCTTTTACTCAAATACTTTGTTTAATAAGGTGTTTTTAGTGACATTTTTATTTAGATACAAATAATTACAATTTAAATGCATTTAAAAAAAGTCTTCTATTAAAGGAAACATATTTGTAAGGCAATTATATTAACATTTTTTTTAATGAATTGCAATGCAAATCACTGCTCCTTTTTCGAGAGATTTTTGTTTTATTATTACATTTCAATTTCTTCATTGCTTATTTTTAAAGTTAAGAATGCTTTTTTATCAAACAACTTAATTGCATTATGTATTCTAATATCAGCCCGGCAGGGACATTTTTCACAGGAAGTCGGTTTTGCGAGAGTGAAATCTTGTAAAAATTCCGTCAGATATTTCCCAAAAAACCCACTTCCAATTAATATTCTAAATTTCACTTGTTGTTTTATCAACCTTAAAGCGGACCTATCATGCAAAATGCACTTTTTGATGTCTTGTATACATAAATACGTGTCCCCGGTGCGTCAGGGAACTCACGCAGCTTCAGAAAATAAAACGCTCTCTCTTTTCCTCCGTACCCAAATCTTTTAAAAACGGGGGTACAACGAGCGCATACAGATTTGCTGCCGATATCACGTCAAATTGGCGGCGGACCCACAGAGAGTTGCTATCAGAAACAATGCCTGACGTGTTTTGGACGTAATCTCGTCTTTGTTTACATTAGCAAGCCTCGCTAACACTCAGAGCTAACCTGTACTGGAGAGAGCATGTGTTTAAAAAAGCAGGAAATATAAAAAGGAACTCACCTTGTGAGAAACCCGCAAGAGAAAAAGCATTTGAGCTCCATACTGTTTCAGAAATAATCCTTGATGTGGTTTAGAACAGGATGGCGTTTTATCACAGCAGAATTTAACTTTATCTCCGGTAGAATTCTGATCAGGCATTAGCTCCACCTCCTCTCTTTTTTTTTTTTTTAACCTAAGCACCCAAAATCCGCGTTTCTCTAACAGGGCTGGAATAGAGGGGTATGAGGGATTTCTAATATGCATGATCTGTTTGTATTTTGAGCTAAACACATCATAGACATGTCTTTATATATTTTGAGACCCATAATATATGCCTAAAAATAGCATGATAGGTGCACTTTAAGATAAACGTAATATTTGTGTGTGTTTCAGATTTTAAGTGCTGCAGGTTACCACGTCTTATCTTTAGACTACAGAGGTGAGATGCTTAATGTTGTACCTCATATGATAATTGTTCTGTTAAATACAGGTCTAATTCTTATTTTATATCAGCCCTTATGTCATGTTTGGGTTCCCACAGCCCTGTTTAAACATAAAAAATACATCCTTCACATCGTTTTATAAGATAAGACCTTAATTGATCATACAAGGGTTCTCTTCTGTAATCGATGTCTTGATATAATCCTGATTTTAAATGTTTTAATCTCCTCTTTTTGAGGCTTTGGAGACTCCACTGGAGAGCCCAGTGAGGAAGGGTTAACCAGGGACGCCCTCTGCCTGCACGACTGGGTACTGCAGCACAGCAGGGGGGCTGCAGTGGCTCTGTGGGGACACTCTCTGGGATCAGGGTCAGATTATACACTTTAACATCAACTCTGCAGCAAAACAACTACTACTGAGAGGATAAGACGCGTCTAACACCTATTCTGCTTCTGTTTCTAGAGTCGCAACCAATACTGCAGTGAAATTACAAGATCAAGGTGGGTTAGAGTCTTGCTTTATAATAAATAACTCAATTCTTAAAAGTTAAAATGTAAATGTAATACATTTTATTGCTGTCTTTATTTCAGGCTCTGCTGTTGACGCTGTGATTCTGGAAGCTGCGTTCACAACAATCGGAGAAGTGGTCGCCATTCATCCCGTCACGAAGGTCCGTCTGCACACTAGTATTTGTATTCGTACAGAAATTGATAAATACTTTTGTAACAGTTTTTTTTTTTTATATATTCCTTCCAGATGTACATGTTCCTGCCAGGATTTGAGAGCTTGATTTGGAGCATTTTGCACATGAACAACATTGTGTTTGCTAGTGATAAAAAGTAAGTGCAGTAATAAATACATTACAATTATATTTATTATTTTTATTTCAATACAAAAAAAGAGTAAAATAATTTTGAAAAAAGAAGAATACGACTTTTCTGAAATAGTTAATTTATGCATACTTTTTTTTAAGATAACATATACATTAATTTATTTTTGGATATAAATTAATTGTAAATCAAATCATTTATTGTATATTTTCTTTATAATGCCATCTATTAATTTTTTTGAATTAATTGTATCGTTTTCTATTTCTTTAACCGTCCAGTTTTTATTCTGGCACTTCTATGACTACATACATTCTTTCTTCTGCCACCTTTTATGAAATCCAAAAGAGGTTTCGGAAAAACAATAATAAATTGCCCCAAATACATATTTAGCTAATAAATCCTCCCTAAATGAATGTTTCCCCCCTCATGTCCCCAGTTTGCAGACGGTGAGCAGTCCTCTCCTCATCCTGCATTCAGAGGACGATCACATTGTTCCCTATCAAATGGGGCTGAAGGTACACTCTTTATTCATGCCGTTGCATAATTTCCTCGTGCATATTTTGCTGCTTTCTTGTTAAATAACTTTGTTTCCTCTGTGTCTGCAGCTGTACGAGATATCCCTGCAGGCTCAGAAACAATATAAAACAGATGTCCAGGTGGAGATGATTTCCTACAGCGCAGATCTGGGGTACTCCCACAACAACATCTACTTAGACCCAAATCTGACCAACAGGCTCGGGTAAGTTTCATTAAAGGGGGCCTATCATGCAAAATGCACTTTGTGATGTGTTTCATACATCACCATGTGTCCCCGGTGTGTCGGGGAACTCACGCAGCGTCAGAAAATAAAACCCTCTCTCTTTTCCTCCGTACCCAAATCTCTAAAAACGGGGAACAACGGAGCTGATCCAGATTTGCGTCCGATATGACGTAATATCTGAAATGTGGACCCACGGCCCAATCAGAAAGGTTGCTATCAGAAACAACGCCCGACTGTTTTGGACGTAATATGGTCGGTGTTTACATTAGCATCGCTAACACTCAGAGCTAACCTGTACTGGAGAGCATGTGTGTGAAGAAGCAGGAAGTAAAAAGGAACTCACCTTGTGGTATAACCGGCAAGAGAGAAAGCCTTTGAGCTCCAGACTGTTTCAGAGACAATCCTTGATGATCCATGATATGGTGCTTCATCACGGCAGCATTTAGTTTAGACAGTAGCTGCCGGGTCCTGCATGAGCTCAGACCACTCCTTTTTTTAATCAATTTTCTATCCATCCATCCATCCATCTTCTTCCGCTTATCCGTGGTCGGGTCGCGGGGGTAGCAGTTCCAGCAGAGAGCCCCAAACTTCCTTTCCCTGGCGACATCAACCAGCTCTGACTGGGGGATCCCAAGGCGCTCCCAGGCCAGCGAAGAGATATAATCCCTCCACCTGGTCCTAGGTCTACCCCTTGGTCTCTTCCCAGCTGGACGTGCCTGGAACACCTCCCTAGGGAGGCGCCCAGGTGGCATCCTAACTAGGTGCCCGAACCACCTCAACTGGCTCCTTTCGACGCGAAGGAGGAGCGGCTCAACTCCGAGTCCCTCCCGAATGACCGAACTTCTCACCTTATCCCTAAGGGAGACACCAGCCACCCTGCGGAGAAAACCCATCTCGGCCGCTTGTATCCGCGATTTCGTTCTTTCGGTCATGACCCATCCTTCATGACCATAGGTGAGGGTAGGAACGAAAATGGCCCGGTAGACAGAGAGCTTTGCCTTCTGGCTCAGCTCCCTTTTCGTCACAACGGTGCGGTAAAGCGACTGCAGTACCGCACCGATTCTCCGGCCCATCTCACGCTCCATTGTTCCCTCACTCGAGAACAAAACCCCGAGATACTTGAACTCCTTCACTTGGGGTAAGGACTCATTCCCTACTTGGAGTGGACAATCCATCGGTTTCCTGCTGAGAACCATGGCCTCAGATTTGGAGGTGCTGATCCTCATCCCAGCCGCTTCACACTCGGTTGCGAACCGATCCAGTGAGTGCTGAAGGTCGCAGACCGATGAAGCCATCAGAACCACATCATCTGCAAAAAGCAGTGGTGCAATCCTTAGCCCACCGAACTGCAGACCCCCCCCCCCATGACTACGCCTCGAAATCCGATCCATGTATATTACAAACAGGATTGGTGACAAAGCGCAGCCCTGGCGGAGGCCAACCCTCACCGGAAATGGGTCCGACTTACTGCCGAGGAGCCGGACACAGCCCTCGCTTTGGGAGTACAGAGATTGGATGGCCCTGAGTAGAGACCCCCTCACCCCATACTCCCGCAGCACCTCCCACAGTAACTCCCTGGGAATCCGGTCATACGCCTTCTCCAAGTCCACAAAACACATGTAGACCGGATAAGCGTACTCCCAAGCCCCCTCCAGGATCCTTGCGAGAGTAAAAAGCTGATCCGTCGTTCCACGACCAGGACGGAATCCGCATTGTTCCTCCTCAATCTGAGGTTCGACAATCGGCCTGACCCTCCTTTCGAGTACCTTAGAGTAAACTTTCCCGGGGAGGCTGAGTAGTGTGATGCCTCTGTAATTGGCACACACCCTCTGGTCCCCCTTTTTAAAAAGGGGAACCACCACCCCGGTCTGCCACTCCTTCGGTACCGTTTCCGACTTCCACGCAATGTTGATGAGACGTGTCAACCAAGACAGTCCCTCAACACCCAGAGCCTTCAGCATTTCTGGGCGGATCTCATCCACCCCCGGGGCTTTGCCACTGTGGAGTTGTTTAACAACCTCAGTGACCTCCCCCCGGGAGATTGGTGTTGATCCCCCGTCATACTCCAGCTCTGCCTCTAACATAGAGGGCGGAGTTGTCGGGTTCAGGAGTTCCTCAAAGTGCTCCTTCCAACGCCCTAACACTCCATCGGTTGAGGTCAACAACGTCCCATCCTTACTGTACACAGCTTGGATGGTTCCCTGCTTCCCCCTCCTGAGGTGTCGGACAGTTTTCAAGAACAACTTTGGTGCCGCCCGAAAGTCCTTTTCCATGTCCTCTCCGAACTTCTCCCACACCCGCTGCTTTGCCTCGGCCACGGCTGAGGCTGCTGCCCTTCGGGCCTGTCGGTACCTTGCAACTGCCTCGGGAGTCCCCCGGGATAACAAATCCCTGAAGGCCTCCTTCTTCAGTCGGACGGCTTCCCTGACCACCGGTGTCCACCAGGAGGTTTGAGGGTTACCGCCCCTTGAGGCACCTAGGACCTTGAGACCACAGCTCCCCGCTTCGGCAATAGAGGCTTTGAACACCGACCACTCTGGTTCAATGTCCCCAACCTCCACAGGAATGCCCGAAAAGCTCTGCCGGAGGTGTGAGTTGAAGGCCTCCTGAACCTGGGCCTCCTCCAGACGTTCCCAGTTCACCCAAACTACACGTTTGGGCTTACCAGGTCTATCCAGAGGCTTCCCCTGCCACTCGACCCAACTCACCACCAGATGGTGATCAGTTGACAACTCCGCCCCTCTCTTTACCCGAGTGTCCAAAACATACGGCCTCAGGTCCGATGATACGATAACGAAATCGATCATGGACCTTCTGCCTAGGGTGCTCTGGTACCACGTACACTTATGAGCATCCCTATGTTTGAACATGGTGTTTGTTATGGCCAATCCATGACTAGCACAGAAGTCCAGTAACAAACCACCACTCCGGTTCAGATCAGGGGGGCCGTTCCTCCCAATCACTCCCCTCCAAGTGTCTCCATCATTGCCCACATGTGCGTTGAAGTCTCCCAGCAAGATTAAAGAGTCCCCTTCAGGAGCCCCATACAGGACTCTTTCCAGGGTCTCCAAGAAGGCCGTATACTCTGAACTGCTGTTGGGTGCATAAGCACACACAACAGTCAGAGTTTTCCCCCCCATAACCCGCAGGCGTAGGGAGGCAACCCTCTCGTCCACTGGGGTAGACTCCAACAACGAAGCACCCAACCGGGGACTTGTGAGTATCCCCACACCCGCCCGGCGCCTCACACCTTGAGCAACTCCGGAGAAGAATAGAGTCCAACCCCTATCCAGAAGTAAGGTTCCAGAGCCGACGCTGTGCGTAGAGGTGAGCCCAACCAGATCCAACTGGTACCGCTCCACCTCCCGCACAAGCTCCGACTCCTTCCCCCCCAGAGAGGTGACGTTCCACGTCCCCAAAGCCAGCTTCTGTCGCCCGGGTCTGGTCCGTCGAGACCCTCCGCTTTCACTGCCACCCTTCTGGCAGCGCACCCGACCCCATCGTTGTTTCCCGTAGGTGGTGGGCCCGCGGGATGGAGAAGCGGAGGTGTTGCCCACGTTGCCTTTTCGGGCTGGGCCCGGCCGGGCTCCGTGGCAAGCCCGGCCACCAGACGCTCGCCGACGAGTCCTCCTTCTGGGCCTGGCTCCAGAAAGGGACCCCGGGCTTCCTCCGGGCCGGGTATCCTCACTCCTTGTGTCGTCTTTCATGAGGTCTTTTTGAACCAATCTTAGTCTGGCCCCTTGCCTGAGACCAATTTGCCATGGGAGACCCTACCAGGAACACAAGGTTCCAGACAACACAGCCCCCAGGTTCATCAGGGCACACAAACCTCTCTACCACGGTAAGGTGCTGGTTCTTCAGAGAGGCAATTTTCTATCGTTTTTTTTTTTAAAGCTTTATCCCCAAATCAGCACTTTTGAAATAGAGGGTTATGAGGCATGGCTAGAATGGGTGATCTGTTCGGTATTTTGAGCAAAACACTTAACAGACATGTTTTTTATATATCTGAGACCTATTGCCTAAAAATAGCATGATTGGTGTACTTTAAAGCTGATGTAAATGTGTGCAAAAAACTCGGATTATACTGAACCTTTCTAACAAAAGAAGTTCTTCACTCACTAGAAAAATAAATCTTATATATTATTTTGTGCCTCTACTATGACACCTATAATTCTGACATTCTTTCCAGATATGACTTTTCTGAAATATTGAATATTTTCAGAATTGTGTCTTTCCTCTCAATTTGGATATTTCTTCAGAATTTTTGACTTAAATTAAGGTGGCCGGACATCTCCAAGTGGTTGACCATTCAAAACAGAGACGGGTAGCTAACCAGAGCAGACTGGGCTCTGGTTTCAGACAGAGGGTGAAAAGAGGTGCTGCAGTATGAGAACAATAAAGAGCTTTTTGAACATTAAAGGATGGAGACATGTCCCAGTAGACACTACATACTGATATACACCTGAACATCAGCAGGAGAGGACTCTTTAAAGTAGAGACACTACATACTGATATGAATCTGAACATCAGCAGGAGAGGACTCTTTAAAGTAGAGACACTACATACTGATATGAATCTGAACATAACAGATTAGGGCCCTTTAAGCGTTTCTTGTAAACAGTGTACTTGTGTTTTTGTTGCAGGAATTTTCTACAAACCCTGAGAAAGTAGAGCGTCCTGCGGAGAAGTAAAACAACGACGAAGAGATTCCAACATACATATTTATTTTTGTCACGAACAAAAGCACTGATTATACAGTTTAAATTACAGAATACATGTTTGTTTAACACTGAGAAAAAGCACTTTAAATCATAAATGAAGTTTTTTCCCCCCTTAAATGGTACAGATGTAAATGCATGTTTGTTCTGCCTGCAGCACACTCAGGCTTTGTCGCTCATTAAATGCAGCATGAATTTGCAGGAATGTAATTTAAATCCAGTTTATTTTTGCTGCTCTGTTTGACGTCCCACTGAACTCCAGGAATATTAAGTTATTTAACCCCCCACTGTATGTGTTGATGTTTTTAGGACTGTAACAGACATTTCTATTTAATGCAAGTGCTTTGAATGTACGGAAGCCCTGAGAGGCAAGCAAGAAATAAAACTGGTTATCTAAGTGTGATCTTAAGTGTTTCATTCCCTGTTAAAAAGAAAATACATCTGTTTTTAGATCTGAGTAACAGATGGAGAAAAAAATGCTGGCAGGTTTTTTATTTTTTACATTTTTTTCTGAACTATGGATAAACAAACATTTTAGAAAGATTCATTCCCGTATTTATTTTTAACAATTCATTTTCCATTTCAGGTTTCTCCTTTAACAGTTTGTTGTTGTAATACTCATTCCAGCCACCAGATGGCAGCACTACCCCATGCACTCAATAGGACTAAAAACATTGGTTTTCAAGGAGAGAAATATGAATTTGATGAAATGTAATTAGTCTTGTAAAATTAAATCATTGCTAAAAAATAAACTAATGAGAAAGAAAACATTTAATTTATTCAGGAAAACTTACCGACCCAAAACAAAAATCCTATTTTCATGAATGAAAAAAAAGTTTTTACCCCACCTGTTTAACTTATGAAAATAATAACACATGGACTATTGTTTATTTTTATTTCACCAGCACTTCAGTCAAAAGACGAGAAAAAACATTTAAATCGGCAAAAATATTCTCACTGGGCTTCCGTAGCTTCTGTGCTTTGACAATAACAAGATGAGATTTTTAAAAAACACCCACAGTTATTGGAAGAGGATTAGTGAGAAATGGAATAATAACAGATTTAAAGACAGAAAAGTGAATGTCTAAACTCCGAGGCGGCCTCACATCTTCAGAGCTTTGGCCTTTTCCACCACAGCCTCCCGCGGCTCGTTTGGGGGGGGGATCTTCAGGTCGGTGGGCTGCACCCCCCACACCTCGGTGGCGTACTCCTTGATGGTGCGGTCGCTGGAGAACTTCCCTGTGGCCGCGATGTTTCGGATCACCATCTTCGTCCACTCCTTCGGGTTCTGTTACGGACAACAACAAAAAAATAATCAATAATTATAACATGTAGAAAATAAAATGTTATAAATAATTAAATATCATTTTTAATTAAATTATGTTTTTTTTTAATCTTTAGGATTATTTTTCTTCCTGATTGAACATCTTAATCTTGCCATTTTTATTAAGAAAGTATTTTTAAGAATGCAATTACAATTTGTTTGATTGATCTTAAATGTGTTGCTTCCTGCTTGATCATTTTAAACTTGTTACTTGTTCTATAGTCCCATATTGTATTGTGTTATGCTTTCTAAAACACAGGTGTGTGTCAGATGTAAATGTTACCTGGTACAGTTTGCTGACTTTCTCCTGAGCCTTCATGTAGTCCTCAAAGTCTGCAAACACTTTGAACCTGAGGAGAGACAGAGGGAATACATACATTTAGGCCCAATCCCAAACCACTCCCTCGACCCCTCTGCGACGGAGTGAACTCCGTCTGTAGCCACACTCGCAGCTCAACGAGGCCCTCTTCTTCTTCTTCTTCCCCCCAGGAAGAAGAAGAAGACCTTGAGACCCAGGACCTTGAGACCCAGCACCCCCCAGGATTGCCTAAGCACCCCCAAGAAATGTGTTTTTTTTCAAAGATTATTATTTTTATTAAATTAGAACAATTATTGAGTACATCAATGCAAATGTGAAACAAACACATTTTTGACCAAAAACATAAAGCCAACACAGGTGATATGATTAGGCCAATGGCCAGCAGCCATTCGATTTTTGACCTACCCATAGGCTAAATTACTTTGTGACACTTGAGTGACTTCCTGTTAGCTAGAGCGCCAAATTATTTGCTAACAGCAAAGTGGAAAATGTATCGTTTTTTTAGTCCTTAAACGTCCACGTGTGGACACTCAATCAAAGCCACCTGAAAGCGAGAGGGATTCTGCACATAATAGGCCTCGTGAGTACAAGTAGCTTACTTCTGGGTCTCCGTTTCATTCAAGCCGTGCGTGCGTGCGTGCGTGCGGCACGAGCCATTTTGTGTGAGAGAGCTCGCCTCGCGCACCGGTTGCCAGTTTAATTTTGAACGTGTCTGAGAGCTCATATGAGGCTGAAGGATCGGTTTATGTTGTATCTGTTAGAAGTTTAAGAATTAGGTGCGTCAATATGGGCGATCATACGGTCATGTAGCCAGTGGTGGAATGGGACTAAAAATCATCCCGGGACTCTCGACCGACCCACTTCGTACCGCTAGTAAATAGTCAACGGGGGGTGTGGGGGATGTGCTAGTGACTTATCCGACCGGCCCACTTCGGTACCGGCCCATCTGGATTCGTCCCGATGGCCAGTCCGCCACTGCACCCAGCCCACGTAAACTGTCAACGGGGGGAGCCTCGCTGCGGGGAAACGGTGGACCTAGTGTCCCGATCGGAGTGGGAATAATAATAATAATCCGTGCATTTTACCCATTAATTTCCCAACATTGTGGTAAAAAACCACACGTTTAATCCACGTTGGTGTTCAACTACACAAAGCATCGGTTTGTTTTCTCATCAGGAAATGCAGACCGGCTCAAACAAACGATTTGTAATCATCATCCTCACGATCATTTAATGTATCATATGTTCGCCGAATTGACATGAAAGCACTAATAAATGTAGTTTCATCCACTTGAGTTTACAACTACAAAAATAATCGATTTGTTTTTATATCACATCCTACGGGAGGAAATTCAGCAGCTCTCACTGCCGATCTGTAATCCTAATTTAATCATCATCTTCACCACGATCATTTATGTTGATGTTCGCTGACATGAAAGCACTGACGAATATGAATATACTGTAGTCAACTTCATTCAAACGTTATTAACGTGCCTAAACTCAGTAATTCACCATTTCTACGCATAACAACACACTTTGTCCGTGTTTGGCTGTCTCACTGCACAGTGAAGCGTTCCCGCATTGACGTCACTTCCGGCTTCCCCCAAAACGAGTCGAAGGAATTTCCCGCGATGTTCTGATTATTGATATTTATCGGAACGGTATCGCACCTTCTTTTTTAAACTGACGGTTCGAGATGACTAGTAGCCCAATATTTCATTGCACAACAGTTGTTGGGATGCTGTCACAGGCTCTTTAATGTTTGAGCACCCTCTATGAAACGTCAAGCCCACAGCACCCCCTAGAGAAAATCTCTGGCGCCGCCACTGTAGGGTGTAGGGGCGGTTTGGAAATGGGCCTAGGTCTGAAGTCTAAAAGGGTTCATCACAAGACACTAGGAACTCAAACGAAAGGACATACGAGTGAGTGTTTCTCACCGGTCGTATTTGAAGAGCATGTCGGTGACATCTTTGAACAGGTCTGGGTTTTTGGGGCAGAAGAACCCGCTGGTGATCTGATCCATCACCTGCTTCAGCTCCGGGATCCTCTTGTAGTACGACATCGCATCGTACCTGAACATAATCATAACATAAGTTAGTATCGATAAAGATACGCACTTCATCCCACATGTGTTCTGCATTTAACTGCACCACTGTGTTGCTTTTAAGAGTGCAAAAATAGCTGCAGTTATAATACCATAAGGTAAAATGCTAGTTTTAATATGTGAAATAAAAAAAATACTATGAATAACAAATAATAAAAAAATCAAAGTATTTAAATTGAATAAGGAAGTTATTAGGTGCAAAAAGTACTGTTATTAAAATAAATAACAAAAGGTTATAAGATAAATGAGACCAGTGTGCAAAGAAACTGCAATCTTTTTTTAAATAAAATTATATTCCTTATTTTTTTAAAGTGCAATGACGTAGAGGGTAAGTTTAATATGTGCAAAAAAAACTACTGTTAAATAAAGAAGAATAGGATAAAAAAAAAGATACTTAAAAAAATAATGTTAAAAATGTGAGTATATAAAATGTGCAAACATATTTCTTTTGACCATATACAATTATTTTATAAAACCAGTCACCCCTTCTGGTCCATGTCGGCCACGTCCTGCACCCTCATGCCGAAGATGAACAGGTTCTCCTCGCCCGCCTCCTCCGCCATCTCCACGTTGGCTCCGTCCATGGTGCCGATGGTCAGAGCGCCGTTCAGCATGAACTTCATGTTCCCGGTGCCCGACGCCTCGGTGCCCGCCGTGGAGATCTGCTGCGACAGGTCGGTGGCCGGGATCACTGCGGAGGAGGACAGGAAATATTATAATTAAAGTGTTATTTATTAGGTTTGACCTGCAGGAGCTCAATGTCAGACAGAGGGGATTTAGTGTTTCAGATTAAGAAGGAGAAGATACATTCACATTCAGGGAGGGTGGGTATCTTCTCCAAAAACACATAAAACAACTTTCTCAAAATGAATACTTATTTTGCTGAAATTCTCTTTACATCCTCATAGTACTTGTTGAATGAAATGCTTCGTAAAAATAAGTAACAAATATGGGATCTATATTAAGGAAATAAGAGTTTATTAATCTTTTTCTTTTAATTGGGGGTTTCTTTTAAATGTAAGCCTTCAAATGTGAATTTAGCCCGTGCACGTTTGTGTTTAAGTGTTAGAATAATATAATTAATCATAAGAATAAATGTATGAACTTAATGAAATCATATAGCACAAAAAAGGTTATAAAATGCTTTTGAGGGAAAAAAACGTCAGTTGAAAAACGAGTTTAAGTCGAATTAACAGATTTTTCAAGTTTCTCTTATTATTTTGGGATCATATTAAATCATACAAATACATATAAAAATGATTCCACCCCCCACCCACCAGGAGCAGGTGTATTTAAAACCACCCTTGTGCATGTTTTAATGATAATAAAGTTGTGTTTGGTTACCTTTCTCAGCCAGAGACACGCGGTAGTTCTCCAGGAAGATGACCTTCAGCTTGCTCCCCACCACCGGGTCGTTGTTCACGACCTCCGCCACCGACGTGATGAGGCGGATGATCATCTTCGCCATGTGGTACCCGGGGGCAGCCTGCAGGGGAGGAGGGGGAGACACTCACTGTTACTCTGAACCATCACACCTCCGTTTACTTTTCAACATTTGAGGTGCATGCTGGGATACCTTCCCCCCGATGATCACGGTCCGCGGGACAAAGTGGGCATTAGGCTTCATTCTGATGCCTTAAGAGACAGAAACACAACATTTAACAGTGAATATGTAGAAATATAAACTCATTAAAGTGTGACCTCTTTGCAAATTAGGCAATGGGTTAGGAATTCGATAATCAATTTAGGATCTTTGTTGCTATATTTCAACACATGTCTTTTTTTCTACTTAATTGCAGAATATCATTGAGTGTCTCCTGCAGCAGAATAACATTTTATCTACTGTTATAATTAAAAGCCACTCGCAGAAGCAGACTATTTTTATTTAGCTACATCAAGGTTCTTTGTCAAACTAACATAGCTACAGAGTAATTATGTCGTTGAAAATCTTAGGTCACAGGCTTCACCAACAATGCAACACAATACAGATAAGCAGACAATATTAAAATATACTATATTAAAAGTAATACAAAAAGAAGAGTTTCTTTTTTAAAGTGAGAAAAAAGTGGAATAGTGCAATACGAGTCTATATATTGGATAAATCAGGTAGAACAACATTCTTAATTAACGACATAACAATCATCCTTAACTGTACCTTGTGTTGTTTGCTATTAGCACACATTAGCATGCTTATCTAAGATGGTAAACATTGCAAACATTTGAGCATGTCATCATGTTAGCATGCAAATACTAGCATTTAGCTCAAAGCACCACTGGTAGCAAGACTGTAAACCTTTGTCCTTCTTTTACGCAATGTAAGGACACTGACCTCTTTGTGATGAATGACTGAACTAGCAATAATAGCTTTGAGTATTCCAAGTAAGGAACGTTTTTTGTTGCAAGGAAATTCTGCATTAAAAAACATGCATGTTGCACAGAACAGATTTCCTGTTGTCACATTCAGATGACTGCACGGAAACTGTACTATTATTAATTCAGCATGCTAATGTCGACATGTAGCTTAAGCTAGAGCAAGCAAGACCGTAAACTCTTGTTTGTGATAGATCTGTCCTTATGTTATATTTTGCTGTTCTTTTATGCAACTTATGGACACTGACTGGCCCTTCTTAATGAATGCACTGTAGAAATGATTAAGGGGAATATCAGGGGCGGTTCTAGGGGGGCCAGTGCCCCCTAACACTGACCTCTAACCCCCCTGTGGCCCCCCTAAAAATGAAAAATGAAAAAATGAAAAATGTATGATTTATTACACCATTTATTGAATGACGGAATAGGCGGAACTAACGTTATTCGTCATTCTAGTCTGACCCATTAGAGCGGTGCACTCAGGACCCATTAGAGCGGTGCACTCACTTTCACTGTCCGGCGGAAACGCGCGAAAAACAAACACTTTTCATCTCGGATCATCAGAGGCTGTTCCATCCAAGAAAGACTGATTGAAACCTACGTTTCCAGAGACTACCACGATAATTGAAGGAGTTAAACTATTGTATCTGTGTAATTGTAAATGTAAAGTAAAGATGTAACTGTTCATTGACTTTATTTTTATATAAATATGATATGGTGTTAGTGCAAAATTGTACTATAACTTAAGCTGAAGCTAACAGTAATAACTACAAGATATATCTGAAACAAATACCAATAACTGTATTGCATTGTTTTCTTATACGCAATTACTTCATACTGTCTAGTTCTCTTTTTCGTCGTGCATTTATTGTGCCCCCCTTAGAAAATAACTGGCCCCCCCAAGTCAAATTGGTCTAGAACCACCACTGGGGAATATTCCCAAGTAAGGAAAGTATTTGGTTGCAGGGAAAGTGAGCAATAAAGTAAATTGCATGTTGCGTAAACACTGATTTCCTGTTTGTCACAATGCATGGAAAATTCCCACACTTGATCTAAAGTCAGCTGCATCTCACTCTCTCTGTTTTGACTTGTTTTAGAGCAGGGTTCAGACTGGGTGTTATTAACGTGTTTCTGCACGTACGGTTGTACATGGCGATGATGTGCAGGCAGTTGAGCAGCTGCCGCTTGTACTCGTGGATCCTTTTCACGTGGACGTCAAAAATGGAGGACGGGTTGATCTTCACCCGGTACTCCGTCTCCAGGTACTGAGCGAACTTCACCTTGTTGTCCTGAGAGAGAAGCAGAAGTACGTGACTTGGCAGTTGATGACTGATGTGAAACAACTGAATCAGAGTCCTGACACGTACTGACATTAAATCTGCAAGACGCAATGATGTGTGATGTCTATGCATGCAATGGTGTGCAGAATGAGACAGCTACAGGAAGGCACTGTTGAAATGCATGTTTTCATGGTGCAACAGGACATTTACAACCAAGCCTGCCCTCTGCGTGTATGGCAACATCATGCACTAAGTAGGCTAACAAAAGAAGAACCACCAAGAGTTATTTCTGCAATCTATCAACACCGTTACACTACTTTCATTTCAGAAACAGCTTCTAAATCTATTAATGCTCCATCTTTCTTAGGCTTATGTACACAGTACTGAACCGTTCCTTTTGTTGGGACACTTTCTGTACAGTCTGATCAAATAAATACTTTGAATATTGGATGATTGAAACCCTTTGCAATGCAACTAAGAAGTTAAAATGTGGCTCTGGAACTGCCAACAACTCATTTGTAAGCCAACATTTTTTTTGGAGCGACTGGTTTGATCTTTGACAATGATGTTTAGAAATTAACCTATTGTGTGGTTTGGTTATTATTTAAGATCCCTTTGAAATGAGGTTGAATATAGGTATAAAGTAGGTTTTCAATTTAGTGCAGTACTTCAATAAAAGAAGTGCTCAGTTACCTGTTTGACTCTGGAGATGTCCCGGATCAGAGCGGCATCATCAACAAACTCTAAGAGCTTCTTCAGCTGATAGAGGTCCTTCACATACTCCTCCCCAATCACCTGAAAACAAGACATCACAAAATAAGTGTTTAATATACTCCACCTCATATTTATTACCGTCATTACTTTAAAAGTCTCGGCAATGCTTTTTCTATATAAAGAGGAATAAATAAAAAAGTATATACAAAAAAGTATATACAAAATCTATAAAGGAAAAAATGAAAAGATAAACAAAATGTAAAAAGGTTATTTCAAGCAAAGTGTGTATTTAAAAAAAAATATATATAAACACTTTAAATATATAAGAAAATAAATGGAAATTCTTATTATAATATTTTTATATTTTGTGATTTCCACATGTATTTTTATAAGAGTCTATTTTTTTTGTACTTTTGAAAATTATTATTTCTATATATATATATATATATCAAAAATTGTTCAGCACTTGATTCAATCAACAGACAGGTGCCTCGATGATTTGTATTTATATAAAAGATAAGTACTTCAATTTGGGAAATGTTTGTGTTGCAGCAGCATAAAAAGACATGGCATTGTACAATAAAAATTAAAAGAAATAAACAAGAAGTAGAAAATATACATGTTGAATCTTTTGAATGTTTATTTTTCAAACAGACCTCAGCGATGAGCTCGGCCAGCCCGGGGTTGCAGAGCAGTAGCCAGCGGCGCGGCGTGATGCCGTTCGTTTTGTTCTGGAACTTCTGCGGCTCCATTTCACTGAAGTCACGGAAACTGTGGGAGAGAAACGGGAAGGGCGGTTGCTTACTATGTTTCATCGTTTTGTATAAATAGGGACACTTGCGACTTATTGGAGACCATTTTTAAATATAAAAAATAGTGTCTCACAAGTATCTATATTGGGTCCCGTCTTATTAAAATTGATATCAATAATTGGTGTGGGGGAAACTTCTGAAGCAATGGGAGTCAGGACTCAGAGACACGAGGAGAGCTGGAGCTTTGATGGCAAACACTGACGGTTTATTTGGAGCTTCGGCCGGAGAATTCACAAGACATGTCACGGGCCACGATCTGACCACACGGTCAAGACGCCACAATCAGTTCTGAAGAGCCTCCTGTAGCTCCAGGTTTTAACTAGAGAGTGTAATAATCAACATTCTTCAATAGAGAGACTAAACAGCTGGTGAAACTGAATCACATTTGTTGTCGCTTATGGCTCAAGGTCATCTCCACCCCGAGAAGGATGTGTTCCAGGTGTCCCACAACAATAACCATCTCTGACGGAGAGTTGCCCGGTCACAAACCGGTAACAACAACTTGCTAGAGCAGCCCCTCCTTACGGGAGATAGCGGCTGCTCAAGGCTGGTCATCTGCGTCAGAGGGCGAAGGGTAAACATGTATGGACAATTATTCCCTGACAATTGGGGTTGCATTGTTAGTAATAACACATTTCATTTTTTGAAGATGACACCATTATCTATTATGATTAAACTTCAGAAAGATTCTTCATTTTCCATATACCCATCTTTCGTGAATGTGCCAATACAGGTTTTGCATCCTCATCTTAAAGTTAGCTACACTTGGATTCAGAGGTGGGAAGTAGTGGAGTACAAATACTTCCTTACTGTACTTAAATACATTTTTCTGGTATCGGTACTAACCTCCACTACTTATTTTTCTGACGACTTTTTACACAAATACCTGTACTTTCTACTTCTTACATTTTCAAAACCGACTGGTTACTTTAGTTTGAATCTACGTTTCATTACATTTATTAGAGCACTTTTCCGAATGCTCAAAACGCTTTACATTACACATATCAGACATGTAACAGTGAATACAGAAAATGCGTCTTGCCCAAGGACAAAGTTATGGGTACTTTTTACTTCAGTACATTTCGAAGCCCATACTACTTTACTTGTACTTAAAAAAAAAAGTAGTACTGACTAAACTTCTTTATTTGAGTATTTTTAAACATGGTGTCTGTACTTGAAAAAAAGAATGTGTTTTCAAGAGTGTGTGTGTCTTACACGTCCGTCTTGATGATGTTGGAGTGTATCTCGGCGACTCCGTTGACGGCGTGCGATCCCACGATGCACAAGTGCGCCATGTTCACCCTCTTACAGCCGTCCTCTTCGATCAGAGACATCTTCCTCAGTTTGTCCATGTTTTCTGGGTACAGGGTGGCAATCCTCTGCAGGAACACACACACACACCTTTAAAGTATCACATGTATGTCTCACAGAAGGGTTAAATCTCTCTCTGTTTGCAGTGACTGAACCTGTGCATCGATGCATTAAATGATCTGCAGATGCAAACCATTAAATAAGTGCACGTGTTAAATCTCTGTTTGCATATTTTGTCACATTTACAATTTGTCCACTTGATGCAGACATCAAATACAGTTTAACTTGGTTTCCTTTAAAAGCATGCCATTGTTGCGTTTGTTGTGTTCGTACGTCGAGGTGCAGCTGGTTGATGCGGTAGATGATCTGCAGATGTCGGGGCAGCAGCTTCTCCAGCAGCTCCACGGGCCAGCGCTCCAGAGCCTCGGGCAGCACCGTGTGGTTGGTGTAGGCGAAGGTCCGCTGGGTCAGGCTCCATGCCTGCACAAATCATTTTACACTTAATAATAATAATTCCTTACATTTATTATAGCACTTTTCCAGATGCTCAAAGCGCTTTACAAATACACATTACACATGCTATTGTCACCACTGTGGACAATACCCACAGGAGCAAGTTCAGGTCTTGCCCAAGGACACAACGGCCTGACGCAGTGGCGGCAGGAGCGGGTTTCGAACTGGAGTTCCCCAGCACCCCCCTTGATCTGATGATCAGATGCACAGACCACTGCGCCACCCGTCCCATTATTATTAAATAATACACCTTAACTTTGCCTGTATGGAGTCATAAGAGTGCCGTAAAAAAGGATGACGCAGTTAATACAAATGTGGAAATATCAAGGGGGATACACAACATTTAAATTGAGAAACGCAATAAATACAAATAAACTGTTATTACATTAAATATTTCAAAACAAAAATAGAATTTACTGTATGTTCAAAACCATAAAATAATGCATATTTTCTGTGTGAAATAAATAAAGTCTTATAACTCCACAAGTTTTATTTAATAATTCAATATTTTCACATTTATCAAATGCACTTATTTATTCCACATGTATCGACTTATCTTTTAAGATATATTATTATATTTTTGTTGTCACTCTTACGTCGCCATCTGGAACTGCATGCAACTTTACCTAAACATTTCCGGCTTTCCTGATTTATATTTTACATCCCAAATGTTGCATCAACAAACTTCCTTTTCTTGTCTAGATGTTATTTCCTAACCTTCCTGACTTTCCACATGAATATGTTATTAGACATTATGCAACACAGGAATAATCATTCCGTCATCATGTTGTTTTAACCTTTTGTGTTATTTGCAGGGATGTCATCCGGTTTCACTTGAGTAACCCTCAACAAAAAAATGTAAATCTGACTCACCGTGTCCCAGTCCAGCTTCTCGAGGTCCACAAAGATCCTCATGAGCTCAGGGATGGCCATGGCCGGATGAGTGTCGTTCAGCTGGACAGCGACCTGGAAAACACAAAATAATCATAATTAGGTTTTTATTTATTTTACCTCCTATAAATGAAGAGTAAAGGCGCTGCTGTGGGACCTTAAAGGGTTTCCGTTTCCTGGGGGATACATTGATTTACAGGGTGTTTCCATGTGTAAAATGGGTGTAATAACCGTCTAATAACAGTGTAATATAGGTGTAATCCTGGTGTGATAACGGTGCAATAGGGGTTTATTAATATGTAATATTGGTGTAGTTACAGTGTAAAATGGCTGTAATGTAGAAAATAGCAATCATTACAGTTTCCAAAATATTGAATGCCCATTTAAGGATTATATCTGATCTTCCTTTTGAATTAAAGACAAAAATTGCATAAGATGAACCACACCTTTTCACAATATCACACCGTTATATCTACAGAGTTTCTCACACTGAAAAAACGCAATTGCACAACCTTCAGTTCCCCGGTGTGGTGCAGGAGTTGTGTAAATAAATATTTCATCAGTACGTATTTTCAACAGTGTGTGGGAGTTTCTCATTGTTTTCAAGAGTGCACTTTCCTCCAGCACACCTCTCACAATTTAGATTAGAGTAAATCAGATTAGATACACTTTATGATTTTTTTTAATTGGTAATTGTTTTGTTACAGCAGCAGCATGGTGACAAGGCAAAACAAAATATATAGTATCTATAGAATAAACAATATAATGTATATACATAGGATACTATATATATATATATATATATATATATATATATATATTATAAAAATGCGGTTAATAGTTGCACTAATTAAAATGTAAATAGAATGAGGGAAATTGTGGGCAGATATTTAACTGATAACTGATTTTGCAGCTTACTTTGTCGGGGAAGCTCTCGAAGGAAGTCCGTCCAGGCGATCCCTTCTTCGTGGTCTTGAAGCGTCGGATGATGTCCTGCAGTGTCGCCGCCACCACAAAATACTCCTGCTTCAGACGCAGCTCCTTCCCTTCAAAGAACTACAAAATATATAAAACACAGACAGAGTTTAGTAGTACCACTTCAACATGTACTGTATTATGCACATTTCTGCAAATACATCAACATATTGAACTCACATTATCATTGGGGTAAAGAACACGGGAGATGTTCTCCGCCAGATTTCTGTCCAGAACCGCCTCGATGTAATCTCCAACATTAACTGCAGACAGGGGAAGACCATTTGAGTTACCTTGACAACAAAAGTGGTGCAGGAATGAGTCCTTATATACACCTTACACGAGTCAGCACTTTATCACTTCCTGTCCCCTGGTCTGGATGTCAATAGTTTACTGGATGTGTTTGTGGTCAAATACGTCAGTAAATACCCCACTGGTGATTTCAAAAAGATTGGTTGATAACAAGTGTCTAAATGAGACGACTAAACGTCATCACGCCCAACATTAGCTGCCTTTAGCTTAGCGGTGGTGACGTGAAGTCATGCGACCGTGCTGTAGTTCCTTTATAGCCCAACATTAGCCGCCTTTAGCTTAGCGGTGGTGACGTGAAGTCATGTGACCGTGCTGTACTTCCTTTATAGCCCAACGTTAGCCGTCTTTAGCTTAGCGGTGGTGACGTGAAGTCATGCGATCGTGCTGTAGTTCCTTTATAGCCCAACATTAGCCACCTTTAGCTTAGTGGTGGTGACGTGAAGTCATGTGACCGTGCTGTAGTTCCTTTATAGCCCAACATTAGCCGCCTTTAGCTTAACGGTGGAGACGTGAAGTCATGTGACCGTGCTGTACTTCCTTTATAGCCCAACGTTAGCCGTCTTTAGCTTAGCGGTGGTGACGTGAAGTCATGCGATCGTGCTGTAGTTCCTTTATAGCCCAACATTAGCCACCTTTAGCTTAGTGGTGGTGACGTGAAGTCATGCGATCGTGCTGTAGTTCCTTTATAGCCCAACATTAGCCGCCTTTAGCTTAGTGGTGGTGACGTGAAGTCATGTGACCGTGCTGTAGTTCCTTTATAGCCCAACATTAGCCGCCTTTAGCTTAAGGGGGAGACGTGAAGTCATGTGACCGTGCTGTAGTTCCTTTATAGCCCAACATTAGCCGCCTTTAGCTTAAGGGGGAGACGTGAAGTCATGTGACCGTGCTGTAGTTCCTTTATAGCCTAACGTTAGCTTTTTCTTCAGAAATCATACAGTGGTGTTAATATGTGGACATTATCCTGCTGAACAAAATGTGTAAGTATCATAAATGTTTGTTTGACACCAATCCAAAATCAAATGGAGAGATCCCATTGGACCAGGGAGATGCTGCCTTCAGGTGCTTATAATCTAAAGTGCATATTAAAGTCTACAGGAGAAGAAACCTGAACCTTTGAGCAACACAGACGTCTCTATGCAACGTGCCTGAGTTGCAGCAGTTTCCTTCTTTCTTGTTGAAATGACTGTTTTGAAAAAGTTGGTTTACATCAGAAATAGTGTAAACCCTGTGCACTCACAGTCCTTGAGGTTGAAGTCGTTGGGCGCCTTTGCGGACCACAGCCTCATGGTGTTTACCGTGTTGTTCATGTACCCGGGGATGGGCGTGTCGTACGGCATCGCCAGAACCACCTGCACAAACACAGGAAATAAAGTCTCTGTAATCTCACCCAGAGGCATGGGTAGGGAAGATGGAAGAGAGGAGACATGCTTTAAGACATCTGATTTATATTCATAAAACTATAAAATTACGTTGAAATGTTGACATAAAGTAGTATAAATAGATTTAAATAGCCAAAAGTAACATAGACATAGGAATGACAAATATAATCATTTTCAGTTTTTACTTTGTAGATGTTGGAGTCTCTTTGTAGTCATTTTTATCCCTTCATGGTCATATTAAGTCCTTTAGTCATTTTGTATGATTTGTTTGCTTCACTCTAAAGATGCCTTTGCGTCTCTTTTTAGTAATTTTATCTCTTTTTGTGGTTGTTTTGCGTTTCTTTGTGGTCATATTGTGTCTTTGAGATGGTTTGAAGTCTCTTTTAAATTTTTCTGCATCTGTGATCTGTTATCCTTTTGTATCATTCATTCGTAGTTTGGCCACTTCTCATAGGCGTTCACTTTATGTCTTTTTGTGGTCGTTTTGTGTCACTCTGTAGACCAGGTGTCAAACTCAAATACACAGTGGGACAAAATTAAAAAATTGGTGCTAGTCGAGGGCCGGACTGGTTCAAGGTTTATTGCAAAACTTATTAAAATGAATTTATTGCACATATTAAACATGGAACTAACAAAGCTTAAATTATTGCCTATAAAAACATTAAATAATCGCTATCTGCAGCTTTTACTCAGTCATTTCTTGTGATAACATTTTCCCACAGGCCAACAACAGCTTCAAAAAAACAATTTCCCTCAAAGAACAAACCAAACATGCCCTGTTGTCGTGAGAGAGAAAGTGCAGAAGGAAGCATCCTTTAAACTCAGTGTGCTGCTCTGTGATGCTAGCTCAGACACTTGGCATCTCATCTTGGGTGCTAGGTCCTCAATGTTTGGGCTCAGGCTCTGAGCGGAGGAGACCCTCAGGATGGAGTGCAGGTGTGCGTGCAATATACCGGCGGGCCAGATCTAATAGTGATTAGAAATTATCCTGCGGGCCGAAATTAAATCCACCACGGGCCTGACTTGGCCCCCGGGCCTTGAGTTTGACACATGTGCTGTAGACAATTAACATGTCCCTAAAATCATTATGCAACATCATTTTGAGAACCTTTGTAGTTAATTATTTTGTGTCTCTATTTTGCCGTTTTACATCTTGTTCTTATCCTTCTGTATCGTATTGTTTTGCCCCGTCACATGGTCATTGCGAGTCTCAAAATAATCTCTTTATAGATTATATTTTGCCGTTGTTATTTTGCGTCTCCGTACCTGAGTGTCGACCCATTTGGACCCGTCTTTGGTCTCTTCCATGTGTCCGTAATAGTGGACGGGCAGCATGTACTCGGGGCGGGCCTTCTCCCAGGGGTTCCCGTGCCTCAGCCAATCATCGGCCTCCTCCACCTGCACAGGTCACACAGGGCAAAGGTAAACAGCTGTTATACGATAACACGTCCAGAGAGAGAGAGAGAAGTGTTGAGCAAGACACCAGCACTTATCTGACCTCTGACACACAACACCTGTGATTTATAAAGTACATTTGATGTTATGAGGTCCATATGCAGAATAAAATGCACCACATTTCTTGTCTCTTTTTATTAGATTGACGTTTCTGTTTCCAATTGTGGTTGATCTACTCTTTTTAGTCAATTCAGGTCTCCTTAAAAACCTCTTTCTAGTTGTGTTATGTCTATTTTAGTTATTCCATGTCTCTTCATAGTTGATTTGAGTCTCTTTTTTGTTGTTTTATGTAACTTTATAGTTAATTATCTCTCTTTAAAGTTGATTTAAGTCTCTTTCGGTCATTTTATATCCCTTTGTATTTATTTATAGAAGGACCATGCATACAAAAACATTAATCTCAGCAATGAGAAGAGATGCAATATGCCAGATTATAGCTAATGGCTAATTTCCATCTGTGGTCCTCAGGCAGGTTCATAACAATCAATAAACAAA
Organism: Harpagifer antarcticus; assembly: GCA_902827135.1. Classification (NCBI taxonomy): domain Eukaryota; kingdom Metazoa; phylum Chordata; class Actinopteri; order Perciformes; family Harpagiferidae; genus Harpagifer; species Harpagifer antarcticus. The sequence continues at coordinate 122,103 of CADEHL010001342.1, forward strand.
TAATAACATTGCATGATCTCTGTCAGTCAAACTATTTTAAAACCTGATTTAAGTACAGCTCAATAAATTAATACATAGTACACTTACATGATCTCGGTCACTCAAATAATTATAAAGCCTGATTTAAATACAGGTTACGAACATAATACTTAGTACACTTCAAAATCTAAGTAGTAGTGATTTTATGTATATTTTTAAATGATTTACCTTCCTTTCTAGTATGTCTGATTATGGTTATTTTTTGTGTCTTTGTAGTCTTTTTTTTTTTTTAATCTTCATGTTTAGCTTCTCTCTTTGGGGTGGTTTGTGCCCCTAGTCACGTGTCCTCTGAAAAGCTTTATTATGACATAACATATTGGACTTCAGAGAGAAAGAAGAATTGAGCAAGACCCTAAAACTTATCTGACCTCTGCACACAGCACTTTGAGGTCAAACATTTCAGTTCTGTGATTTATCAAGTTATTATAATGCTATATGAGATCAATAATTCGATCGGATACAATTAAAGCACCCACTTACTTTCTACTTTTACTCTCCACTAGCAGCAGGATTTAACGTGTAAATTCATCCTCTGGTGAGAAAACACTGAGTTTAAATCTAGTTCATGGTGCGTGTTTACTCTGTGGGATGAACAGCAAACAGCCAGCAGGATTCAAAAGGGCAAAGGCCTTTAGTTTGAGAATCTCTTATCATAAAATACACAATATTTATTTTGTTTTCTTCTTCTAAAACCGCAGCCGGCAGCACCACTGCAGTCTGTGGAGGACGTTAATGATTATCTTTCATGTGATGTAATTCATTTCTACTTTGGCCTCGAGCCACTCCGACTCCTAACCAACAGCAAGAGCGTTTTCACAGTCAGAGATAAGAAAGGGTTGAATCTGGTTATTTCAGGTAACTGAGTTCATAAAGAATGTGTTTTAAAAAAGGTAAAAACCCAGGTAATTTAGAGTTGATAATGTTTGGGAAGTAAGGCAGACATATAAGAGAAGGATCATTTCAATGTTGTGTTGCAAGAATAGTATCAATTTGATCTTTTATGCTGGGAGTTTGATTTACTCCAACGTTTTGACGTCATTTCTGAAAAAAAGTGAGAATACTTTTTAGATATTTTCTTCTTATGTCAATGAGACATGCACTAATGCACATTTATCAAAGTTATTGAAGCGACTGTTATTTTATATTGATTGTTGCGATTGTATTTATGTCTTAATGTGTGCATATGTACAAATGTGTCTGTTGATTGTGTGTGTGTGTATATATATATATATATCTTTGTTATTGTATTCGGGATTGTGGGAAACGGTATTTCGGTTTCTGTACACACAAACTGAAAGATTGACAATAAAGTTGACTTTGAAATGTAAAAAATAAAGTCAAACGTTCAGTATATAACCTATACTGTATGCCACACTAGTAGTTAGATTTATTCCCAAAACGTTGACTCTATTCTCATCTGCTTCATTCATTAAACGAATGCAATAGATACAAAAATTATAAAGACCATATACTGAAATTATCCTCAACTTGCATAAGAATAAAAAATCTTCTTCCTAAAGTGAGCATTATGTTTCTGTACCTTTCTTATTCTGTCATTGTATGTTTTGTACTTTTAATGCTCAATAAAATATCCATCCATCTTATCCGTGGTCGGGTCGCGGAGGTAGCAGTTCCAGCAGAGAGCCCCAAACGTTCCTTTCCCGCACGCCGTCCACACGGCGGCGTGCGTTGAAGCTTGCCGGCGGGAGTGTCTGAAGCTCGAACAACAACCAATCCCATGAATCTCCCCCCCAGTTCGGCAAAGCGTGACGTCACCCCATTCAAAGTGAATGGGCAGAAGTGTTGAAGCTTCAACGCACGCCGCCGTGTGGACGGGCTAAGGGAGACGCCAGCCACCCTGTGGAGAAAACCCATCTCGGCCGCTTGTATCCGCGATCTCGTTCTTGACCCATCCTTCATGACCATAGGTGAGGGTAGGAACGAAAATGGCCCGGTAGACGGAGCGCTTTGACTTCTGGCTCAGCTTTCTTCAATAAAATATATTAAAAATAATTTCACAAGCGCTTCACTAAAGAGACTAAACTGGGCTCATTTGAATTATTTTGAATGTAATGAAATCTGAACAATTGTTTTGCCCCAAAAGGACTGTCGCTAACGGAGTGTTGTAGTTTTTGCATATAACTGAAGTGCAGCACTGTTAACTATTTACAGCCTTCATGTCTTTGTCGATGTCATTGTTTGTATCCAGGCTTTTGATGCACTTTTCTCTCATCCTTTATTTTAGTGTCAGAAATGTATGAATTTAAGTGAAATTGTAATGTCTTTGATGCCATAAGAAATGTTGTGATTAGTAAAGACCAGTTGCGATCATCCTGCAGTGACCTTAAGCTCTTCAGCAGTTACAGTTTCTCTGCAGTTACCTGCCAGCCGTCCTTGATCTTCTGGTTGAAGATGCCGTACTCGTACCGGATACCGTAACCGTACGCTGCGAGCCCCAAAGTGGCCATGGAGTCCAGGAAACACGCTGTGGAGAAAACACCTCATAAGTATACATAAAAGAATAAAGAACACACAGGCAGTTAACTGATTGAGTAACGCTGCTCTACACATTCTGTTGCAACATGTCTGCGGCTGCTTTAAACGTGCAACAGAGGATTTTAAAGGACGAGTGCAAAATATTTGTTTGCATTTGATTTATTTCAAATGTGTAAACCAATACAAACATTTAACATGAGAATTATTATACAACACAAAATTACAAATTGATATTCAAAAATATTACAGATTCTAAGTTATGTATAAATAAATGATGATACATTTAGAAGTTATACAAGAGTGTTGTTGCACCACAGGTAACATGTTTAAAGGTAGTAGGACACTTTTATATTGTAATACAAGAATTACAAGATATTTTAAGTATTTAGTTAGTATTATTGTATTATTATTTTTTCTTTTGCAATATTTCACATGTGTCTGTAAAACACTTTGAATTGCCTTGTTGTGGTAAATGTTCTCAGCAGAAAGGCCTAATTCTCAAAATTAAAGTTTTATGCCTGACTGTTTGATGAGTTTGAAAGGCCTTATTGTTCAAAACAAATAAACTTGACTGTCTTGGTCTTTTCATTGAACTGTTTCAGAGGAGTTGAGATCAAATAAAATGTTAGTTTGATTACCTGCGAGTCGGCCCAGGCCTCCGTTCCCCAGCCCTGCGTCCTCCTCCATCTCCTCCAGCTCTTCCATGTCCAGCCCCAGCTGCAGGGACAGAAAAACAACTTTTAAAACAGGTAGTCATGGAGAGCAGCAGAGTCATGATGCATAATTTAAAGGTAACCTATTGTGCAAAATCCACTTCTTCATGTTTGTTTGTTTATTTATTTAAAGGACAGTGCACATTAATTCACATTGCTGTAAATGAGCCAGTATTAGCCAGCAGGCTAATTTTCAACTGTTGTCCTTGGCAAGATGTTAAATGACCACAACAAGACTAGAAAATAAAAACATAATTAAATAAAGTACAGCAGACAGCATCAGTACAACATAAATAAATAGCAGTACAACAATAAATAGGAACAGCAGTACAACAATAGAGAGGAACAAACAAACATGCAAACAGATGAAATATCATCATACCTTGATACAGTTAAAAGTGTTCACATTTTTGATTGTTTAAAAGCCAGTTCTTATGATTGTGGTTAAATGTATGATAGGAGGTGTTATTCCTTATCTGTATTGGTATTGTGTTCCAGAGTGTTGGTGCCCTCACAGAGAAACAGTGTTTGCCAAAGGAACTGGACCTAAGAGGGACTACACAGTCCCCTCTTAGGGCAGACCTTGTGGTTCTGCTGTTTGAATTTTTCTGCTGTATAAAAGTGCAGAGTGGTGGGGGTGCCTTGCCGTTTAGAATTTAAAAAATGAGACATGTCTCTTCTACATCAGCATGTGTCCCCTCTGTGTAAAGAGATTCTGAAAGTTTCAGGAAAAAAGATTCTCGCTTTTTGTCCTGATCCATTTCTATAAAAACCTGTCTGAAAATGAGCTGATCAGATTTTGACCACTTTATGATGTCATAACGATTTGTTTGGCTTGAGTAACCATTAGCCAATCAGCAACCAAGGTAACCCCACCCCACCTTATCACCTGAATCTCCTCCTAGAGCACCATTAGGCGCGTTCACACCGCAGTACTTTTCCCACTTTAGTTCCGATATGTCGCGTTCACACCAAAAAGAGCTAGAACTAAAATGAGTTCATCAGAACCTTTTTACCCCCTTTTCTGCTAGAGAGCAGGTACTTTCGTGGGAGAAAAATGTAGCTATGTCTGATTGGCTGTGCGGAATGCAAACCACGCCCCGTAAAACTCCCAAAAGGTTTTGTGAAGCCGCCATTTTATTATCCTCCCATTAGCATTATTAGCATTAGCATTAGCCCAGCGCAGAAACGCAGAGAGACTAACTTATGGCAACACAAAAGAAAACATGGGAGCGGTGGAGATGAGGAGGTGTCGGCATTCTGGCGATTTACTCGGAAGGCTTCAGTAGAAGCTGCTGGGAGTCCCAGCAGCTTCTACTGAAGCCAGTCCCCAACTCCGGGGACTTCGGGTGGCAAATACGCCGTGAAGTTGTTTGCGGCCTGCCAGTAAACCCAAAGCAGAAGAAGAAGAGACGTCAGCGGCTTCATTTGCCTAATCCTCCCCCAGGGACTTTTTCCGGTGTGAACGCAATCTGTACTTAGTTCATGAGAACTAAAGAGTTCTCATGAACTAAGTTCTGATGAACCTTTGTGGGAAAAGTACTGCGGTGTGAATGCGCCTATTGAGTTCTTTATAACCAAATGTCTCTCAGAGAGGCGTGGGGAGGGGCTCCTTATTTTCATCTAAAGTAACAGACAGAGAATCAGTACTTTTGAAACAGGGCTGAAACAGAGGGGATTATGGGTAATGCTGCAATGACCTTGTTGGTGCTTTAGCCAAACAGTTCAGAGACATGTTTTGTATTAAAAAAAAACGGTATAATAGGGGACCTTTAAAGTGTGTGTTTGTTTCGGTGTTCTCTGACCTGGTAGATGGCCTCGTCGCAGGCGTTCTGCAGCCCAAGGTTGATCATGGTGTTCTGCAGCGTCCGGCCCATGTAGAACTCCAGAGACAGGTAATACACCCTCTGCTCAAACAAAACACTTCATGTTACCATGCATGCACATACCAAAAATAAGGTAGGTTGCAGGGAAATACAGTGGGAGTGTTGCAGCAAACATTTTCCATTGTGTAAACAGGAAGCAATGACCTAGAAACTCTTCAAATCTGGTAAATCTGGAATGTTTTCAGCAGCAGGAAACATTGCACAAGATGGCGTCCATCCATACTAATGTTTTTGAATAAACATGCAGAAGAAAATGCTCTTTGCTATGAATACATGCTTCCAAAACAAACACAAACAATGATGCCGGGAGACTTTTAGATGCAAGTGAGAAGAAAAATATTTAGTTTGTACTTCTTTTCAAATACACTTTATGTCTCTGTATACTCTTTACAGTCATTTGGTGTCTCTCTGCAGAGCTGTTGCAGCCATCTTTGGCTGTTTTGCATCTATGCGTCATGTCTCTTCTAGTCATACTTCATCATAACTTACTTAATTACTGTAACGGGTCATAGAATATATTCAAGTGTCATGTACAAAATCTATGTATAGTTTGTAAGTTTTTTTGTCAAAACCATGTCAAAAACATTTGTCTTTGTGATTGAGGTAAAGATGGAACATTTAATTTAGGCTAAACATCTACAAATATCAAAATCAACCAGTGCATGTTCTGCCTGACTTCGGTCCTTAATCGCACCCTTTGATGTGACACACCTACAACACAGACTTTATCAGGATTCTCTGTCTTAAACATGTTAAAAACACATTTTAGACTACTGTTATCTGTGTTTTGGAATCAATCAATCGATCGATCTTGTCAGGGTTTAACACAAATGAGAGCCTTGTTTCAGGGTTGTCTCAAACATTAAAACCATCTGTCTTGTTGGTGGGTTTGCATCTCTGGGTCCATTTAAATGTCTCTTTGTGGTCGTGGTGAATCGTTACATGGAACATTTGTTTTTAAAATTACAAGAATACAAAATACTTCTCTCCGTTTCATCAACTATTTTAACAGGAGACACCTCCATGACATTTAAGGGTCTCAAACATGTACAAAACATACTCTTTTGTTTTAGTTCCGTTCTATGTCTTGTTCTGATCACTTTTTGGTCGTTTTTTCTACTACATTTAAATGTATATTTGTGGTCGAGGTGAATCGCAAGATACAAAATGAGTTGTTCTTATAACAAAAATACGAAATATTGTAATAGGACACACCTACATGACAGCCTAGTCTCAGGATTTTACACTTTCAAGGGTCTCCAAGCTGTTAAAACATACTTTTTTTGCAGCTTGGAAATCCTACTCTGATGCATTAGTGGACTTTACATCCCCAGTGTTACCTTGGGGTCGGCCTCGTAGTAGAACTGCTGGGTCCGGATCCAGCGGCCCACCAGGTGATCCCTGACGGTGTGGGCCAGGGCGAAGTAGTAGTCCCGGGGAGTGGCGATGTTCCTGTCCTTCACCAGGGTGAAGTGCAGGTGTCTGTTGAAGCCCTTCTTCAGCTCCGCCACATTCTCCACTCCCACGATGCCCCTGATGCTGATCTGCTTCCTCTTCTCCTGGTCTGTGAGCGGGGTGGCCATGCTGAGGCTGGGGTGTGGGGGAGAGCAGCAGGTGTGTGCTGGGAGGCTCTGCAGAGTGAAGTGCAGAGAGAAGGTAACATGGTGGAGGCTTTTACAGCTGGAGGCTCCACCTGCTGCTGCTACTGATTGGTGGCTGCAGGGGGAGGGGTTTCCTCCGCAACACACACACTGCAGGATCACAACAGGAAGAGAAGGTGTGTGCAGAGTTTCAGATGTGCAAACAATAAGGTGCTTTTATTCAAGATTTGTTCTTAGGTTTAGTACATTAAAGGTGATAATAGAGTTGTTGCACTACAGATAAAGTGTTTGCATGCAAAACATACTCAGTTTAAAGCTTATAAGTCAAAGCTGAACACGTTTCTGTTTCTTGTGTCTTTTAAATCTAAATATTATTAATATTACCTTATACAGAATACAGAACAGTGTTTTCTACTTCTTCTATTCCATTTAAACTTGCTTTTTCTATTCTCTTCACTCTTCAAAGAGGCCCTTGTTCTGCTTGTTGTGGTGTTCCCTCTCCTGTGGTTTGTTCCATAGGTTTTACTGCATCATGTCTGCACACGCTAAAACACGCTAACATGTTGTGTTTAAATGCTTACGAGGCATTATGTAATGCTAACTGTTGGTGAATTCAGGAGAAACAAACAGCCAAAGTTAGCAAAACATGACCTTAAATGACACTTCACCTCTTATACATCTGGAATGCATTGCACCAGAGTAAAAACACAGAGTAGGATACGCATGTTCAGCCTCCAAAACAAACACAAACAGCGGATATCATTTGAAATGCTATGTCCGTGAGAAATATATTTGTATTTCTTTTCTATTTGCTGTCTTTTTGCAGGGTTTTAGAAAAGTTGTACCTTGACCTTTCTGTTTTAGGTCAATCTTAAGACAGAAAATATGTAAAAAGTGCAGGTTTTTATAAAAACTAAAATAATAATACATTTCATTTATAATAACAAACAAGGCAGATTTCTATTTTCACCCTCTGTCTGAAACCAGAGCCCAGTCTGCTCCGATTGGTTAGCTGGCCGGCTCTGTTGTGATTGGTCAACCGCTTAGAGATGTCCCGCCCCTTAGCCTATCACGTACAATGTGTTGGAGCGCTAGCCAATAGGAGCACACGTGTATGGTTATGTCATTATGTTCCAGAAGTAAAAAGAAATAGGGCCTCTTTAAAAGGAGATCACTTTAAATATATACTTTGGTTCACTGCTATAAGACAATTAAATATAAAAACATTAAAACAGACAAATATATATAAAAAATATTCCAGGCAACATCAAACTTCGTCGACACCTATTTATTGAATATTCACACATACAAAAGAACACAGCGGCTCATTTTACACTTCATCATCATCATCATAATAGCAGTAATGATAGACATATAATCATAATAATCATACTGTGTTCAAATCAAATAATAACAATGTTTTTAACATTTTATATTCATAATACTCTGTAGACATATTCCTGTATCACTGTAAATTACAAATATCCAGTGATCACATTCCACCTTGCATCAAACAGCAAAAATAAATCAATTAAATGAGGTTATAATGCAACACACACATTCACATTCTCTCACACACACGTACATTTGGATATATAACACCCAGTGTCGCCCAGCGACTGTGTGCACGTTTTTTAATAATTCATAAAAGTTTGAAGTTTAAATAATCCCCAGGTTTATGTTTAATATCTTTGAAGTGTTTTTGGCTGCTTTGGAATAATAAACGTTACACCTTTTAAACATCAGCGCCCTCTTATGTTCAGAACAGGAACACACATTTATGTTATTTTTCAGTCAAACATATAACTAGTTCACACAGAAAATGTTCCAGGAGAAGATCATTTGTGTTAATAATCATATGAATCCCTTTAATTATCTGAATTAAAGCCAATTAGTTTGTTATTCCTGGATTCTGAGGTTGTGTAATGTTGTGATAATGGCTGCTTTTGTATTTCCGTTATATTTACGTCCGGAGAAAAGGCGCTACCTACGATGCATAAATCAAGGCTTAAAAGGCCGTGCAGCTTTCTGAGCACTGCAGTTTGCACACATGCACGTATACTGAAAATGATATATTCTGCTTTACAATCAATATTTATCCTGGGGGAGATAAAATAAAAATGCTAGAGGATTTATAAAGTTAAGAAAGACACCTGACCCGGGATATTATGTCCATAACAAACACGGTTCTTTGCTCCTCAATGCCGATAGAAAAATAGCAGCAGGTGAAGTCAGGCATCACAGATGTTACAGTTCCTCTGCTGAAGCAATGATTTATTTATTAGCAAAGTTTTCATAAATCCTTCGGGTATTGAAGAGGGGAAAAGGCACGCCCATGAAGCTTAAACACAGGAAAGCATTTTAATGTGTATGCTGGACATGTTCAGGAAGAGGATGTACCGGGGAATGTGTTACCTCAACCTGACCTCGGGACATTTTCAATTCAGGTCACCACATTCATGCAGAATTATCTAAACAACTATTGGATGGATTCCTAAGACATTTAGCACAGATATTCATGGTTCCCAGAGGATGAGTCCTACAGACTTTTCTCATTGCTCTGTATTTTCCATTAACAGCAACTGCAGGCAGCACTGCTAGATAACGAAGAAATAGGCGTAATAGTGTTTTGTTTATTTAAAGGACACCTACAAATCAACCCACTTAGAGGATATGATAGAGCACATGTGTCAAACTCAAGGCCCGGGGGCCAAATCAGGCCCTTGGTGGATTTAATTTCGGCCCGCAGGATAATGCTTGATTACTATTAGATCTGTCCCGCCGGTATACTGCACGCACACCTTCACTCCATCCTGAGGGTCTCCTCAGCTCAGAGCCTGAGCCCAAACATTGATGACCTTGCCCCCAAGATGAGACGCCAAGTGTCTGAGCTAGCATCACAGAGCAGCACACTGAGTTCAATGGATGGTTCCTTCTGCACTTTCTCTCTCACGACAACAGGACATGTTTGGTTTCTCATTGAGGGGAATAGTTTTGTTGAAGCTGCTGTTGGCCTGTGGGAAAATGTACTCATAAGAAATGACTCCGGAAAAGCTGCAGATAGAGCCGTAAGAAATGAATGCAACTGATTATTTAATGTTTAATGTTGTTTTTATAGGCAATACTTTAACTATTTGTTAGTTCCAGGTTTAATATGTGTAATAAATTCATTCAATAAACATTGAACCAGTCCGGCCCTCGACTAGTACCGATTTTTTAATCGGTATTTGAGTTTGACAGCCCTGGGATAGAGGGACATGAGAAAAAATTACGAAACACAGACGTAGGATCATTATTTTTCCCTCTGTTATTTAATTTAAATGAGACATACAGTAGAAGATTAGATCATCTGCCAATTCAAGTGTCACATAATGGTTAAATTATCGTACATTTTGGCAATTTTTGCATTATTGAAAAGTACAAATACCATAAATATCTGGCAAAGATGTCCCTTGTTCTGTTAAACATCTCAAAATGTACTTGTTTAGTTGGCACCAAATGTTGTTCATGACACCCAGAGGTCAGGTCCGCACTACAAGTCTAACCAAAGATAATTCCAATTGAAGTTATGAGAGCCATACTTTTGGCAACAGCTGGCTAGAAAGCTAACATTCCCTAGCTAGCATAGCTTCCTGTATTTGTGCTAAGCATGACTTTGAATTGCTCCATATTGTTTCCTGTTGAGGAGGCTGTTGCCCAAAACAACGTCCAGTACATCGTTCCCTTTCCTGTTTGCTTCAGCGGGACATAATCAGTTTGAGAACAAATTACAAACCACATTTTTTAAAGCGACAACATTAAGATTCTTCCCTTTCTGTAATAACTATACATTAAATAAAGGAACAATGATAAATTCTCATTGAAAAAACTCTGAACATCAATAACTTATTTAGCTATAAACCTCTCTGCGTTTCAGTAACAGTATTACAAAACTACCAGGATTTAGTCACCTACAGTAAAAAAAAGCAGAAAGTAGCGCAGCGCTGTAGCACCTTATTGAAAGAGCTTCGTCATCATTTACAACACTTTAAAGCACACACCTGCCCGCTCTCATGATCATTACACCAACAAAACCCCTCCTGTAGTTCATTACAGACGATACAGAAGCTAAGCCACTAAGAGAAGCGCCTCGTGTGCACGGATGCGGATATGACAGTGATGCGGATCTCCCAGGGATCATTGCAGCAATACATCAAAGTTAATAAATTCTCCAACCAGCAACTCTAAAACTTTAAAGTATTTTAGAAAAATCCAAAGCTACCATATTTACTGGCAACTGTAACTTCATATTTAAAGTACAGACTTAATGATTAAAATGTCATATATTGTGATATTTGATTAAAAGCTTAGGCCATTGCTGTTTTTAGCTTTTCTTATTTGGATTATTTGCTGCTTTTATTAAACTGAATATCTTTGAATATTTATCATATCTACTTGGACTCTGGAACCTGGGATGCACATTTGTTAATATTTTCTGAAGCAATCTGGAAAATAATCTGAAGAGTAATATATAATGAAAAGAGTCGCAACCAAATCAGATGTCAATATTCTCATCTAACACTTGGCAATAAAGCAAATAGGAGCAATGTCCAACATATCTTATATTGCTTTAAAGGTCACCTATTATGCAAAATCCACTTTCTCATGTCTCTTCTACATCAACATGTGTCCCCTCTTCTTCATGTCTCTTCTACATCAACATGTGTCCCCTCTTCTTCATGTCTCTTCTACATCAACATGTGTCCCCTCTTCTTCATGTCTCTTCTACATCAACATGTGTCCCCCTCTTCTTCATGTCTCTTCTACATCAACATGTGTCCCCTCTTCTTCATGTCTCTTCTACATCAACATGTGTCCCCTCTTCTTCATGTCTCTTCTACATCAACATGTGTCCCCTCTTCTTCATGTCTCTTCTACATCAACATGTGTCCCCTCTTCTTCATGTCTCTTCTACATCAACATGTGTCCCCTCTTCTTCATGTCTCTTCTACATCAACATGTGTCCCCTCTTCTTCATGTCTCTTCTACATCAACATGTGTCCCCTCTTCTTCATGTCTCTTCTACATCAACATGTGTCCCCTCTTCTTCATGTCTCTTCTACATCAACATGTGTCCCCTCTTCTTCATGTCTCTTCTACATCAACATGTGTCCCCTCTTCTTCATGTCTCTTCTACATCAACATGTGTCCCCTCTTCTTCATGTCTCTTCTACATCAACATGTGTCCCCTCTTCTTCATGTCTCTTCTACATCAACATGTGTCCCCTCTGTGGAAAGAGACTCTGAAAGTTTCAGGAACAAAGATTATCTCTCTTTTTGATCCATTTCTATAAAAACCTGTCTGAAAATGAGCTGATCAGATTTTGGACACTTTGTGATGTCATAACGATGTTTTGGCTTGTGTAGCCATTAGCCAATCAGCAACCAAGGTAACCCCCCCCCCCCCCCTTATCACCTGAATCTCCTCCTAGAGCACCATTGAGTTCTTTGTAACCAAATGTCTCTCAGAGGGGCGTGGGGAGGGGCTCCTTATTTTCATCTAAAGTAACAGACAGAGAATCAGCACTTTGGAAACAGGGCTGAAACAGAGGGGATTATGGGTAATGCTGCAATGATCTGTTTGGTGTTTGGAGCCAAACACTTCAGAGACATGTTCTGTATATATCTGAGACTTGTAATATATTGATGAAAAACAGTATAATAGGAGACCTTTAACCGGTTATTATGATCACATTTTGAAACAGGATTTTCTAACTAACTGTAACTCGACAGAACAGATTTCAAAGCACGGTGCATTTCAGAGCTGCAGTTTGTCCAAGTGTCCAAGGTTTATGCATGATAAAGGCATGGCTTTGGGCCTCCTACAGAGAGGAGGGGGGGGGGGGGGGGGGTTATAGTTACTGACAGGCAGGATGAACCCTGGGAAATCCTGGAGAGGTTTCCCCCGCCGCGGTCAGTGTTCAGCAGACCGAGTTGGCCGGATCTGCCTCCCCAGTGGTGTAGAAATCAGGGATGGGCAGACCAGTGTGCAGCGTGATCTGCAGAAAAACACATTTCATACAAACAATATAAGGCTTTACATGGAAACACATGTATTTAATGCATTTGTCAAACATAACACTTCTTATTTTACGCTTGACGCCTTTAAAAAGGGCCCTCAAGTCCCATCTGTTTGCCAAGGCTTTCGGCCCCTAATTAATGTTGTTGTTTTGTCTGTCCGACTGTTTTGGTTTGTTTTACTCCTGCTGTAAAGCGACCTTGGGTCCCCTGAAAGGCGCTACATGCATCTCAGTTATTATTATTATTATTATTATTATTATTATACATAACACTTCTACTTTTATGCAAAATCCACATAAGGAGTTTATTTGACTGAATGTGTCTGTAGATTTCTCCTAAACGCAATGCCTCATCTGCATATTTAACCATAACATTTGAGAAAACTTGCAATAAAAAAACTAAAATATTAGTTTGTTTTAAAAGGACCGCATGCATTTATTTTAACATGCATATCCTACTATGTGTTTTTAATGTATATGGTAAGCAGTCGAGTGCAATGCTTTCCAGATTTTCAAAAGGTGATTTAAGGTCATTTGTGACTAACTCTGTGGCCGTTTCTCGATGTCGAGTAAACCTGCTGCAGAGCCACTATTTCAAGTATACTACGTCATCGAGTGGCGTCGAATGCTGGGCATTTAACATGCATGAAGGTCCATTCCCAAACCGCCCCTACACATTTCCTGTTTCTGCCGGAGAGAGGGGAGGCCGTCCCAAAGCTTGCTGCTGTATTTACTCCCTCCATCTGACAGGAGGGAGCCTCGTTGAGCTGCGAGTGTGGCTACAGACGGAGTTCACTCCATCACAGAGGGAGTGGTTTGGGATTGGGCCTTAAACAGTGCTTCTGCGCCACTTGATGACGTAGTATACTCGGAATAGTGGCTCTGCAGCAGGTTTACTCGACATTGAGAAACGGCCCGTCTGTTTGTGTCTGCAGATTTCTCTTAAATTCACCAAAAAATTGCATTACAACTAATTTGGGGGGCGGGGGGGCGGGGTTTCACGGTGATATCTGCTTGTTAAATGTTACCACATTCCCCTGCAGTGTCTCAGCTGTAATATATGTCCAGCCTGCAGAGGGAGCTGCTGGAGTATCTCTCAGTAAACAGAGCAATAAGACATTCAAAGCCATCACTGCTGTTGAGTCTTTGAAGCTTCCCCCTTCAAGCTTTAATCCTCTGTGTTTGTAAAACTTAAAAAGCAGTTTTAATGAATAATAACTGAACTCATAATCTAAGTTAAAAACTCTGCATCTGCCTGCAGCGTAAAGACGGCTCAAACAACCCTGCAGCTGTTTCTGCGGCTAATGGAGCGGTACATGACTCAAATTGTTCGGAAATCACTTAAATAATATATCCTCAGGTTATAAATACATTATGAACTGTTAAATGGTGGGGAAGAGGAAATGCCGTAATGTGTTCTGATTGGTTTAAAGTGTTGATATGGTTTGGGTAAAAATCAAACTGACATTTTTAGGTCAATTGCAAAAAATAAAATCATACTTTAAACAATAGTCAAAGAAAGGATTTGTTAACAATTGAGTTAATAAAGATCTTTCTGTCCTGTGGGAAATCAAGCGGTGTTATAAACGTTACTGCTCACAGTGACAGGGAAGTGGAGCAAACAGCCCCCCTGTGCACCCCCATATCTGTGTGTAGAGGATAACATGTTAGTACACCCAGAGTCCGACAGTCTGCACCGTTATCAGCGTGTGATTCAGCCTGTGATGTGTGTGAAGAGACCAAACTAATTACAAAGAATTCAAACTAAAAATATGTCTCCCTGCAGGTGGTTAGGGGTTTACTCACCACTAAGACCATGCAATTAATGTGCGTTAAATTATGTTTAATTAAAGTGCGTAAACAGACGCAGAATTGTTTATCTGTTTTAGTAACATATCCATCCATCATCTACCGGGTCGTGGAGGTATCAGTTCCAGCAGAGGGACCCAAACGTCTCTTTCACAGAGATGGAGTCCCTCCACCTGGTCCTGGACAATTGTTAAGATTGCTAACATTATTTTTATTAAATGTCTACTGTACACAAATATTTGACACCACATATAAATAATTTAGAATCAGTAATATTTTTGTATATCAATTTGACATTGCTTAAAGCTCCCATGTCAAGGCCATTTCCACTGATCATAATTCCATTGTTGAGGTTTCTACTAGAATTGATTTATATTGTGCAATTTTCCAAAATCCCATTGGTTTCTCATCAGCATCTCTGTATAGTATGTGTATTCACTTTGTTGGAGCTCCTGCACCCCCCTCCCTATGAGCCCAGTGGCCGTCTGCGAGACACAGCTACACCCAGCCCGAACACTCACACACACACACACCCGCAGCCTGGCTGGGAGTTTGTGTGTGTGCTCACACACCGACTCACAGCCTCGCCACGTCCCGCCGTCTCAGGGAGGAGAAATCGGCGGAGCTGCAGCTGAGAAAAGATTGAGTGTGTGTGAGAAAGTCCGCGGATTTGTCCATTTGGCTTTGGGCACGTCACTGTACCCAGGAAGTAAACAATGGAAAAAGAGAAATCTCCAACGAGGCGTTCGACAGGTCTTCTCTGTGTTAGAGTTTTACTCGCTACAGGGTGTACTCTGAGGGTTTGTGACTCTGCAGACCGTTGACATGCAGAAAAAGCTACATAACACAAGGAGGGGACGGGTGATAACCAGAAAAGCATGACATGGGACCTTTCATTTTGTATTGTATAATAATTATCATGCAACATTTTTGTATTATTGTTTTACACATTCGAAATAAATCTAATCAAATCAAAAAATATCTTTCCACCAACTTGATGGCAATCTTAGAGAACATTTTCATCAAAATACATTTTCATATCAGTTAATCGCACAAATGGGTAAGCTTACTCATCTTAGCATACAGTCGGGTATGGAACTGGGGAAACAGCTAAAAAGACACTAAAAGATAATTTGCTGTTTTATATGGCTCTTTTCTTGGCTTGGACCAATGACTTCCTTTTGTTCATTTGGCCGGTTTTCCCCTCCATTGCCATTATTAATGCAAAGCAAAGCTAACCCTCTTCAACTGCAGGAACTTTCCCGCCAAAATTAGAAGCCTAGAGGACTTTGACTGCAGCTACTTCACAAAAACGAGACAATAAGGGGTGTGTGTTAGAGGTTATTTTTCTAAATTAACTACAAAATATAGTAAGTGTTGTGAAAACACTGAATGTCCTCTTCCAACATCAGAGTAACATGGTAACAAAGGTATCAACTGTAGCTGTGAACATGACAGGATGTGTGGTTACCTAGAAGAGCATCAGGACTGTTTGAGGCAGGTGATAGCTATGTGATTAACATGATGATTCAGCCTCTATGGAGAGAGACATCAAGCATGCTCATTTCTGACGTGGAGCTAATCTGAAGTAAACATTGAATACTGCTTTCTGTTCCTCCATCTTGTGACTGTGTAACTCCCTCTCTTGGATATCAGCATGTGAAGGACACTGCTCAGGAACTAGTTGATGCTCTGTATGTGATGACTACTTCCATTCTGGAGAGGATCACAGATACATGGATCCTGATGTTGAAGCTCAAGCCGGGGACCAGGGAGAGTTTTCCAACAGTAAGCGTTTCAAATGAAATATGTCTCTGTACCTGTACGTTCCTGTTGAGGCTGATGGCGGGGTAGTAGACGCCCTCCAGGCCCTGGAAGGCGACCGGCCCCTGCTGCTCGTCGTTAATGAGGAAGATGAGGATACCTCGGGTGAAGTCCATCAGGATCCCTATCGTGGCTCCTTTACTGATGCCACCGTCCGTCCTAAACACACACAGACAAGATGAAGTTGTTGTGTCTACCTGTCAATGTCTTTACTTTAAGTTGTGTTTACCTGTTGGTGTGTGAGTTGTGTGTGTGTGTGTGTGTGTGTGTGTTTGACCTGTAGTTATTTACCTGTGTGTTTGTTTACCTGCTGGTGTGTGAGTTGTTGTGCATGAACAAGGACAGGTTGGTGTTGTGGGGTGTGTGTGTGTGTGTTTGTGTGTGTGTTGTACCTGTTGGTGTGTGAGTTGTATGTGTGTGTGTGTGTGTGTTGTACCTGTTGGTGTGTGAGTTGTGTGTGTGTGTGTGTGTGTGTGTGTTTTACCTGTAGTTATTTACCTGTGTGTTTGTTTACCTGCTGGTGTGCGAGTTGTTGTGCATGAACAAGGACAGGTTGGTAGGGTGTGTGTGTTTGTGTGTGTGTGTGTGTGTGTGTGTGTGTGTGTGTGTGTGTGTGTGTGTTGTACCTGTTGGTGTGTGAGTTGTTGTGCATGAACCAGGACCGGTTGTTGTCGACGTACATCGACCAGGCCTTGTCGTCCTTCCCCAGCATGACGTCCTTCAGCACGTCGCTACGGGCAACGCCGAACGCCGGGTCGGGGTGGTTGTCATAGCGATCGACCGTCATCTCCCAGTAGTGAACGCCGCGCGACAACGCAGAATTACCCATAACCACCCTGTCATCGTAGCTGTTGCACGACACCGTCAGGTTGTCGTTGGACAGGATGATGTCCTGGTGGGCCGAGGCCGGGTCGAAGGTGAACCAGGAGACTGCACACACACACACACACACACACACACACACACACACACACACACACACACACACACACACACACACACACACACACACACACACACACACACACACACACACACACACACACACACACACACACACATTAGTGACATCACAACAGCTGATGACGATTTCACACTGCAGGTGAGATGAGGCTGGAGGTTAGATGAGGTGAGTTTCACTGTAAAAACTTCATAAATTAATATGAAATATAAGAAAGAAGATTAGATGACTTACTATAATTGTTATGGTTAATACATCTTAGCATTATACTCTATTATTCTATAACTTAACTTATTTATATTAAAATCACACCCGTGTCAGACAGTCCGCACATATATCTGGCGTTTGTTTTCATCAGCTTGGAGACTCGACATAATATAATGTTATTAATAAATAGATTTTGAACTATATATTTTAATTATTTCTTATTATCTCTGTTATCATAAAAGGTCAGTTCACCCAAATTAAAAGAGGAAAACACAATTTAGCGGACCAAAATAAATATTTAATTGGGTTATTATGATTATTTGATGTAAGTAAATGGAACATTTTAGCACATTTCTGCAGCATTTTGGACTTTTTGAAAACATCGTTTCAAATTCCCATTTACAATTTAAAAAAAAGAATAATGTCTTATTGCGATGTGTGCTAAAATGTTTGCTTCTAATTATCTTTATAGGAGTTTGATATGGTGATAGCTGGGAGGAGGCCGAGGGGCAGACCCAGGACCAGGTGGAGGGACTCCATCTCTGTGAAAGAGACGTTTGGGTCCCTCTGCTGGAACTGATACCTCCACGACCCGGTAGATGATGGATGGATATGTTACTAAAACAGATAAACAATTCTGCGTCTGTTTACGCACTTTAATTAAACATAATTTAACGCACATTAATTGCATGGTCTTAGTGGTGAGTAAACCCCTAACCACCTGCAGGGAGACATATTTTTAGTTTGAATTCTTTGTAATTAGTTTGGTCTCTTCACACACATCACAGGCTGAATCAGACGCTGATAACGGTGCAGACTGTCGGACTCTGGGTGTACTAACATGTTATCCTCTACACACAGATATGGGGGTGCACAGGGGGGCTGTTTGCTCCACTTCCCTGTCACTGTGAGCAGTAACGTTTATAACACCGCTTGATTTCCCACAGGACAGAAAGATCTTTATTAACAGGAGCAGCAAACAGACCCTCTGCAGGGGGGAGGAGAACTGATGATGAGAGGGGGGGGGGGGGGTTAAGAGAGGAAGCAGGAGAGCCATACCTGAGCCTAGAGACTGTATATCACATGGAGGGAGTCCAGCTAGAAGAGGAGAGGAAGAGGGGGAGGAAGAGACGGAGGAGGAAGTGCAGCGTAGCCGGGGAGCAAACGGTGAAGAGGAGGAGGAGGAGGAGGAGGAGGAGGAGGAGGAGGAGGAGGAACAGATTTAAAAAGCAGGTAAACCAGCAGCAAACACTAAAGGGGCATGGGGGATTATTTAAGTGTGAAGACAGGGGGCCAAAAGTGTCCGAGGCCCCTGAGACACAACCAGGAAGAAACTCTATCTGAACACAAAGAGACTGAAACCACAAAAAGGGGCAAAAATGACCCAGAACAAACAGAAAATGACTCGTAACTGCAAATAAAGACACAAAATGAGAACAAAGTTACAACAGAGAGACAAACGATTTCCAAAGAAGCACAACAGAAACGCAATGTGACACAAAATGACCAGAAAAACCTCCAAAATGACCGCAGAGTGACTTAAAATGACTAAAGAGAGAACAACGACTGCAAAAAGAGAAACAAAATTACCCAAAAATGTGACAAAATGACCAAATAGTATAATCTGC
This sequence comes from Harpagifer antarcticus, assembly GCA_902827135.1. Lineage (NCBI taxonomy): Eukaryota > Metazoa > Chordata > Actinopteri > Perciformes > Harpagiferidae > Harpagifer > Harpagifer antarcticus. Next base: position 141,326 of record CADEHL010001342.1, read on the forward strand.
ATAGTCTCTATACATCTTAAACTTATAGAGAATAAAACGTGTGTGTGTGTTTGTGTGTGCACTGTATGTGTGAGGGTGAGTGTGTGTAGTACCTGGATGTGCGAGTGTGTGAGTGTGAGTGTGTGTGTGTCTTTCTGTATGTGTGAGTGTGTGTTTAGGAACTGGATGTGCGAGTGTTTGTGTGTGTGTGTGTGTGTGTGTGTGTGTGTGTGTGTGTGTGTGTGTGTGTGTGTGTGTGTGTGTGTGTGTGTGTGTGTGTGTCAAAGCTCAAACAGAATCCACTTCCTGCTGCTGCGGCTTCTTTTAAATCCTTGCAAGTAGAGAAGTTCACTTTATTTGGCTTTAGTGTTAGATGAAAATGAAAGAGGGCGTTTGACGGCCCGCGTGTCTCTGAAAGACTTCATTAAAAACTCAAAGTGCATATTTTCAAATCTGCCCAAATAACTTCTTTTTCCCCCAACATGTAAGAAGTGTTTCTGAAGAGTCTTTAACAGTCAGAAGCACTTTATTACTCAGTCAGGATTTATCAGATTGTAATGAACGCTGCACTCAGAAAGAGGAAGGGGAGTGAGCCGGGACCCTCGTCTGGGATCTGAAGTGATACAAATTATATTTGTATACGTTGTTAATTACCAGCAATTAAATACCTGCCAGCTGTTTGATCAAATTGGATTAATTACGACATAAATCCAACATTATGTCAAAGAAGTCTATTAGACACATTTTGCATCATTAAAAAACAAACATGTGGAAGGCATTAAATAAAGCAACTAATTAATTGCTACTAATAATTATAGGAAATGGCTTGAATTAAAAAGTCAAATAATTACTATAAAATGTTTTGACTAAGATCTATATTTTATAAATATTAAGCAAGCCGAACCCAATTTTTGTATTGGCTTTGAAAGATTAAAAAAAGTCATTTAGAAAATGATCCAGGTGCTTTTTAACTTGCCCTTTTAATATATGCTGCAGAAATATATTTGTCAGCGCTCTCTGCTGGACAAGCTGTGTAATGCAGATCTTACATTGACACATTCAGTATCAGCCTCAGCCTCACTCTACTTCAGACTTACTCCGAGATAGAAGAAGTACTCAGATCTGGTTCTTGAGTATAAGTAGAAGTACTCGGATCTTGTACTTGAGTAAATGTAGAAATACTCAGATCTTGTAGTTGAGTATAAGTATAAGTACTCAGATCTTGTACTTGAGTATAAGTACTCAGATCTTGTGCTTGAGTATAAGTAGAAGTACTCGGATCTTGTACTTGAGTAAAAGTAGAAATACTCAGATCTTGTAGTTGAGTATAAGTATAAGTACTCAGATATTGTACTTGAGTATAAGTATAAGTACTCAGATCTTGTACTTGAGTAAAAGTAGAAGTACTCAGATCTTGTACTTGAGTATAAGTAGAAGTACTCAGATCTTGTACTTGAGTAAAAGTAGAAGTACTCAGATCTTGTACTTGAGTATAAGTACTCAGATCTTGTACTTGAGTAAAAGTAGAAGTACTCAGATATTGTACTTGAGTATAAGTATAAGTACTCAGATCTTGTACTTGAGTAAAAGTAGAAGTACTCAGATCTTGTACTTGAGTATAAGTAAAAGTACTCAGATCTTGTACGCTAGTAAAAGTAGATGTACCAGAGTGTTGGAATACTCTGTTACAAATAAAAGTCCTACATTCAAAATGTTACTCAAGTGAAAGACGTGAGTCTCTGCTCTTTTCTTTGGGAAACTTTCTCCACATCCTGACTGAACAATAAGAAACAACTGAATTCTGTTGCAGAGTATTTCCTTAAAACATTTTAATATAATACTTAGAATTATAATACTTATAATTATGACTTAGAATTATATATCTAGTATGAGGAGGAGATGATGCTTAACATACTATCAGAGGTCTGCACCAGATTAATAAATAAGTAGTATTTGATGTATTCACGTACTCTCGGAGGTCTGCATGACGAGGGTCTTGCTGTACTGGCCCAGCCCGCTGTTGTTGAACGCTTTCACCCGGGCTTTGTAGGTGCTGTTGAAGTGAAGCCCGTCCACTGTGCAGATGGTCTCCGTGCCCACGTACACTTCCTGTAACACACACACACACACACACACACACACACACACACACACACACACACACACACACACACATACATACACATACATACACACACACACACACACACACACACACACACACTGTTACAGTTTGATGACACACACAGAGTCTCTGTGACAGAGTCTCTTTAGGATTTATTTTGTGAAACAGGAGAGTTTGTAGAGCAGAGAGTGGGAGAGGATCCCACACACTGTATAAATAGAGACGCAGACACACACACACTCACACACACACATACCATGTATACATCACTTCAGGGGACATTACATTGACTTACATGCATTTCCTGGAGACTTATCCTAACCTTAACCATAACCAACACATGCCTAACCCTAACTCTTACCCTAACCCTAACCAAGTCTTCACCCTACAATTAGTAATGCTAGGCCACACACAGGTAAAACACACACACACACACACACACACACACACACACACACACACACACACACACACACACACACACACACACAACCTGACACACTGTGTGTTGCAGCGTTGGAGAGCATCATGAGTCAGAGGAGGAGAGAAACTTGTTTTAGGTTCACATGTTGGACTTTCTTTGGTGCTGTTTAGATCAAACTAACCCGGTTACAGAAATAAAAGTTCCTCACACATATTCTCAATTCCCAACAGTGAAGGTAACATGTATGATTAATGTTTGCAAATATTCTCTGCTGAATCACGTTTGAATAGGCCCTATTCTGCTTTTTGGGGTTTCCCTCTAAAGTGAAAATGTGTTATTATATGCCAAGGTGCTGTGGAAACAGATAAGTTGCAGACCTCGAGACTGAGTGAGGCAGGGTCCTGCAGGATCAGAGCGTATATTTATCTTCTCAGGGGTCCGAATCCAAATACCCCGGGCACCAACCTTCTGTACACACACAGAGAGGCCCCGGCTCTTTGTTACATAGAAACTTTAAACCCCATGAACAATAACGGTATATCAATGGTGGAGGATATTTAAACCGTAAAGCTCCTCCTGCAGAACAGAGCCGTTCACTGCAGGCTTTCATTTGGAAACTGATCTGAGGGGTCTATAGAGTCCTTTAAACTTAAACACAAAAGGTTTATCATCTATCCTGCTGATGTTCAGGTGTATATCAGTATGTAGTGTCTCTACTTTAAAGAGTCCTCTCCTGCTGATGTTCAGGTGTATATCAGTATGTAGTGTCTCTACTTTAAAGAGTCCTCTCCTGCTGATGTTCAGGTGTATATCAGTATGTAGTGTCTCTACTTTAAAGAGTCCTCTCCTGCTGATGTTCAGGTGTATATCAGTATGTAGTGCCTCTACTTTAAAGAGTCCTCTCCTGCTGATGTTCAGGTGTATATAAACATGTAGTGTCCCTAGTGTAGAGTCCTCTCTGTATATGAGGTTATATCCAAAGACTGTATAGATAAGGTCGAACATATAATCAGTCAGATACATTGTGGGATTTCAGACACAAAGCCTTCCTCCCACTGGTGGAGCTGGTGCACCCCCCCCCCCCACACTGAATAAAGGAGTCTTTGTTGTAGTATTTCTGTGAAGGTGAGTTATTACTGTAACTGGTCCTCTCTATTTGTCCTGTAATCTAAATGGAAATGCAGCACAGCCCCCCCACGGACTAATAAATGTAATGCTTCCTGTTAAAGAGAGTGTGTGTGTGTGTGTGTGTGTGTGCGCGTGCGTGCGTGCGTGCGTGCGTGTGTGTGTGTGGGGGGGGGGTTCACGTACCCTGAAGTGCCCCATGTTTCCATCGTCGAGCTCCAGGATGTAACCGTCCACGGCGATGGTGGACAGCGGCGGTTGTTTCCATGACAACGTGGCACTGTTGTTCTGCGTGCAGCACTCCTCCAGCTGCAGCATGGGGGCTGCCGGGACTGATGGGAAATAATAAAACATCATATTACTGCACCGGGAGGAATACAAGGACCATTTTGATGTAGCCTACCAGAGGTTGCATCTTGTAAGCCATGCATCGCCTTCAGAGAGAATTTAATGGTGTGTTTTACTGCAAATGTTAAAAACATGTACTAGTTAACTACTTTATTTTTGCACTGATATATAAATAGTTTGGCTTTTAAAGTTAATATATATTTTTGTTAAACCATTTTCCATTTTAATTATGTCATTACATTTTTTTACATTTTATTTTGTTGGTTTGACAAAGCACATTAAGGTTGTACATTAAATGAATTGTTTTGATCAATTTAGGATTTCAATGTCATTTAATATTTAATCATGTTAGATAATTGAAAAGAAATGTATAATAATCATTTAAAATTCAATAGAAAAAATACAGAAACAAATGTTTGAAAATAATAACAATAAATCAAATCAGAAATTGAAAAATTATAAAAAATGTGAAAATAAAAAAAGAAATAATAAAAAACATATGTAAAAGACACAGCTGCAAAAAAACTGTTGTCATCACAGGTAATATAACATCCCCACTCAGACAGACATACACCCCCCCCCCCCCCCCCCCCCCAACCGAACACACAGTCAAACAGTCATGTATTTACCTGTTTCTGTCTGAACCCCCCTCCTCTCACCTTTCATCTGCACAAAGTCCAGCTGGTGGATGGTCTGCAGGAGGGGGCTGCTGTCCAGAGTCAGGTCGAAGTCGCTGTTCATGCGGGGGGTGAGGGTTCCCTTCCCCCACTGGCCCTCCGTCATGTGCACCCTCCGGATCAGAGCGTCCGAGATCTGAACACAACAACAAATCAATTCATTCACATCAATACACACACCCTGTAGAATAGAATAGAGTAGAATTGGAGGGATGAACCCCTCTTTAATGGTCAGAAATACCTGAACTTTCTACTTCTTACATGTTGAACCCAAATACCTGTACTTTCTACTTCTTACATGTTGAACACAAATACCTGTACTTTCTACTTCTTACATGTTGAACACAAATACCTGTACTTTCTACTTCTTACATGTTGAACACAAATACCTGTACTTTCTACTTCTTACATGTTGAACCCAAATACCTGTACTTTCTACTTCTTACATGTTGAACTCAAATACCTGTACTTTCTACTTCTTACATGTTGAACCCAAATACCTGTACTTTCTACTTCTTACATGTTGAACTCAAATACCTGTACTTTCTACTTCTCTCATTTCCCAAACAGCTGGTTCCTTTAGTCTGAATGTGTGTTTGATGCGTGATCATTATTCTTTAGAGTCATTGCGTGCCTATTGATTTGAACACGATCCGTGTATCCATCATTTCCTGGTCTTCTCTAAAGAAGAGGGACCAATGGAAACGTTGTCATGTTGCCGTTGTTCAGCATGGAAACATTCATTAGCTAACAATGACATTATTGTTCTATTAATATAAAGGGAGCTCAGGTACTCTTTAAAACAGCTGCTAGTTATGGGTACTTTTTACTTAAGTACATTTCAAAGCCCTCTTTACTTTTACTTAAAGTAAAGAGGAAAGAAGTTTAGTCAGTACTTCTACTTTTACCAGAGTATTTCTAAACACGAGTATCTGTACTTCTACTTGAGTAAAGGATGTTTGCCCTGCATGTGCCATCTCTGCACATGCAGGGCACACAGCACACACAGTGAAATTTGTTCTTTGCTTTTTACCCATCCTAGTACTAGGAGCAGTGGGAGTGGGAGTTACCCGGTGCCTTGCTCAAGGGCACCTCTCCGGTGTAACCCTGGCAGTTTGTGTGTGTTACCTGCAGGAATCCACTGGGGTCGTTCTCCTTGATGACCTCCAGGCAGTACTCCATCAGGCCGGTGGTCTGACGCAGCTTCACCGTGCAGTGGGAGATCTGATCCCGCACCACCTGCAGGAAACACACAAATAACCACGGATGGTGTTAGGAAAAGACGAGGAAAATACACGAGGGAATCACGTTCTGCTTGGAGAAAACAACAACAAGCACACAGAAGATAATCACATGGTAATCACTCTTTCCTTGAATCACTCTGGTGTGCAACATGGGTGGAATGCACAAAGGAGAGGATACATAGGGCAGAGGATGAGTGGGAAAAACTGGAGATGCCTTCACTAAATAAATGGATTCATGGTTGATTTTCCCTTTTTTTTAATGTATTGTTTGTTTGTAATTATGATTTAATATAGTATGTATGTAAATGTTGGTTAGACAACACATCTAAATCATAATCTGAATGTCTTATTTATCGCAGGGTAAATGGGGTTTCCATGACAGTTTCAAAATAAAATAAAATAAAAAGTGCGATAATAACTTTATGAATAATAATAAATACAACAAATAATAAGAAATTATTACTTTAATAATAATAATAATAATACAAATTAAAATAAATACAACAACAAATGATAATACAAACATAAATAATAGATAAAATAAATTGTGAAGCTGTCACGTTGGGCTCTGGGTATTGGTAAAAATAAAAAAATATATATAATTAATAATATATAAGTACAATTTATTACATTTAATGAAACCAGCTAAATTAATTCTAATACAAATTGGACTAAATACGCACAAGGTTGCAGAACTATTGATGAATGAGGCAGAAAAGCGGAGTGGAGGAGAAATATGAATGCAGAGAGAAGAGTAAAATATGACGGAATAAAAGATGGAGGATGCAGAGTAAGAGATGAAAGAGGCTGTTGGAGCATGAAGAGAGAAGGAGACCTGCAGGAACACCAACATTGAGATCAGCAGCCGGAGAGTCAGAGAGATGTACTCTTCCTCTCGTGCTCAGGAGGAAGAGGAGGAAGAGGAGGCTGATCTGTTACTGACGTGGCCGGAGGGAAAGTGACATTTTGTCTTTCACACGAGTGGTGAAGCTGTGAGCATCACCACGTACATCAGAGAGGCTTCTGTGCAGCAGCAGCAGCAAAAAAGAAACTGAACGCAGTTTTGAATTCTCCTCAGAAAAATAACCCCATTAATAAATCAGTTTTTATTTCACCCCTCTCACTATATATCATCTACACTCCTAAGTGTGCAATACAGATTCATTATTAATATCTTTAAATACATACTAATACCCAATGGATATATTGTAAAATACACATTTTTACATATTTATTTGGATTACATTTTGTGGTAAAATATGTTAAATTTTTACTGTATATTTGATGTTAACATATTGACTTTATTGTTATTATTTAATGTATTGTCAAATAAAGAAACTGTCCAAAAAATGATTTTCCTTGAGCTAAATAATAATATATTTGTTATTATTTACATATTTTGTTTACAATTTATTGTTTTTATATATTTAAGTACAACATGTGCATTTTTACACATTTAATTTTATATGGTTTTGAAATATTTGTATTTTTGTTTATTTTTATTATTTTATTTTTATTTAACTGTGTGGTTTTTAATTTATATTTCATTTTATGTTATTGTTAATACATTTGTATTTTAAGTTATTTGTATTTAATTTAAAGTGGACCTATTATGCTATATTGGAAGCATATATTGTAGGGCCATGCCTATACAAAACATGTGTGTGAAGTTTAAAATACCAAACAGATCCCCCGTTGCAGCCTCATACTGCTCAAACCCCTCTTTTGCAGCCCTGTTAGAGAAACGCGGATTTTGGGTCCTTAGCTTGAAAAAAAAAAGAGGAGGCGGAGCTAATGCCTGATCAGAATTCTACCGGAGATAAAGTTAAATTCTGCTGTGATAAAACGCCATCCTGTTCTAAACCACATCAAGGATTATTTCTGAAACAGTATCAAATGCTTTTTCTCTTGCAGGTTTATCAAAAGGTGAGTTCCTTTCTTTATTTCCTGCTTTTTAAACACATGCTCTCTCCAGGACAGGTTAGCTCTGAGTGTTAGCGAGGCTAATGTAAACAAAAACGAGATTACGTCCAAAACACGTCAGGCATTGTTTCTGATAGCAACTCTCTGTGGGTCCACCATCCGAAATTACGTCATATCGGCAGCAAATCTGTATCCGCTAGTTGTACCCCCGTTTTTAAAGGATTTAAGAGAGAGGGTTTTATTTTCTGACGCTGCGTGAGTTCCCCGACGCACCGGGGACACATACTTATGTATAAAAGACATAAAAAAGTGCATTTTGCATGATAGGTCCCCTTTAATGTTATTCATTTTATGTTATCTTATAAATCCCAATTTCCCCTTGGGGTAAATACAGTATTCTGATAACATCATACATTTTAAATTCTTTTTTATTTGATGTATTTAATTTAATCCTGCTTTTTACTGCACTTTTTAAATTCTTTATTCCTATGTATATCTTAATTATACTGGCTGTGACACTGTCTTTGAATCTGCTTGCAGTGGAGCAGTCAGAAGGACAATAAAAGACTTGAATCTTGAATCCTAAACCCTCCTTTCTGAACATGCATCAACGTTTTTCCTAGATTTATTTTGTGTTGCATCTTTGACAGATTTGGGAGATCCTCGGCACTCCTGATGTCCGCAGAGCTCCGTCGCCTCGGAGAGAGATTGTAAAGCGGGGGTGCTGGAGCTGGACTGAGGGTTGCTAGGAAACAGAAACTTCACTGTTGCTATCGGAGAGGAGAATCCTGTCTGCAGACGGACAGGAAACAGGAAGGAGATTTACTGACGGCTGCAGGCAGCAGAGTGAAATACTGCGCCACAGAACTCTTAACCATGGAGGGCGTCGTTAGGCAGAGCGCTATCTGAAAGTATTATCACATTCATAATCAACCCCGTTTATACATGTTTATATATGTTATTCTACTTAAATGTATCTTTCATTCGAGTATGATTTAAAACTTTTTAGACATATTTGTTTTATTTATTATTTAAATTGTGATTTATTTTAATTACGTAATTGTTTTTGTACGACAACATATCAATAAAAAAATCGAATGAAAATAGAGACATATTAGGTTGTACAAATATGATCACTATGTCTAAATACAATTGTAGGAGATGTGCAGTTGTGGTAGTATTATGCAGAAAGATGAAACGATTGTCATTAACCCCCATCGGCACTAAGACCATGTGACCTGAAATGAACCACATGATACACAACGATGTGATGCTGTGATCAATCAGCTGCAGGCGGCTCCTCTCTGTTTAACAATCACTGTGTCCTCTCCACGCAGCTGAAATCACAATCTCCAAATTCATCGAGGATGATTCCTGTGCCGACAACTTTATCTCGTCCTCCTCCCTTTTCCCTTTCCTCTCGAACGCCCGCTGCATCCTGAGCAGCTCCTCTCTGCAGCTCCTGAAACCTGCTTTAACCCGTAAGAACCCGGACCCATTTCTACTTTGGGGAAATTAAGGGGGACATCATTTAGACTAAATAGACATTACATTACATGTTACTTGTTAGACGCTTTTATCCAAAGCAACTTACATACTCAATACTGTGGGCAATCCCCACAGGAGCAATTTTTGGTGAAGTGTCTCAGGGACACAACGACATGCTGACAACGCACTACTCCACTGCGCCACAGCCTCCCACCTAGAACCCATTTAGGCCTCTTCCTTCAGACTTCCTGACGGAGCCCTTCCTCCAACACACACAAACGCGCACATGACTAATGAGGGCACGAGATAAGTTTGTGCACAGATGGAAGGCTGACAGGCAGGTAGGCCATCCAGTTACTTTAGCCGGCTCAGATGATTGGTCATGCTTTTTAAAGCGCCACGGCTTCCACACATTAAATATTTTTATGTATTTATTGTCAAAGCATTTAATGTATTCATTGCTATCGGGATGTTGAGAGCATTCCATGGAATATAACAAAAAGTGTTTCTGAAGTGAATTACCTACCCCACCTTTAATGAGGATTATTTTTTGGTTTAAATTAGTTTGAACATTCTTTGAATTGAAGAATAAAGAATATATTAACTAAATATAATTGAATCAGCTAAATTAACTGAACAGATCATAATCATATTTCTAATTGTGCATATACAGTGGGGCAAAAAAGTATTTAGTCAGCCACCAATTGTGCAAGTTCTCCCACTTAAAAAGATGAGAGAGGCCTGTAATTTCATCCTAGGTATACTTCAACTATGAGAGACAAAATGGGGGGAAAGAATCCAGGAAATCACATTGTAGGATTTTTAAAGAATTTATTTGAAAATTATGGTGGAAAATAAGTATTTGGTCAAAAACAAAAGTTCATCTCAATACTTTGTTATATACCCTTTGTTGGCAATGACAGAGGTCAAACGTTTTCTGTAAGTCTTCACAAGGTTTTCACACACTGTTGCTGGTATTTTGGCCCATTCCTCCATGCAGATCTCCTCTAGAGCAGTGATGTTTTGGGGCTGTCGCTGGGCAACACGGACTTTCAACTCCCTCCAAAGATTTTCTATGGGGTTGAGATCTGGAGACTGGCTAGGCCACTCCAGGACCTTGAAATGCTTCTTACGAAGCCACTCCTTAGTTGCCCGGGCGGTGTGTTTGGGATCATTGTCATGCTGAAAGACCCAGCCACGTTTAATCTTCAATGCCCTTGCTGATGGAAGGAGGTTGTCACTCAAAATCTCACGATACATGGCCCCATTCATTCTTTCCTTTACACGGATCAGTCGTCCTGGTCCCTTTGCAGAAAAGCAGCCCCAAAGCATGATGTTTCCACCCCCATGTTTCACAGTAGGTATGGTGTTCTTTGGATGCAACTCAGCATTCTTTCTCCTCCAAACACGTCTAGTTGAGTTTTTACCAAAAGTTCTATTTTGGTTTCATCTGACCATATGACATTCTCCCAATCCTCTTCTGGATCATCTAAATGCTCTCTAGCAAACTTCAGACGGGCCTGGACATGTACTGGCTTAAGCAGGGGGACACGTCTGGCACTGCAGGATTTGAGTCCCTGGCGGCGTAGTGTGTTACTGATGGTAGCCTTTGTTACTTTGGTCCCAGCTCTCTGCAGGTCATTGACTAGGTCCCCCCGTGTGGTTCTGGGATTTTTGCTCACCGTTCTTGTGATCATTTTGACCCCACGGGGTGAGATCTTGCGTGGAGCCCCAGATCGAGGGAGATTATCAGTGGTCTTGTATGTCTTCCATTTTCTAATAATTGCTCCCACAGTTGATTTCTTCACACCAAGCTGCTTACCTATTGCAGATGCAGTCTTCCCAGCCTGGTGCAGGTCTACAATTTTGTTTCTGGTGTCCTTTGACAGCTCTTTGGTCTTGGCCATAGTGGAGTTTGGAGTGTGACTGTTTGAGGTTGTGGACAGGTATCTTTTATACTGATAACGAGTTCAAAGAGGTGCCATTAATACAGTTAACGCGTGGAGGACAGAGGAGGCTCTTAAAGAAGAAGTTACAGGTCTGTGAGAGCCAGAAATCTTGTTTGTTTGTAGGTGACCAAATACTTATTTTACAGAGGAATTGACCAATTAATTCATTACAAATCCTACAATGTGATTTCCTGGATTCTTTCCCCCCATTCTGTCTCTCATAGTTGAAGTGTACCTAGGATGAAAATTACAGGCCTCTCTCATCTTTTTAAGTGGGAGAACTTGCACAATTGGTGGTTGACTAAATCCTTTTTTGCCCCACTGTATGTCACTTTGGGTTTACTGTGAAAGTTTAGGGTTAAAGTCCCGATCAGTGTCACAGCGATGTTTGTCTCATTTGTTTCATATCAATTTGATCAATACATTTTTCCACAACAGGTTAAATGTAATAAAGGACATGTTATGTAAGAATTGTAACTCTTAAATGGCTTGAATTTGACCTTTAGCAACAAAACTAAAGCTTTTGAAATGTAGCTCGATATGTCACATGTGTTAGCCTGGCACATGGACATCTTGGACATGTTGTCATGGGAACACAACGTCACATGACCTGGACCATGACACACCCGACTGTTCAGGGTGGTTTAGTTAGGGACTTCATGAGATAAAACAAGGCTAAAGTAGGGCTGCTCAATTAATCGTATTTTAATCGCAATTACGATTTTGGCTTGCAAAGATTACGAAAACAACGTAATCGAAATAAAACGATTATTTTTTTTTTTTTTGGTTTTTCAGTTGAATTATAAAGTTCAGGGTAATCAACTGTTAAAAACATACTGTTCACATTTTTTTTTTCAATAAATGGATGTTTTCAAAGTAAATGGATAATCGTTTTTAATAATCGTGATATCAATTATTGACCCAAATAATCAAGATTATGATTTTGGCCATAATCGAGCAGCTCTAGGCTAAAGCTGTATAAGGAACCTTCCAGAACATTTAAAGGTCCTAATGGCTTCTAAATCAGACTCCGAATATAAATAATCTGCCGAAGGTGACGCTCAGCAGATAATCATCAGCGTGCAGCATTCATTCACCTGGAGTGAACAGCAGTGTGAAGAAATGAAGCTTCTTTAGAGAGGAGATGTGGGAGTAATGAATGAAGAGAGAGAGAGAGAGGTGACAGGAGGAACGTGTCTGCAGGGGGAGACAAACATATGGCTGTTCTGATGAAAAAAACGCCACACAAACAACCGCAGACAACGAGACACAACGTTATTATTCAGGTTAGGAAAAGCAGGTTTAACCGACGTGACTATATCCAGGTGATCGTTTTATCATCATACTCATTAAAACATGTTAGTCCTCTTGTTGCAAAAGGAGCTTTTTATTTCACAAAATGCCATTACTGCTGTCTTTGGCATCTCCAAGCTACGGTGGGCGAGAGGGGCTAACGTGCTACAACGGCCCAAAACATTTCAAATAGGATAAATTTCAGAAACGATGCAGATACAAAAATGTGCCAAAACACACCCACTTGAGGAAACATGCGCAGCGTTTACTAAACGCTGCATAAACCAAACGCTGCGAGAAGCTGAAAACACAACGGAAACCAGGGGACACTAAAGAGCGACGCACACAGCTGGGAGACCAGGGGACACTAAAGAGTGATACAAACAGTTGGGAGACAAGGGGACACTAAAAAGTGACACAAACAGCTAGGAGACCAGGGGACATTAAAGAGTGACGCACACAGCTGGGAGACAAGGGGACACTAAAAAGTGACACAAACAGCTGGGAGACCAGGCGACATTAAAGAGTGACGCACACAGCTGGGAGACCAGGGGACACTAAAAAGTGACGCACACAACTGGGAGACCAGGGGACACTAAAGAGTGACGCACACAACTGGGAGACAAGGGGACACTACAAAGTGACACAAACAGCTGGGAGACCAGGGGACATTAAAGAGTGACGCACACAGCTGGGAGACCAGGGGACACTAAAAAGTGCCACACACAACTGGGAGACCAGGGGACACCAAAAAGTGACACAAACAGCTGGGAGACCAGGGGACACTAAAGAGTGACGTACACAACTGGGAGACTAAAAAGTGACACAAACAGCTGGGAGACCAGGGGACACTAAAAAGTGACACACACAGCTGGGAGACAAGGGGACACTAAAAGGTGACACACACAGCTGGGAGACCAGGGGACACTAAAGAGTGACGCACACAACTGGGAGACCAGGGGACACTAAAGAGTGACGCACACAGCTGGAAGACAAGGGGACACTAAAGAGTGACGCAAACAACTGGGAGACAAGGGGACACTAAAGAGTGACGCACACAACTGGGAGACAAAATGGTTAAAACTTTTGCAGCATCACTGTCTGCAGCCGTGCATGGCAGGTTACTGCCAGGAGGAACTGCCTGTGTGAATAAATGACCTCCTTCTCTGTTTCTGTTGGAGTTACCAGGACACTGCGGCACTGTGACTGCAGACTCTAACCTAACATAACCTTTACAGTCAGATGGCAGCATGCATTACCTCTGAGACGGAGAGGACTCAACGATACTGACAAGAAGAGAGAGGTGAGGAAAGGGCGAGTAGTAAGGGAGGAGAGGATGCAGATGAAAGGGGGGATGAATAAAGGGATTTCAATCCACTTCCTGTATGCTTCACGCTACAGTGACGATCACAGGAAGTGAAAGGTGCCACTTCCTGTGACGCTCATCGAGCATCAGGGAGCTTCCTGTTAGCCATCGATGTCTCTCAAAGTAAATCCATCAGAAAATGACCTTAAAGACATGAAATGGTAAACAGTAAATGAATATGGACATGGTAGCAACCTGTCAATCAAAAGGTAGCCCCGCCCTAAAGCACACACTGTTTCATCCTCTATTTTACTCTAAATGGGAACATCATTTGATAAATGAACATCAAGCTGTGTTGAAGAAGACTTGACACTGCAGGTTGAGACCTTAAACTCATCAGGGAAATGTGAGGTCATAAATCAAGAGGGAATTAGGAACATTTTCTCATTGACTTCTATTCAATCTGACAAATGTTTGCAATCAGTGGAGTCGTGATTGAACTCTGTATATTTTGCACAATTTCAATTAAATGCTACCTCTTTTAAAACTGCAGTGCTTCCACTTTTTCACATTCATTTGTCATATTCTCATTGCAGTTATTTTCCAACTCCGAATTTAATTGTATAAAATGTCTGAATATTTTGGGAAGTAAATGCTCATTTACTTTGACCAATTGGCCGTTTGGCTTTTGTTGGAGAGAACCAGGGAGATGCTGCCTTCAGGGTCAACCTACGAAAAAAATACAAAGTAATACCTGCACCACTCTTTGCTGAATGCTAAAATGGATATTTAAATCAAATCAAATCAAATCAAATCAAGTTTTATTTATATAGCACATTTAAAAACGATGTTTGGTCGAGCCAAAGTGCTGTACAAGTAATAAAAACAATTTACGACAGTACAATAACAACAAAAGACAGTCATTGCAACAGCAAATATAAAAACAAAACACACGGAAAAGTCAGGAGTCGTGCTCCGCTCTAACTAGAAGGCCTGAGAGAAGAAGTGGGTCTTAAGTGTGGATTTAAAAACCCCTAGGGTCTGGGCCGACCTCTACGTGGAGGGGCAGAGTGTTTCCAGAGCCTGGGGCCAGCTGCTGCGAAGGCTCGGTGCCCTCGGGTTTTGAGCCTGGTCTTGGGCACTACCAGCAGCAGATGGTCAGCAGACCTTAAAGCTCTGGCTGGGGTGTAGCGCTGGAGGAGTTCAGCTATATAGGCCGGAGCCAGCCCATTTAGTGCTTTAAAAACAAATAAAAGGATTTTAAAATCAATTCTGTACCGAACTGGAAGCCAGTGCAGTGAGGCCAGAATTGGGGTGATGTGGTCACGCTTTTTATGGCCAGTCAGCAAACGTGCAGCTGCGTTCTGGACTAGCTGCAGGCGTTTAATTGATGCCTGGTCCATACCATATACAGAGCGTTGCAGTAGTCCAGTCTCGAGGTCACAAAGGCGTTAATAACCCTTTCCAGGTCTTTAAAAGATAAATACGACTTGGTTTTGGCCAAAAGTCTTAGCACCCAAAGTGATTTCTGCACTCGACACACATGGGCAAAAATGTACTTACGTTTATTTAGACAATTGTAATGTAAAGACAAATTGAATCCTGTATTTCCTCATCCAATTGTGCCTTCCTGATGCTCATGAATCCCTTGCATATTTAGCATTTCTTTACTTTATGATTAAAATCCATAAATAAGGACGTAAAACTGCTGCATTCAAACATGCTGCTCGCCTCTCCTCAAGCACTCTGTAGCCATGGTGACTTGGACGTGTAAAAGCACCAAATTGCAGCTACAAATGTCTTCCAGCCGCTCTTCAAACTAACTTTCACCAGCTAACTCTGTCTGTTGTCCGGCTGATGATAAGCAGGTAACGAAACAAAGGTTTTTAGATAGTTTCATGACACAGGGCTGCCTTGTACTCTGAAATCTACCTCTAGTGATCTACACAGAACATGTGAAGCTGAGGGTTTCCTGCACACTGATGGACACATAATGGAGGCAGTGTCCCTGAGTGAGCATCGCAGTAAAAAAATAAAATCAGCTTCTTGTTGCATTGAGATTCAGAGAGCAGCGTCTCTGGTCTGCTGGCTGTCAGCAGGCATCAGATCTGCACCGAGATGCATTCAAATTCATCCGTCTTGGAGGTGTGAACATGTCCGATTCCCCGCGTTAATCATCCATCAGTCGCCTCACAGCCAATCAATCGTTAAGGGAACAGATCTTACACCTTATGCGTGTAAAAAACTTCTCTAAATTGATAAAGCAACGTCAGTATCTGCAGCTGTAAACAAGCCGCAGTGCTTTCCACCTACAGGCAACAGGAAAAGGTGATTTCTGCTGTAATGGTGACATTTGTGTCTCTGGCAGGCGATGAGTGTCGAGTGTGGGAGGGAGAGCTTTTATTTTTATAACCTTCACAATGTACGAGTGTTGTTGATGGAGCATGATAAACGCTGGGAACAGCACACACTGCTCAGAGCGGCTGTGTGTGTCTTTTGTGGTTTTATTTCAGAGGAAGGGATGGTGGTCTCATTGTTGTTGTCCATTGAACACAAACTGACAAAGGAGAACAGTAAATGAAAAGATATGCAAGTAACTTTAAATTCATCTCTTTCTTTGGCACAACATATTTAAATGTGAGACCCTGTAGTGCTAAAATGGTTTGACTGATGATTGAATGCCAGAAAAAGATTGACGACATAGTGAAAGAGTTACATTTGTATAATAAACATTGTGGTAGCGCTGCCCTCATGCTGCTTTATTGACTATTTTTTACTTTAACTGGTACCATAATTTGAAAAAACTGATCTGGAAAATGTTTAATGAAGCTCAGCGTAAGTTCAACCAGGAAGACCGTCTTTACTCTTCATTTACTATTCCCATGTAACTACTCTCTCTCCTCTCAATAAGTGATCGGGGGCGTCACTCTCCAGCTTAACCAATCACTTCGCTCTATTCCCAAGAGCCTATCATAGCGCTCTGCCAAACCTTTTAAGTCTGCTCTCCCCTCTGACAGCTGTCATTTCAGGTGACTCAATGCCAGTGGCGAGCCGTGACTTTTATACCTAGGCCCTCTGACCCCCACCCCTTCCCTCGAGTTATTAAGTCACAGCGTATACTTCAGCGGTATATCAAAACAACGGCCCGGGGTGCAAAACGCATCAATGAAGCGACCCTCTACCACACAAAACAACACCTGTAAATAACCCTATTTGTGTTCTTGAAATTGAAAAGGATATTGCATTGTGTTTGTTACTTTCGTTGCAGTTGTATGTCTTAAGTGTAATTTGTCATGCTTTTATTTTGAAGGCGAGTTAACGCTGTTGACAGGAAGTTGTTGTTGCTATGGAAAAAAGAAAACGGAACTTGTCATAAAGTCTGCGATAATAACACCCACCCATTTAGAGGGAAGATATGATTGGTCAACTGTACTGTCATTTGACATTACTCTCTCGTTCAGTTACTATAGCTGGCCCCTCTGTGAATTCATAGCTGGACCGCCTGGACGTCCAACAGCTCCTCTCTTCACAGTAACTCGCAGAGACGAACTTCTTTCATTTAACCCTTCACATTCCAACAGAAACTGAATAGGCAGATTCAAAGGATTTATTTCTTTGGAAATGTTATTTTAAATACAATTAAATCAAGTTATTTAGGTAAAACTAATGAAAAATATAACTAAAAAAAAATATAAAAAAATATATAATTTGTTTTAATGTTTTTAAATATTATTTTGTAGAATATCTTAGGCCCTCACAGACGGCCTAGAGGGCCCTGACGGCTCACCACTGCCAGGGTCAAGCTAAGCCACTCCTCTTCAGACCGACCCCAACTATCCATTCACCACCACCAGGGTCAAGCTAAGCCACTTCCCTTCAGACCAAACCCAACTATCCATTCACCACCACCAGGGTCAAGCTAAGCCACTTCCCTTCAGACCAAACCCAACTATCCATTCACCACCACCAGTGTCAAGCTAAGCCCCTCCCCTTCAGACCGAACCCAACCATCCATTCACCACCACCAGTGTCAGGCTAAGCTCCTCCCCTTCAGACCGACCCCAACCATCCATTCACCACCACCAGGGTCAAGCTAAGCCCCTCCCCTTCAGACCGAACCCAACTATCCATTCACCACCACCAGGGTCAAGCTAAGCCCCTCCCCTTCAGACCGACCCCAACCATCCATTCACCACCACCAGGCTCAAGCTAAGCCACTCCCCTTCAGACCGACCCCAACCATCCATTCACCACCACCAGGGTCAAGCTAAGCCACTCCCCTTCAGACCGACCCCAACCATCTATTCACCACCACCAGGGTCAAGCTAAGCTAATTTTCTCATAGACCTCTATACAATCTGAGGTAATAGATCAAGAGAGAAGCATGAACGTTTATCATAGACTTCTATACAATCCCACTTTTCAAAACAAAAATAATTAAAGCTTGAAAGATGACAAGATTGCAGAAGGAAAGGAAGATGAATGCTATCAGTGTTCTTTATTCAACTCTTGGCAAATAAGTGCATTTACCCAAATATTGCATCGTTGTTTTAATGTAATATAATGTTTTCTAAATGTTTAAAGAAAAAGAAAACAGAACGTTCCTGCTTGTAGGGAATTGAACGTGAGTTATAATGAGTTTGTGAGTGATTGATGAAGCCCTGCCATAAAATGCTTCACATTTAAATATTTCATACATAGGGGAGAAATGTGTAATGAGCGTTTGAGCGATGCACAGTGTGTTTCTCCTCCTACATGTGTGATTCTGCAGAGCGGCCGAGTGTGAAATTGGATGCTGTTCAGCGCAAATCTATCTCCTCCGCCTCCTTCCTCCTCCTCAGTTATTTGCTGTTCAACGTGTTGCAGACGTAGAAAGACAAATGTTGCTCTGTATGCCTTAAATCAGTGCAGTCGAGCACTTTTTTGCCCTTTTGTCACTCTCCCTTTGCTGTGAGATTGTACATTTCCCTGGGACAAATAACGTTCTGATTCTGATTAAAACTCTAATGTCATTCAAATTTGAATTTAAGAGTAGGGAAATCTCATTTGGAGTTTTGAAGGGGACCTATCATGCAAAATGTACTTTTTGATGTCTTCTATACATAAATATGTGTCCTCGGTGTGTCGGGGGAACTCACGCAGCATCAGAAATAAACCCTCTCTTCTTTTCCTCTGTACCCAATCTCTAAAAACGGGGCTACAACGGAGCTGATCCAGATTGCGGTCCGATATGATGTAATATCTGAAAATGTGGACCCACGGCCCAATCAGAAACGTTTTGGACGTAATATGGTCGGTGTTTACATTAGCATCGCTAACACTCAGAGCTAACCTGTACTGGAGAGCATGTGTGTGAAGAAGCAGGAAATGAAAAGGAACTCACCTTGTGGTATAAACCGGCAAGAGAGAAGCCTTTGAGCTCCATACTGTTTCAGAAATACTCCTTGATAATTTAGTTTAGACAGTAGCTGCCGGGTCCCGCATGAGCTTCAGCTCCCTCCTGTATATATTATCAATTATTTTCTTTTTTTTTAAAGCTTTATCCCCAAATCAGCACTTTTGAAACAGGAAGTGAAATAGAGGATATGAGGCATGGCTAGAATGGGTGATCTGTTTGGTATTTTTAGCAAAACACTTCATAGACATGTTTTTTAATATATTTTTATATATCTGAGACCTATGCTGTTGCCTAGAAATAGCATGATAGGTGACCTTTAAGTGAGACATTTCCAGATTTCTTGTTTTAAATTCATTTACAAAACATGTTTTTCTCCTTTAATTGTTTTAATATTTGCATCAAAAATCATCTTCAATCAAAAAGCCTCTTTCGTGAACACAGGGAATTTTCAACCAGAGATCTACGGTGGTCCCGACCGGTGAGAACGCTCTACAACGACCCAAAACATTTCCCTGAGAGAGAAACGCTCTGCAGCTTCAGAAAACGATGCAGATATAAAACACACAGCTGGAGCGCTTGGTGACGTTCAGGATTATAAAGCTGAACAACTGTCTCGGTTACAGAGTGAGTCGTCTCATAAACTGTTAGTGTTGGTCAGTATATCTGAGCTGAGTAGGTTAGCTAGTTAGCTAGCTAGCCTTACAGCACATCTGCAGTAACATCAGAAGGAGTCATGTGATCACATTGTTTAAAATAAGCACGGGTAAAACATTTTAGGTAAGTTTCCGACAACAAAGACAGTTGTCCGACTGTTTTGAAACATAATGAGATGTATTTTTATTATTTGAAACTCACGTTGAGCTTGTGCTCGTGCTCCTTGGTGACACGGGACAAGCAGCTGGGCTTTGCGTCGGTTTCAGAGCCTCGATGAGAGCGTCGCACTGAGCCACGAGACACGCCTCGAACTCCACTCCGTTCTCCTGCAACACAACAGGAAACAGCTGAGAGGAATAACACATCTATACAAATAATAAACTATAGCAACTACTTTTATAATTATACAGAATACACACAAACCTGTGGCGCTACTAATGAGTTATCGGAATCCACGAGGAACAATCCCGAATTTAAATACAGATTTAAATTAAGTTTTCAGTACTTCAAGATTGTATAGTAAGTACTTAGTATTCAGTTAAAAGATCAGCTAATTTATAATAAAGGTGGTGTGTTTTGCTGATGGTCTGAAAGCAGAGTAAAGGTGACTAAGATTGTAATGTAAACATGCAAAGGAAAAGCTAAGAGGAAAAACTTTTTACTGAACGAGTTCCTCAATTCATAGTGACTTGAAGACAAGGATGTACAAAAATGTTTAAATGCTGCCTGTAGAAAAAATAAAAGTAGTCAATAGCTTGTATTATATCTTATTACTCTGCTCAATGTAAACTGGTACGGTTTTTATTCTCTTGTTTACTTTATTACATTTTTTTTTTGTCTGTACATGTTTGGTTTCAATCATCTTTACTCTGTAGCACTTGAGTTTTGTTTACTCAAATGAAAAGTGCGCACATAAATCAAATGTATTATTATTATTGTCATCATAAAAACCAACTTTAGGCTTTACGCTGTTAGCTGTTGGTAAACGCTGCATTTAATAAGAATTTAACTGCAGTATATACAGAACAAAATTAAATATTTTCCGAGATTTAAGTAGTTTTTTCTGATTTCTGACAATCAGAATTATTTTTTTTCTTTTTATTATTTTCTGAAAAAAATGGAAATCGAGAAAATCCCATTCTCTAAATTCTCGTATTTTGTGCCGTAGGACAAAACGTAAAAGTCTCATAACGAAAACCCCCAAATCTCAGTAAATGACACGTTGTTTGTGAAGGACTAATGGGGTCGTGGTCACCGTGAGTTGACCCATTTGGGCGTCCCATTCGAAGTCCAGCACACTTTCCACCGAGTCACAGCCTCCCTCATTGAACCAATGAGATGCTGCCTTCAGCGACCACTAAGGAATCCCTGTAGTTCTCTATTGCACGCAGCAGTCCCCCCCCCTCTAATCGTCTGTAATCCCCCCACACAGCAGCAGGTTGTAAATCTATTCCTGGTTGATGTGCTCTCAGTAAGCGCTGCACATGTTATTGTAATGTAAAACCAACACACACACTCTGCTGTTACCATGGGGATGCAACGGTTTGATTTGATAAAGTGTGTGAGTGTGAGTGTGTGTAGTACCTGGATGTGCGAGTGTGTGTGTGTGTGTATATGTTTGTGTCTGTACTGTGAGTTGTGTATATAACTGGATGTGTGAGTGTGTGTGGGGACCTAAATCTGTCAACACAGTCACGTGTGGGGACTCGCCTCCCTTATGGGGACAAATTGGAGGTCCCCATAAGGGGAATCATTAATTTTAGGGTGAAGACTTGGTTTTTAGGGTTAGGGTTAGGGTTAGGCATGTGTTGGTTATGGTTAAGGTTAGGATAAGTCTCCAGGAAATGCATGTAAGTCAATGTAATGTCCCCTGAAGTGATGTATACATGATGTGTGTGTGTGTGTGTGTGTGTGTGTGTGGTGTGTG
Source organism: Harpagifer antarcticus (assembly GCA_902827135.1). Taxonomy (NCBI): domain Eukaryota; kingdom Metazoa; phylum Chordata; class Actinopteri; order Perciformes; family Harpagiferidae; genus Harpagifer; species Harpagifer antarcticus. The sequence goes on from CADEHL010001342.1 coordinate 163,186, forward strand.
TGTGTGTGTGTGTGTGAGTGTGAGTGTGTGTGTAGTACCTGGATGTGCTGCACCATGTTCCTCAGCTGAACCAGGAAGTCTTTGGCCTCTGTGGCTCGGTCTGAGAGTCCGGTGAGAGCCTGAGACAGCTGACCCTGCAGAGAGAGAGAGAGAGAGAGAGAGAGAGATTAAATATATCGTTTTGACTTTTTTCATATTTTTAGGGGACATTTGTCATATTTTACTGACAATATCAAGACATTATTTACACCAAACCATTGCTGGGATTCTGGGAAATAAGCGGACTCTGTTTTTGAAGTTGTTCATGAACCGAGAGCGATCAGTTTGAACACAAAGCAGCTTTTCATCCCGCAGAGAAACTGACATTCTGCAGAGACTCACCCTGAGACAAAATGAAGTGTCTCTCACACAAAGTGACATTTAACACTCAGACGATTAATGCACAATCAAGCTGCTGCATGGACTTATTATTGGATTACAGTCCACTGTGCATGAGCAGAGCACCGTGCACGTGACGGGAAACACCCTCTCATACACACTGCTGTTTGTTCAGAGCGATGTGCATGTGTGTGTGTGTGAACTCAGAGGTGACGGAGCGAGAGGACGAGTCCGTGGGAAACTTCTCTGCTTCACTGAACAAACCGTCACTTTAGGGAGCGTTTGTCTTCTGGGAGGAAAAGAGCGGGAAATCACTAAAACTGAAATATTAATATTGTCTGAATAATTCTCCCAGACAACAACACAGGTGCTCAACAGAGGATGTTTACTGTAAAGCATTCAAAATGCATGAAGATGATTGAAAAAACACAGATACTGAGATCTGGGAAATAAGTGGTAGTTCTGGAGCTGAAGGGAAAAGAGGAATCCTCTCCGGAACAGAGCAATAAAAGCTGTATAAAAAGCTGATCCAGTGGAAACTATGTGGAAACAGCTCTGAGGTCAGCAGGTCAGGGTGGGCTGACCTTTGACCCTGGCGTTTGTGAAAGGATGACAGCTGCTGCTAACATTATTCCTGCAGAGAGACTTTAGCTGCGAACAGCTGAGCAAAGACGGAGAGTAAGCTGCAGGAAACTCTGCTACTGCTCTCAGGAGGAGAGACAGGAAGACAGGAGCTTTCTCACAAGTCATCTATTTATTTAAGTAATTATTTTTGTTATTTTGTAACTTATTTATTATTTAATGTATAATTGTTTTTATTTATTTATTAAGTTATGTTTGCTTTAGCTATTTTCTTAATTTAGTTATTTATTCATGTATTTATTTTTAGTATTTTAGTTAGTTGGTCAGTAAGTTTATTTATTTATTAAGTTAGACATTTATTCTGATTTTTGTTTCGTATTTAGTTATTTATTTTGTAATTTATATATTTGCATATTTTGGTTAGCTGATTTATTTAGTAAGTTATTTGTTTATCTATGAAGTAAGATACATATTTATTTATTTAGTTAATTATTCATTTATTTAGTTAGTTAATTGTTATGATGTGTTTTTTATTTTGTTATTTAGTTAGTTAAGGATTTAGGAAATTATTTAGGCAACTTCTTTCTATTTACATTTTTTTGTCAGTTATTTTCTTTAGATTTATATAGTTAATGTAATGACATAGTTAGTTGTTTAGTTCTCTGTGTAGTTAGTTGATTGGGCAAGACAAAGAGCAAACTGAAGCAAACTGAGAAATGAAGGTGATGGGGAAGGTAAAAAAAGAAACCATGAAATGTCCAATCCATGCCTCCTGATATTTAAGGATCACACACTATATATATGGTAAGGATACTCCAGCCTATTTCTCTGCGATGACACGTTTAAATCTCTGAAATAAAACTCTCTCCTCTCCATGGCTTTAAGATGCTCTCCAGTCCTTCAGAGTGTTTTCATCGGGGTCACTGCAGCTGCCCTCTCATCTCTGAAACCACACATCATTCTGTCTCCTCTGAAACAGTGATGAGTTTACAGTCAGAGAGCAGATGAAAAGCTCTTGATTGTCTGCAGGCGTTTTTCCACAGTGTGCACAGCTCAGTTCTCAGAAACCAGGTCACAGCGAGGCAAAGAGCTGCTTTACTCCTCACTGTACCTGCAGGGTGAAGACAAGCAGCTGGACAGATGGAGACAGACTTTAGAGAGCACCATGAGACCAAAGCTTCTACTATTCTTTTCGTCTCTTGCACTATTTTCTGTTAAAGAAGCCCTATTTGGCTTGTTGTAGTGTTTCCTCTCTTGTAGTGTGATCTATAGGCTTTTGGCATGTTTAGAAACTCCTTTGTCTACTTCCCTAACATAGTGACATTAGGGATGCATACCGGTATCACCGAAATACCGGTTACTGGTGGCTACGGTATACCGTACCGAAATCAGATCCGGTTTCGATACTTTAAAAAAAAAAAAAAAAAAAAAAGAAAGTTTAAAAGTGAGTCTGTGGCCCGTGATGGCGGGTGTTATAAATTAGATTGCATAATCGTTTTTCTTCATATTTTATGTATTTTTCATTGTTTGTTCAATACTAGAAAGGTAAAAGTCCCACAAATGAACTGATGGGATTTGTTTTCTCTCACCAGTGAAGATAAATGTTGATTTTAAAGATGAGATTTGTTTGTTTGTGCAATGCCGAGATCTCATGACCTTATTCTATTATGTATTTGTTCTCTAGTCGAATCTCAGGTTTAACATTAATTATAACGGAGCTATAACGGTCCTGTTTG
>CADEHL010001343.1:0-30000 GCA_902827135.1 Harpagifer antarcticus
CACTAAAGTTAACTTTGACTCTTGCCTCTCCTGGAGGAGGTTTTAATCCAAAACTGACGTCGATCTCCAGCGACTCATCGGACGCAGAGGGATGAGAAAACGTTGAATGACCCTGAAGCTGCTGCTGAATTATTCATGCTGTGCACGTGTTCCCACTCGGCTTAATTACTGAGATTATTAGTGCTCCCATCATCTTAAACCCCCCCCCCCCCCCCACCACCACCACCTCAACACATCCTCAGAGCTCTCTGCACACAGTCCTCCTCTCTGCGCTCATGTTGCACGATTTCCATGGTGCTCAACAACAAGCCAAAGGGAATATGTCACCAAAATGCCCCTCTGTTTATTACATTACATTTCATTTAGCTGACGCTTTTATCCAAAGCGACTTACAATGACCAATTACAGGGACATTCTCCCTGGAGTAACTAAGGGCTAAGTGCCTTATTCAAGGGCACACTAGTGGTGGTGTTCCTGGCGGGATTTGAACTCACAACCTTCTGATCTTCACTCCACCTCACTATCCATTAGACCACCACTATCAGTTTATCAGTTACTCCTTCCCTGAATTCGTGAAGAAATCGTTGTTTTCCTGTCAAGAAAAGTCTTGATAAATTGAAGTAAATGAGGGGCCATGTTCACCAACTTTATGAAAACATCTCTTCACAAACTGTCACACAACTCTGCAGAATGATAACGTCTCATTCATGAAGACCATGCTCATTACTTCACAAACACTTGACTTCTGAATAACCCGTATTCCTTAAAACATTTCTGCATAAAGTTGTATCCATCTGTGTCCACAATGTAGTAAATGCAAGCAAAAAAGTTTTCATGCAGAAGTTTTTTAAAGAGTAACACCTCTGTAATAAGGCTCCTACTACTGTGTGACGGTCGCAGATTGATCCAAGTGTTTCTTATAAACTGTAGTGGAAGGGGAAAAGGTTAAGGCATGTGGTTTATATTGAAATGAAATTAAATCTATGATACATGTGTATTATCCTCACAACTACAGTTGTTAAATGTCCACTTTCATGTAAGGTTTGAGGGTGTGGTTCTGCAAGCCTCGTCTGCATATTCACCTGTCGCGGCGCCCAGAGGCTTTGTAGTGGGCGCGTCACCAGGATGCCGGGGGTTGGTTCTCACGGGAGGAGGCAGTGTGTGTGGCTATTGCTGGTATTCAGCGGGATATTGTAATTCCCTCAACATGGGACGGGGAAGTTAATGAAAAACCGAATCTGTGGATATTGCATCGACGGACCAAGAAGCACGTCTCCGTGGAGTAGACACGCTCAAAGAGAGAGATAATCTCTACAACCCCGGGTGAGATCGCTCCTCTGGGACACGCAATGACATTTCTGCTGCTATCTTTGCAAAACGAGTTAACAGTCACATCTTATCTGGATGAGTGCTGCAGAATACCGTTTTTATAAGGGATAAATGTGTGTGTAGTCTTTCATATTAAACATGATCGCTGGTAGATAGCCACAGAAGTCGTAACACAGTTTAACCTGGGCGGGCCGGGTCCCATGTTTCCCTGGGCGGATGTTTACCTGAGACAGTTCACAGCTGAAGACTTCTCCACGCTGCTTTCAAACTGTGAGTAAACAACGTGTGCTTCACTTGGAGGCTGTCTGAAGGTGTCCACAGGTCTCAGATGGACTTAGTATCACATTAGGAACGATATTCAGTAATAAGTCTGGCAACAATAGCTGGTTTAAATGATTTATTGGAGCTTGCAATGTTTTGAACAGACATCCCCAGTCAACTCGTTTTTCTTTTTGTAGTCCCCTGTTCGCGTCCGGATATCTCCATCGTAACCACAACCTCACACACTGGTACTGAATGTGCATCAAAGTCTTCCTACCGAGCCAAATATACCAAAGATTTTGTAAACGACAGAAGAAGCGATCGAAAATCACCCCAGTTGATCGGGAAACCAGTTAACGAGGGAACCAGTTAATCCGGAACACCGGTCCTCGTGTTTCCTTTGTTTTGTGGAATATAGCCTGAAACGGCCAACAAACATTTCTGTGTTTGCCGCCGATGGTCGCCGACGGGCGCAGGAGCAACAGCCTGGATTAGGCAGTAAAGACACTTTCTGTGTTTCGCAGAGCGGACTGTTTATTTGTGTTTGTGTTGTTTGGCTGGAAAACTGTCAATATAATGGATCCATGCATGAATTCTGTCTCTGTTTATTTTGTTTAAGGAGCAGATTGTCAGTTTATCAGTTCTGTTTACCTTTATAATATTATTTCATTCAAGAACCCCTTGTGCGTTTAATTAACACAACTATTTGAGATAGTTGATCATTACAACTGTACTACTATACTGGTTAGGAACGTAGACACCAATATGGAGTGTCTAGTCAGGACACAGGAGGCAGGAAACTCTCACTCTCTTAAGAGTCCTCTCCTGCTGATGTTCAGGTGTATATCAGTATGTAGTGTCTCTACTTTAAAGAGTCCTCTCCTGCTGATGTTCAGGTGTATATCAGTATGTAGTGTCTCTACTTTAAAGAGTCCTCTCCTGCTGATGTTCAGGTGTATATCAGTATGTAGTGTCTCTACTTTAAAGAGTCCTCTCCTGCTGATGTTCAGGTGTATATCAGTATGTAGTGTCTCTACTTTAAAGAGTCCTCTCCTGCTGATGTTCAGGTGTATATCAGTATTGTCTCTACTTTAAAGAGTCCTCTCCTGCTGATGTTCAGGTGTATATCAGTATGTAGTGTCTGTACTTTAAAGAGTCCTCTCCTGCTGATGTTCAGGTGTATATCAGTATGTAGTGTCTCTACTTTAAAGAGTCCTCTCCTGCTGATGTTCAGGTGTATATCAGTATTTAGTGCCTCTACTGTGACATGTCTCCATGCATTAGCCTATCACGTACAATGAGTTGGAGGGCTGGCCAATAGGAACGCGACTGCTTCATAGTGATGTCACTATGTTCCTGAAGAAAACAAAGGAGTCAGATCACTGGGCATGTTGGGTATGTTTGTTGAAAAAGCCTACAGAGAGAATTATTTAGATTATTTTCTTCTGACTGGATAAATATATTTTTAAAACTTTACATTTAGGTGTAGACAGACCTTACACACCGACTTTTAACCCAATAAGATCTCTTCATTTTACCTTAAATCATGTTTCTGCTCCGTAAAATGTTCTCTAATTCCAAACTCCTACAACAAATTGAGGATAACAATAAATAATTGGACAGCCTTCTGGGGAAAACCTGGTCTGATTAAGAGAGACGGCATTCATCCTACTTTGGAAGGTGCAAATCTCATTTCGGCAAACATTTCAGGGCCTTGTGGACTTAATCCATGACAAACTGGAGTTGAGACCAGGAGGCGGAGTCGCAGTCTTACACGCCTCTCTGCGCTCTCTCCTAGGCAGTCATCCATAGGAATCCCGAACCCAATACAATACCCAATATAGGTTTTAGCCAAATATAGACCTATTTCTAATCTTCCGTCCTCCTCTCAAAATTCTTGAGAAAGCAGTCGCAAAACAGCTGTGTGATTACTTAAAAACAATGAGTTATTTGAGATTTTCAGTCTGGTTTTAGAACACATCTAGCACAGAGACAGCAAGTCACAAATGACATTCTAATAGACCTCTGACAAGGGACTTGTCTCTATTCTTTGTTTTGCTCGTTCTTAGTGCTGCATTTGAAAACTATCGACATATCCTATTGCAAAGACTAGAGCACTTAGTTGGCATACAGGGAACTGCTTTAGGCTGGTTTAGGTCCTATCTATCTGAACGCTCTCAGTTTGTACGTGTCAATGATGAATCTTCCACGCAAACCAAAGTTAGCCATGGAGTGCCACAGGGCTCAGTGCTCGGAACCTATTTTGTTCACATTATATATGCTTCCGTTAGGCAATATTATAAGGAATCATTCTGTAAACTTTTCATTGTTATGCGATGATACTCAACTATATTTATCAATCAAGCCTGATGAAATTAATCATCGAAATAAAATTCAAGACTGCCTCAAGGACTTAAAAACGTGGATGACCTTAAACTTTTTTGATGTTAAACACGACCAAAAACTGAAGTTATTGTACTTGGCCCGAAGGAATCTACGAAACAAATTATCTAAAGATATACTAACTATGGCATTAATTTGGCCTCCAGTGAACCTGTAAGGAATCTTGGTATTATATTTGATCAGGATTTATCCTTTAACGCCCACATAAAATCAATTTCAAGGACAGCCTACTTCCATCTAAGAAACATTGCAAAAATCAGGCATATCTTGCCTCAAAACGATGCAGAGAAACTAGTCCATGCATTTGTTACTTCAAGGCTGGATTATTGTAACTCTTTATTAAACAGGGCGTACCAAGAAGTCAGTCCAGTCGCTTCAGCTGATTCAAAATGCTGCAGCTCGTGTACTAACCAGAGTTAGGAAAAGGGACCACATTACTCTTGTTCTGGCTGCCTTATACTGGCTCCCTATAGAACACAGGATAGAATTTAAAATTCTTCTTCTCGCCCTACAAAGCCCTTAATGGGCAGGTGCTATCTTACCTTAAAGAACTCATTATACCCTACTGTTCTACTAGGGCATTGCGTTCCAAGAATGCAGGGGTGTTGGTTGTTCCTAGAGTCTCTAAAAGTACAATGGGAGCCAGAGCCTTTTCTTATCAGGCTCCACATTTGTGGAATCAGCTTCCAGTTTGTGTTCGGGAGCGGAGTCTGACAGACCCCCTATCCGTTTTTAAGAGTGCGCTTAAGACCTTCCTTTTTGATAAAGCTTATAGTTAGGTGCTGATTAGATTCAGCCCCTAGTTTTGCTGATATAGGCTTAGTTTGTCGGGGGACATCTTACTTCTTCCTTCTCTCTGTCTGTACCTGTGTACTCCCATGTTCCGATTAACCCAGCTTCCCCAAATGTCTTTCTTTCTGGTGTCTATATACGCCGGGACCCGGAGTCATGGATGATCCTGCGGTCCTGTGTCCTGCATCGCGAGCCCTGGATCTTGAGTCGTGGCTGTGGTCCTGGATCATAGGTCCTGGATGGATATCCTCGTGGATTCATCTTCTTATTATACACACATGCATTTCCAAACATTTGGACTACCTAGGTTGCAAATGTATTATCTTTTCAATTTACACACGGCATCTATTGCACGTCTGTCCGTCCTGGGAGAGGGATCCCTCCTCTGTTGCTCTCCCTGAGGTTTCTCCCATTTTTTCCCTTTAAACTGTGGGTTTCTCCGGAAGTGTTTCCTTGTACGATGTGAGGGTCTAAGGACAGAGGGTGTCCGTATTGTCATACTGATATTTTGTACAAACTGTGAAGTCCACTGAGACAAATGTAACATTTGTGATATTGGGCTATATAAATAAACATTGATTGATTGATTGATTGATAACAAATGCAAAGCTATTAACCTCATCTTTCAAATGAACACACTATCATTAACTGCTGATGATAATAATGACGTTATAAACTGGGTCACTGCAGGTCTAACTCGTCCCCAGCTGCTGCACAGATCCAGGTTGAGCTCACTTCCTTACGCAACCATGTCCTCGTTAAATGTGGGCCGACTTTGTGATCGCATCATAATTATTCTGTTCAAATTTGATCACTTTCTCTTGGTTTGGACTCATTTAACCAGAGAGGAGAAGCTGGGCCACAGAGGGAGACTGGCACATTATCTCTCAGCCTGAGGCCATTTAAAATATTCAGCCCACTGTGTTCCCACGAAAACTTATATAATATGTGAGAGCTGGAAATACCTTTAAGGCATGAGGCAGTGTTTTCTGTGCTGGACTGAAATGACCCAACCTGGAAATCAAACCTCTTTCCCTATCATTTTCCTGCTTCCTCCCCGTCTTTCATTAACATGTTCACAGATAATCTCTTTACACTGCAGCTCAAGGGCAAGATATCAGCGCCGTCAAACTAAGCTTTTATTCCCTTCTTTACAGATATTTGTCCCGCCTTATCCTCTGTCTCATCCCTCGTTAATGCACATCAAGCTAAAGTGTCTTTCTTGCACAGGATCACTTATAGCAAAGACATATTAAAGCAACGTCGGCTTCTTCAACACAAATAGTTTAATCCAATTCCATAAGTTTAACTGAGAAAAGGCACTCTGAACTACAATGTGTATGCTTTTATGTGCTGTAACGGAGCGTCCACACAGCAGCGTGCGTTGACGCTTGGAGGTGGGCGTATCTGAAGCTTGGGGATTTTTTTGCGAGCAACGCGACCAACAACCAATCACATGAATCTCCCGCCCCCGACATACAAAGCAATAGCAATGTAAAACGAAGTAAACTGGATATAAAATCCCCAAACAGGCGAAAACCTACCAGTTTCACGCCACCTCCCTCCAGGCTCGCTCCTCCGGTTTGTATCCCGGTAGATGAACAGAGACTGATCATACAGCACCGGGTGATTCACTACCGCTATAATGAATTTTCCCTCCATTTTTTGGAATATGAGGAAATGACCTGCGTCGTCTCTCCCAGCATACACGCGGTTTGATTGGCTAGCGCTTGTACTGGCAGATTTGCATAAACGGGATTTCATGGCTGACGCCTCCATCGAGGCGTCAAAAGTTGAACATTGCTCAACTTTGAAGCCAGCAACGCCAGCAACGCTCCACGGTCGCTTCCCAAATGCAGTTCGGCTAAAAGTGACGTCACCCCATTCAAAGTGAATGGGCAGAAACGTTGGAAGCTTCAACGCACGCCCGCTGTGTGGACAGGCCGTAAGAATTATACAATTTCCTGCAGGAATTTCTTTAAAGGGTTCCTATGCCTGTTCAAATCTGAAGCTGAACTTCAGCTCCAAACCTTGGTGTAGCTTATTATTTCCGCCACATGCTGTGAGACAGAAACCCCAGTTCAGGTATTTATGGAGCAGCCGTAGCTATTAGCTGCACGTTTAACTAATGCAATTCTTTAAATCTCTGCAAAGGACAGGTGCATGCTGGTCTTTGTCTGGGAGTCCTGGGTGTGACAGCAGCCTCATTACTCGGAGCAGACAGGAGTCAAAGCAGGACACACACACACACACACACACACACACACCACACACACACACACACACACACACACACAACACACCCACACACCACCACACACACACACACACACACACCACACAACACACACACACACACACACAACACCACACACACACACACACCCACACACACACACACACACACACCACCCACACCCACACACACACACACACACACACCACACACACACACACACACACACACACCACAACACACACACACACCACACACACACACACCCACACACCACACACACACACACAACACACACACCACACCACACACACACACCACCAACACCATACACACACACTGATGTCAGCATGCAGAGCGTCTGTTTGTGTCAGGGTCGAACACATGGGGACTTTAAAGGGCAGCACATGTGTGCAAAAAACCTCTTGCAGATTCCTCAAGTTCCTCACTTCTACACCATTTGACTGCGTGCATGCAGGATAGGACTGCACGATATGAGAAAATATGCAATAAGGTTTTTGCATATCACAATAACGATTTATCTTGCTATAAATACACTGATAGTAGAGTCAGTCCTGCCTTTCAGTGACTTGCTAAAATACAACTTATTGCACGCGTAAACAAGCCCAACTTTGCGACCAGCTGCGTACCACAAACATGAATGCATCCACACATTCATACTCAACCTCACAAAAACTTGACCTAAATTCAAAATGTTAGCTTCATGGTGAAAATGTTGTCTCCAAGGGGCGGGGAAATGTTGCGGACCAACAGAACTGTCCGTCTTTAATTTTATAAATAACTGAACACAAAATAGACCAAATAACGTCAGAAAAAAATGAAAGAAACCTCAGGACAGACGTGCAATAGATGCCGTCTGTGCAGAATAAACAACAACTAAAACTACATACAATCTAAATGACTAGATGCAAATTCAGAGGGAAACTTCCAGGGACATCAGGGTTATCTCTGCTGCCTCGTGAAGCTCGGATAGCAAGAGGGTAAATTACAAATGTTCTGCTCAGATCTGCATCTTACTTTCAGCACACACACACACACACACCATCTTCTAAAGCTACAATTAATCCCTTTTAATTGGAAACTAAACACATGGAGGCGACACAGCCGGACTCAGATTACATTCTGGATTCATGAGCGACCTCTGATGACAAACCATGAAGAGAGCAGAGTTTCAACACAACATTTACTGATTTAATAAGACTTACTGAGATTACTGCAGTCGTCCTGACACCACATGAAAACCCTCTGACACCGATGTGAACAGACAGTCACGCGCTTTAAATTATAATTTAAAAACTGACTTTAAGATGCAAAATTGGTTATAAAGGCGGATTCTAAATGTTGGAGACTTCTTGAGAAGGGTCCATATATTTGATTTGTAACAGAAAATAAAGGTTCTAGTTCTTTTTATTCATTCATGTCCAAAAAAAAAAGTATCTTATATTTTAAAAGGAAGGTCGACGAGGTCATTGTCAAACATTTTCTATACTAAGGGAAGCAGGATGGATTTTAGAGACAGGTCAGAAATGTTATGTCCTTTCCTCAGATGAGAGAGCAATGAAAGTGCATTCGATTTACATTTCTATTTGTGTTGTGCAATAAACATGCTTCATTTGCACAAAAGCATTTTTCAATCCAACCCTAAAAAACCTTTTTATCGATTTTTCCTAAATCGTTGTTAATTGTGCTCTCCTGCAACTCAAATTTCCTGTACAGTAAGATGAACTGAGAGTAACACACACACACACACACAGTACTCAGAGGGATAGTGTTGCCATGGCTGCAGGTACTTCAGCTCCACACACAGAGAGATCGAGCGAGAGCACAAGCTTGTACCAACAACACTTCCACGATGGCGCAGATAAAAAAAACCTTGAGGGAGAAATCCCAGATCTTATTAAATGATACGAAAGGGGGCACATTTAGGAGTCTCTGGCTGAGTAACAGGTTTCTGTACTTCCTCCTGCAGAAATATCAAACAGTGATGCTGAATCACAACATTTAACTACCAGATTTCATCAGATTTAAGGGAAAAACAATATATTAATGTGTGTTTAGGTGCATTGTTCTGTACTTGGATGAGAACAAATGAATCTTTAGCTATCTAAGTAGTGGAAGCTGAAATAGTCATTAAAACCTGTGCAAATCAGATCTCTGGTCCGTTTGTCTGTTTTTCAGCCGGATTACTAGAATACTACAAGCCTGATTTTCACAAAATTTGATCAAAGAGTGAAGCTTGGGCCAAGGCAGAACATATTACAGTTCTGTTTTCACAGCATGTCATATGTTTGGGTATTTTGACAGATGCAACAAGCTATTTAAAGCCTTTTTTGTTGGTACCTGTACATTGTAAAAGTCTTTAATCAGCAAGCTGTAAGCAGCCACAGTTTTCACCCAATGAAGCTACAATTTGCCATGGAGGTCAAGCTTTTAGGTTGTCAATGCATGAAAGAATGGATGCATGCACAGTAATTGGACACAGCTATTTCAAAATCACAGTTTTCTTCTATTTATAGAAGGCAGGTAGCGCCCCACCAAAGGCAACCAACTCTTATACTTCGGGGTTATTGCAATATCAATCAGAGTTTAATAGAACAACCAGAATTCAGAGGAAGACTGCAACAATTGTTGCTATCTAAAATCCGTAACTATCACTCCTGTGAGGGCTCAGCAGCCGTGTGCGATTTCAGACAACACTTCACGGTCAAAGCACAGTGGTGTTCACAGTGTGTGCCATGGCAGTGTACTAAGGAAGAATCCAACTAGTAGAAACACAGCACATGTACAGTATGCATACGTGACACATGGGTCTCCAGTATGTCTGCAGGACATGGAAACATTTGTTCCCTGATGAGCGCTGTGAGGAACTCCCTGAAGCTTTGAAACATGTCCGTCCTGTTCGCTGCCATCTGCTGCCGAGCTGCAGGCTCCAGCGCTCAGAGGCTAGCAGGTGCTGTCGTTATTAAAGCCAAAAAACAGAAACAGGCAACAAGATCTCTGCCACCACTGAGCAGTTTCTCAAATATACACCATTCAGAGCCAAGAAAGATGGAGATGGAGCACAAGAGGCGGGTAACTGATCATGTGATGGGAGTCTGATGTCAGTAATATGATGAAACCCCCCCCTTCTGATTTTTCCATCAATTTTAAAATTGCCTCCCACATGTGAGGGGAGTCGATCTGCAGGACGATCAGGAGGAGGTGATTGAACCGTAGGACGTTCAACGGCTGTTAGGAGACACGTCTGACTGTAAGTGATGAGGAAAACTGGTTCCATAGTATATCAACATCGTGATAGAAGACCAGATATCGTCTTGTTTTGGACACCCATATATTGTACAAGTGTTTTACTGGTTTTAAAAAGCTGCATTACATTTAAATAGAAGCCATTATCTGAACATACTGGACTATTACCTGCCTCTAACCTCTCTATATCCACATTTCTGATGATATTTATCAAAAATGCTTATTGTGTCGATACTTTTTATAACAACATTGATGCTTCACCAGCACTACACACCCCCCTCCCTGCATGTGTAAAGCATAGCTCCAATGTTAGCCAATGATCTCTGCAGGGGGGGGTAATATATTTATAGAGTGCAGGAATCTACTGTGTAGCTCAGGAGACAAAACGAGCTAACATTACTGTCAGTGCATCGTCCTGGAAACACACAGTACACATGCAACAGCACTGCAATATACCTTTAATATGTGTATTACTGTTCGCTCCTTATATATACTGTTTTTACTGGCTGCTAATTCATTACTTCTTATGACTAGATGTGGAAGAAGGTACTCATAACTTGTACTTGAGTAAAAGTAGAAATACCAGAGTGTAGGAATACTCCGTTACAACTGCTCCTAGAACTAGGATGGGTTAAAAGCAGAGAACAAATGTCACTGTGTGTGCTGTGTGCTCTGCATGTGTGACCAGAGGGTTTCATCCATCCAATTCTATTATATTACAAGTAAAAGTCCTGCATTCAAAATGTTACTCAAGTACAAAAGTATTAGCATCAAAATATACTTAAAGTACCAAATGGAAAAGTATTCATCCTGCAGATTGGTCCATTTCAGAATAATATATGATGTGTTTTATAATGATTGATCATGAAAGTGTTCTCAAAGCTGGTGAAGGTGCAGCTAGTTGAAGTGACTTTGTAGACTGCAGGGTAGCTGGTGGATTTACTCCAGGTGGAACTAAAGTCTGATTCAACACTTGATTATATTTCACATCATTCATCCACGATCTGTAAAGTAACTAAAGGTATTAAATACATGTAGTGGAGTAAAAGTACAAAGTAGCAAACATTGAAATACTCAAGTAAAGTACAAGTACCTCATGTTGTATTTAAGGAGAGTAGCCTACTTGAGTAAATGTACTTACTTTACATCTCTAGCTATGACTGTCTCTTTGATACATGCAGTGTCAAGTCAAGTGTGCTGGACTTTGCTAAAGACATGGAATAGAAATGGATTTCCAGGCAGAAGACAGGTTATCTGGTAAAGACCTTTCCGATAGTGATTCTGAGGAGGGTCAGTTTCCTGTTGGTGATGGATGCCTGCTGCTGTTCTGAAATCTGAAATGCAACAGTTTTGCGCAACAGCGTTTTGGATATGTGCGCATTTCAACATTCTGCATACATCCCCTTTATACGTGAGCATTAATATAAATGCACTGTGACAGTAACCGCTCAGTGGAGGAAAGCGGAACTGACAGGTAGCACTTGTGCTCAGTTCAGAGCAAGATGAACCACACACACATGTTTTCTCACACACATACACACACACTCAGAAAAGAAGCAAACACAAACATGTTGTTTTACCTTGTGCAGTTTCCACATGGCTCCAAGAGCTTTGACCTCATGCGTCCCGTGCTTGCCCTCCTCGAGACACTGGTAGCACACGGGCATCTTGCACTGCACGCAGTACATGCTCAGGTTCTCAGCTCGTGCTCCGTGCAGGTGGAGGTTTTGCGGGGGCTCGTGCGGCGGCTGATCCGGCCCTGCGCGGGCGGAACCAGGCGGTGTTTGGCGAGCGGGCCGCGCGGGGGGTGGCAGCGCAACACGGCACGGGTTCGCAGTAGAAGACGTCACACTGCTCGCACATCACAGTGGCCTCGTGAGGGGGGCTCTTCTCGCACAGCTGGCACCGGAGCGCGGCCGCCTTGCTGTGCTGGTACCGGTCCACCACCCCCTCCAGGACCCGGTTCCTGGCGAAGCCGCGCAGACCCCGCTCGTCCAGGATCAGGCTGCGGTGGCACTGCGGGCATGTGATGCAGGAGTTGCGGGGGATGGGGGGCAAAGATCCAGGCTGCAGGAGGTTCGGGGATAAGGATCCGGACTGCAGAAGGTTCGGGGATAAGGATCCGGACTGCAGGAAGTTCGGGAGATAAGGATCCGGGCTGCAGGAGGTTTTGGGCTAAGGATCCGGGCTGCAGGAGGCTTTGGGGGGGAGGAGGCTGAGGGAAAACTCGCACCCCGTTTGGAGACTTCAGGCACGGGGTGGTGGGCGCGCTCACGAAGCCCCCGTAGGATCCGTACCCGCTGTCCGCCTCGCTGTACAGGCTCATCTTGTCCAGATCCAGGTAGTCATAGTCCCCCCCAGATCTGCTCTGCGGGGAGTCATCCGCGTCGGGGGTCTGCACGAGGATGTTCCTCGCGCACGCAGAACAGATGTTGTGGGAACAGGGCAGGATGATGGGCTCCCGGAAGAAGGAGCCGCACACCGGGCACTTCAGCTCTTCCTCCATCTCGTCCATGGCTTCTGTCGGTGCTTACAGATCCGGACTGAGCTGCTGCTGCTGATCTGCGGGACAGACCTGGAGCAGAGAGAGGGCTCAGCAGATCTGCACCAATAGGAAGCCAGCTGCTGGTCACGGTGCTCTCCCATTGGCTGATAAGGGGATGCTGAGCAGCCATTGGTTGGATCAGCTGTCAGTCAGCAGAGTAATGAGTTTTAAAGTCTCTGTGGACACTGGACTGATTGTTTGGAGGATTAAAAGGACTACACTTTGCTCTGAATGCATAATTAATCAAATGACACCATGCATCACTCATATGAAGAAAAAAACATTGTTCTAAAGATGCTCTTTAAGCTGATTAAGCCTAATTTAAGAAAAAGAAAAGCAGCACAACAATGTACATTTGTTTAATTCAACCAAAATACTGAAGCGTTGTCTACAAATATGTAATGATATTTAAAGGGGCGATATTCTGCAGATTTTCAGGTTCATATTAGTATTGTGTGCTTATTTATTTAACATAATAGTATATCAAATAATTAATTTGTGTTTGCTCATAAGGTTGCTTCATTAACCAACAGCTATTTTTATATTTTCATCTTCTTTCTCTTAGTGCACATGAGGTCACATAAAAAAGAACCAAATCAGAGACTTAAGGTATAAATAACCCTGTGCCGGTTCTTCTCTGAGAGCTGCATGTGTTTCTTTGCTGGCAGCAGCAGAGAGTTGGCGCTGACACAAATAAATATAATTCAGAAAGATTGGCCACTTTATGAACTCGCAGGCGGCTCACAGGAAGCTGCTGGCATCAACCAGGAATAACTGGGGGGTTTGGTTAAATCCAGGGAAATATTACAGGGATGAAGTCGCCCATTTGTTGCATATTTACCCAAATCTGAAGAGAATTATGAGCAGAAACAGAAAGCTGTTAATAAGAGACACAAAGGGTGAATCGGGTAAAAAAAACTATTTTCTGACATCTCATGTTTAAATATGCAAATGAGTCAGTATTTAACTTATATTTATTTTGTAAATGTATTTGCATTTTTAAATGTTAGGTCTTTTTTTTAATTAATAAATGTTTTATTTAATTGTTGTAATTGTTTTTATATATATTTTGAATGTTATTTAATGTTTTTAATAATTACTATATTTTGTATTTTTTGTTGAGGATTTACATTTTTTCATTTAATGATGTCTGTATGTTTAATGTTATTATTATTTTTTTGTATTGAATCTGTTTGAATTACTTTAGTTGTAGATATGTATTTTGTTGTAGATGTATTTTCTTCTTGGTGCTACTGTGTTCTCTGTACCTTGTTATTTTTCTTTTGTATGTTATTGAGACACATTCCTAAAGGATTTTCTCCCTTACACAAAGACGTGCATATGAATGCCCTCTCCTGCTTTTCAGAATATGCAGATGTAATCACACTCGAGTGGCCTCACGTTTGCCCTCAGAGAGCGTCCCGTTAAAATGGGATTATTTAGACCAATTTCCCCATAAAAAGCCTCACTGACGACCAACTCTGGGACCCATGTTGCCTCTGGTGGAGATGTCTGAGGACTTTAGGCTGCAGAAATGTAGAGACGAGAGAAAACCCTCCTTTATCTCCCGACGTGTACATGTGCTGAGGAGAAGCTCTGCAAACAAACAACATAAATCCTGAGTTTACTCTGAGAGCTGCATGGCTGTTACTCTGCACAAACTGGCTCTAAAAGTCTGTCCTGTCTGCCCTCCTCATAGAGCCAATGTTGTGCCTATACTGTAGGAGCGTGGAGTGTTACAGAGTGATGTCACCATTTTTGTGGAAGTAAACAACGAAGTCCAATGCAGTGGAGAGAAACTACAGGACGCAAAACTAAACACTACAGGAGATGGGAACACCACAGACATTAAAGGAGTGCATCTGAAGTTTGCAAAGTTCATGCTTTTAATAACCTTCATAAAATCTGCAGTAACTTTATTTATTCAACACTTTTCAAATTATCTCCATCTCAGTTATTCTATAAAAAGCCCAAAGTCACTGAGACCCCAGATCTCATGATTATTTAATTCTGCTCCATCTGTGCCCTTCACACCCACCTGAACAAAATTACATATATATTTTCATCGTGCAGTGTTTGTAAATTAGACCTCCAGGGGGAAACTTAAATGTATGGTTATGTTTGCAATATCCGCAGAATTAATGATAGTAAACACGACGTGGAAATGTGTTTCTGAAGATATTAAAGTGTGATTTATCCTGAAGAACAATAAGAAGTGGGAAGTTCAATTTGGGATCCTCTCCTGCTGATGTTCAGGTGTATATCAGTATGTAGTGTCTCTACTTTAAAGAGTCCTCTCCTGCTGATGTTCAGGTGTGTATCAGTATGTAGTGTCTCTACTTTAAAGAGTCCTCTCCTGCGGATGTTCAGGTGTATATCAGTATGTAGTGTCTCTACTTAAAGAGTCCCCTCCTGCTGATGTTCAGGTGTGTATCAGTATGTAGTGTCTCTACTTTAAAGAGTCCTCTCCTGCGGATGTTCAGGTGTATATCAGTATGTAGTGTCTCTACTTTAAAGAGTCCCCTCCTGCTGATGTTCAGGTGTATATCAGTATGTAGTGTCTCTACTTTAAAGAGTCCTCTCCTGCTGATGTTCAGGTGTATATCAGTATGTAGTGTCTCTACTTTAAAGAGTCCTCTCCTGCTGATGTTCAGGTGTATATCAGTATGTAGTGTCTCTACTTTAAAGAGTCCCCCTCCTGCCCTGATGTCAGGTGTATATCAGTATGTAGTGTCTCTACTTCTAAAGAGTCCCTCCTGCTGATGTTCAGGTGTATATCAGTATGTAGTGTCTCTACTTTAAAGAGTACTCTCCTGCTGATGTTCAGGTGTATATCAGTATGTAGTGTCTCTACTTTAAAGAGTCCTCTCCTGCTGATGTTCAGGTGTATATCAGTATGTAGTGTCTCTACTTTAAAGAGTCCCTCCTGCTGATGTTCAGGTGTATATCAGTATGTAGTGTATTCTACTTTAAAGAGTCCCCTCCTGCTGATGTTCAGGTGTATATCAGTATGTAGTGTCTCTACCTTTAAAGAGTCCCCTCCTGCTGATGTTCAGGTTTCATTATCAGTATGTAGTTGTCTCTACTTTAAAGAGTCGCTCTCCTGCTGGATGTTCAGGTGTATATCAGTATGTAGTGTCCTTCTTTAAAGAGTCCTCTCCTGCTCTGATTGGTTAGCTGGTCGGCTCTGTTGTGATTGGTCAACTGCTTTAGAGATGTCCCGCCCCTTAGCCATCACATACAATGTGTTGGATGCACAAAAACCAATAGAACACATACAGGAGAGGGAACAATCCCCTAAAGCATAATAGGATATCTTTAAAACATACAAACAGTGTGATGTGTTTTAAATCAGTGTATCTTAGGCATCATTTATGTGACTAATATAGTCGTGTAGCTCAACAGGACCTCACTTTATAGTGTTTTCTTTTACCAATCAGCGCCCTACCTCTTACTCTCAATAACCCAGAGTGTCACTGAAATGAAAAGTAATGTTGTTGTGCGCGGTGCGGATGGCTTCCCTGATGAGTAACTTATTGTTTCCCCTTCTTCACATCCCACCCCCCACACCCAGCAGCCTGCAGGGAACCCCCCCCCCCCCCCACACACACACAACACACACGCACACACACGCACACACACACACCATCTAATGGAGTCAGCTCCTATTACTGCAGCTTTTGTTAGAGGACTCCGTTAGCGTTTACCTCAGAACACTGAACAGGTGCAGGGAAATGGAGAATGAGCATCTAAGAAAAGCTACTTCTGAATAGTTTGCATGTCCATTGATTGCGTTTAAAGACAGTGTTTATGCCACAGTTTCAGATAAAGATATGACTACACTGATATGAAGTATTATAACACTTTTACTCTTCCCACAGCGGGGACATTTACGCTGTTAGAGCAACAAAGGTACGGTATAAAGAGTAAACGTACATGTTGAAAGAGATACTATTCTGCCTCTTGGGGTTTTCCCTCTCCTTTAGTGTGTTAGGTTGTTGTGCATGTAAATGGTATATACTAACCTGAATAATACGTCCTCTTTAAGCTCAGAAACACCTGAATATGACTGATTGTATGTTTAGAAATAATCAACATTCTGTATTCTATGTGCTATCCCTGTCCAACCTCAGAGCACATTACAACAACTGTGAACACACACACACACACACAACACACACACACACACACACACACACACACACACACACACACACACACACACACACACACACACACACTCACACACACACACACACATACCATGTATACATCACTTCAGGGGACATTACATTGACTTACATGCATTTCCTGGAGACTTATCCTAACCTTAACCATAACTAACACATGCCTAACCCTTACCCTTAATCTTACCCTAACCAAGTCTTCACCCTAAAATGTATGATTCCGCTCATGGGGACCTCCATGTTATCCCCATAAGGGAGGCGAGTCCCCACACGTGACTGTGTAAACAGATGTAGGTCCCCACAAGTATGGTAACGCTAGGCCACACATACACACACACACACACACACATATACACACGCACACCATACACACACACACACACACACACACACACACACACACACACACACACACACACCACAACTCCACCCCTCAAAGACTACTGTTTAGAAATACTTATGGCTATTTTACTAACATATATTTGGACTGGAAGTGTAAATATGCGCATTGACATTGCATTTCATCTCGTTGCACTGTCATCGCTATACCTCTGCTTTTACCACTCTTATTTATTGTGTATATTTGTTCACTGCAGTGAGAGTTGCCAAAGAAATGTCGTTAAATCAAACATTATTCTATGATTCACAGACAGTTTGCAAGCAGACGTGGAGGTGCTGCTGCACACCGAGTCCTTTCCTGCGCACATGTCTCTTCTCTCAGCCCACACACTTAGAGAAAGGACACTCACACTTCACTATGTGCTGCTCTCCATTAAGGACATACAGCAGTGATTGATCTTGTTTTGTGTCATTCACCATAACTCAGATAAAAAGGAACTCTAATGTTTAGATGCCTCTGATTTTCCTTTTGTATCTTCATAGCAGAATAATTGAACAGAATGCAAACTGCATCAAGAACCTGTTGTCAGTTATTCTGCATGTTTGGGAATCACATATTTTGTGTGGTACTCAATAGAACAAATTACTCATATTATTTTAATATCATTTATTTTTTCACAGTTTATTTCTGTAATTTTATTTTATATTTTACTTAGAATATTACATTATTTTTCTAAAGACTTACTCACTTTTGGTTTTGGATTTAAGGCATGCCATAAGGCGTGTTTCGTGTTTCTTTTGTTGCATCATCACCACCGTTTGTAAAATACATTATTATTAAAGTCAACAAATAAAAAGTCATTTGACATGTGCACAAATAGTACATTTTTTATTTAATTTGAATGTATTTACATAATTTTGGAAGTTTATTTTCTATGCATCCATCCATCTATCTTCTCCCGCTTATCCGTGGTCGGGTCTCGGGGGTAGCAGTTCCAGCAGAGAGCCCCAAACCTTCCTTTCCCCTCATCAACCAGCTCTGACTGGGGGATCCCAAGGCGCTCCCAGCCCAGCGAAGAGATATAATCCCTCCACCTGGTCCTAGGTCTACCCCTTGGTCTCTTCCCAGCCTGGAACACCTCCCTAGGGAGGCGCCCAGGTGGCATCCTTACTAGGTGCCCGAACCACCTCAACTGGCTCCTTTAGACGCGAAGGGAGCATGTTAATTAATTTATTAAGAGAAAATGCTTTCTGAATTAAGGTCCTTGTTTTGCTTTGTTTATACTCTCTATAAGAAAGGATTGAAATCTGTACTTTAGAGTCAATAAATAATAATTTGGCGATTGGAAAAAAAAGCCAATTTCAATGTTTTCACATCATTCATTTGCTGTTGGATAAAAGGCATTTGATTAGACATGTTTCTTTGTTTTGTTTTATTTATACAGTAAGTACCAAACATATCTTTGTAAAAAACACATAAATTAAAAACATGTATATATTTCTTTAAACCTCACAAACCATTCAGCCCATACAGCCAGATACACTTCCCACCTGCTCTCGGATAATAATAGTGGATTTCTCTTCATGCTCTGAGTGTGTTTTTAGTGCGTGCATTTACATAGACCAAAAGATGTATGCTTCCCATAAGAAATATATAAAGTCAAACATGAATCCTGACCCTTCACTGTGATTTATCCTGCAGAACGACTCAGACCTGCTGCTGGCTTCCTAACGTCCTCTCCGTCGGACCACAAGCCTCGTATTGCTCCCTGGGGAGGAGAGGGGGGGTCTCAATGTGCAAACCAGTGGATCAATATCTCCAAAACCAACCCCCCCATCCTCATCTTCAGATGGTGGAGGTCAAGGGTCAATGGCAAGAAGGAGAGATTTACAATTAGACCCTGAAGTGACTGGGGGAGGACATTAAAGAAAGCTGGAGGAAACAGAGGACGAGGAAACAAGAAAAAGGGAGCACAGATATATTTATTTCATAGCTTTGTGTCCTCGTTGTAGGTTATATTGTTTTCAACTGTGGGTTAACATGTGTCATTTTACGATTTATTCTATTCGCTTCATTTTTGTTAATGTTCAAATCTCTTTCCATTAAATAGAAGAGAGCAGACTGAGTTGTGTCTGACTTTGTCCTAAATCCTATCGTAATACACAAAGACCCGTTGTCTCAGCAGGGAGAAAAAACATTCCCAAGCTAAAGGTTCTGGGTTCAAATCCCAACTAGCCTTTATATAGAAATGACTAAAATACATCAAATTAAAAATCATTATATATCATATTTATGTATGTATATATGATATTCTGTACAAACTGTGAAGTCCACTGAGACAAATGTAACATTTGTGATATTGGTCTATATAAATATACATTGATTGATTCATTGATATTTATACTAACAAGATCCCACATGACCCAGTGTCGTGAATTTAGTCTTGACGTTATCCGTCTTTAATGAAAGTGTAACTGAGGCTTTTTAATACTTTTTATACCATCTCAATGGGTTCTTATTCCTTTAAAGGTCCCATGTCATTTCTACTGATCATAATTCCATTGTTGAGGTCTACTAAAATAGATGTAAATAACGTAACGGCTCCGCGGACTTAACGTAACGGCTCCGCGGACTTAACATAACGGCTCCGCAGACGTAACATAACGGCTCCGCAAACGTAACATAACGTCCATTTGGACCAATCTGCGGAGCCGTTACGTTACGTCACTATACCCAAGAAGAAGAAAATGGAAAAAGAGAAATGTCCAACGAGGCGTTCTGGGGCAGCATAGACAGATATTTTCGGTGTTAGAGTTTTACTCGCTACAGGGTGCACTTTGAGGGTTTGTGACTCTGCAGACCGTTGACATGCATAAAAAGCTACATAACACAAGGGGACGGGTAATAACCAGAACAGCATGACATGGGACCTCTAAGAAAAAATCCTTAAACCATGAAGATAACTCAAAATAACTCCGAGTTTTTAAGATCTCGCTAAATACGATACGATAATACTTTATTGTTCAGATCAAGTCTGAAATGTGACTTGCATCACAGCAGCTCCAGGTGTCACATCAACATAGACACATATCCAGACACAATACGTGAAACAGAAACAACGAACATTTAACATAACAGCACAATCACTGAGAGAAAACAGTATCGTAAATCCAAATACTGTGATCCTTTAATGCACAAATAAAGCGTATTCATATTGACAAGGTCTAATTATTTATCTTATGTTGTCTCCTGACAAATCAGCTGGCAGAGAAAAAAAATGTGGCTTCCTTATGTCTGTTTCTCATTTAATATTTGATTTACAATTTACAATAACTACAAAAATGTGAATGACTAGTATTACGAGTTGAGCAGGGGAAGCGTTTACGTCACGCTCCAGAGATTAGTCAGTACCAGGTTTATTTTTATGAAGGAGATGCATTTATGTGGACTTTGCTCCAGGCATGAAGCCCGTTGCAAAAATATATATTCCAGCGTTTTGATGAAAGTGTGTGTGTGTGTGTGTGTATGTGTGTGTGTGTCCTCCCACTGCTTCCTCTCTGTCTGTGACTCATGAAGGATTTTACTTACATGGGCATCGCAGCTCATCCTTATGTAAGCATCTCCTTCTGTTAGTTGTGAATAGCATAAACTGTATGTTTAGAGATGAATATCACAAACATACAATAAAAAATATCTTTAAAAAATTAAATAATCATAGTAATTATTAAAACAAATTATAATCCCTCCACCAAAATAAATTAATACAAAAAATAATTAATAACAATAATACAATTAATATATATTATGTAGTAAGCCCTTCAAACAAATAAATAGGAAATACAAAATACATTAGTAATAAAAAATAACATGTAAATAAAAACAACAGTAAAGTTAACAGACATGATTTAGTTAACAATATAAATAAATATTCTACAGAATGTAAAAAATAAAATAGCAGCAACATAATTAAATAAATACAAATACAATCAATGTAATAATACAGTTCCGGCCCGTCCACACGGCAGCGTCGCGTGCTTCAACCATCGGCTTCAACGGAGACGCTTCCCTTTCCTTTGAATGGGGCGTCGTCACACTTTGCCGAACTGCATTGTGGTCCGTCGCGTCGCGCTTTGCCTCCGTTGCTCGCTTCAAAAGTTGAGAAAAGTTCAACTTTTCAAGCGTCGACGGAAGCGCCAGCCAATCAAATCATATGCCAGTACAACTTCGCTAAGCATGCTTTGGATAAAAGATGATAAAAAAGACAGAAACAAACATTTATTTTACAGAAGGGGTGGAAACTGTTACCCCTGCTTTAGATCAGCCTATGGTTCCGATTCAATTCAAGATGGCTGTCATAAATAGTCCTAAAAGATGAATAAAATAAGGCAATGTCCACACTTTAGTTGTGCACGATGCAGAGCAGTCCAATCTGCAGTTTCTCACTGTTTCAGTTTTTTTTCAAAATAAGAAACGAATCCATTTGTCTTCTCTGTTTACTTCCGGAACAAAGTGTCTTCCCTATGTAACACTCGCACTCCTATTGGCTAACGCTCCAACACATTGTACGTGATAGGCTAAGGGGCGGGTCATCTCTAAGCGGTTGACCAATCACAGCAGAGCCGGGCAGCTAACCAATCAGAGCAGACTGGGCTCTGGTTTCAGACAGAGGGTGAAAAGAGGTGCTGCAGCACAGGCAGTCTGAGAACAATAAAGAGCTTTTTGGACATTAAAGCATGGAGACATGTCCCAGTCTCACAGCAGGATATGTCCTCTTTAATTAGACATCAATGTGTATGATCTTTAGTTTAAACAAAAACGCACAGACATGTCAAACTCAAGATGTTTCATTATGTGCATTTCGGATAGACAGTATAAGGCTTTACATTTTAAGAAATGTTTATAATTTTTCAAGGAGGCTTCAATAAATCCACGTTAAAAAATGCCTTCAGAAACCGCTCTTTCAGGACAATGTGTCTCATAACCAACATCAGATTTAGTCACCTGCAGACGCTCCGTGATGTGTGAATCTCTGCAGGCCTCGTTAAGAAACAGATTAAGATTGAGGAGAGGACAGTCGACAGGATATGAATCCTTTCCTTGGTTTCTGAGGACGCTCTGCTGCATCCAGATGCATCCAGATGTTTCTGCAGATCCTGACAGATGGTCAGGTTTGCTCGCTGTGGTTTCCTTCTGCTCTCAGGTGAGTCTGGTGTTCCTCTGGGAAACAGCTGATTCTGCTAACACAACAACATAATTAAGACACGATCATTATCTGTCTCTGTATCTATCTCTCTCTCTCTCTCTCTCTCTCTCTCTCTCTCTCTCTCTCTCTCTCTGATCCCAGGTGTTACACCATCTCGACCGCTCCTTCCAACTTGTGTTACTCGACCGTCTCAATCATTGCCACAGACTAATTTATAAAGTGGATTTACTGTATGCATCGGATTACTTTCTAACATCTCGTGTGGATTTGAAACTTTAGTATTGGACCTTCTGTAGAGTAACCCTGTGATAATCTGCTAAATCCATGTGGTTTGTTTCCTACCTCCTCCTTGCACAGTAATGCAGTTTGAAGGACGAGTCTCCTCTTCAGCCCCCCGACATGCCACTTCCTCTCCTCGCTGCCACACGAAGGAGGAGGCGGAGGCTTCATAGAAGTGGAGCAGAGCTGCTGGTGTGTCCTCTGCTGGGTATTTATAGAGCAGGAGGTGAAAACTGCTGCAGATTCACCATTCAAACAAAAGCTGCTGTCCTTCTGCACAGAGAGGAAGAAGACGCTCCTGCAGAAACACACAACAGCTGATTGACGTTTTTACAAATGGGTAAACAAGCATGTGAGTTTATAAGTGAGCATGACATATTCATTCAGGGTGACAGACTGCAGGTCAGGATTTGAGAGCTGTGCAGAAGACGTTTCTTTTTTACATTGTTTGCATGTTTTCTTGGGCATTCTCTCCTATTTTAAAGAAGAACATCTCTGAGTCATTCCTGGAAAATGTTCTTCTGGGATATTTTGGATTTATTTGCCAGACTCCGAAAGTCACTCTCGGTTGCAGAAACCCTAATGCTTTTGTCACCTCCCGCTTGGACTACTGCAATGGTGTCCTGTTTGGGGTCCCCAACAAAACCCTGGTCAGGCTCCAGTATGTTCAAAACTGTGCTGCCAGGGTACTCACACATACAAAGCCGTGGCAGCACATCACTCCCACCCTCATCCACCTCCACTGGCTGTACCGCATATCCTACAAAGCCCTCCTCCACACCTACAAGTCCCTCCATTCCCATGCCTCCCGGTACTTATCGGGCCTCCTCCGCCCACATGCCCCACCCCGGAACCTGCAGTCTTCAGACTCTGGCCTGCTTACCATCCCCCCGCACCAACCTGCGAACCTTCGGGGACAGAGCCTTCAGTGTGGCAGCCCCCACCCTCTGGAACGCTCTCCCTGCAGAGATCCCAACATCCCCACACTTGATGCCTTCAAAAGGGCCCTCGAGTCCCATCTGTTTGCCAAGGCCTTTGGCCCCTAATCTCAGGGCCGTCCCTCCCTACAGGCCAATCATGCAGACTGCGTGGGGTCTCACCTTGGGTGCCTCAACTGAGCAGCACCTATGCGGCGCAATTAGTGTGACCCCCGTCGACGCTCGCGAAACAGAGGGCCTCATCATATAACTTTGCATTGCTGCTATTATTATTATTATTATTATTATTATTATTATCATATTTTCACTTCATTTACATTCTTTCAGCATGTTACTGCCTTTATTGACTGTTTACTGGTTTATTCTACAACAATGCATCAAATGCTATAAAATCATGTTTTCTTCCGGAAGATTTTCACAGATTATTTGGGAAATTCTTGGAAAACTTTTCATTCTGCGTATATTTGGATATTTTAATCAACATTTTCCAAAATATGTTTAATCATTTTGGGTCATTTTTTTAACATTTCACATGTGTCTCTTTTACATCCTTTACAGAAATGTTTCAGTAATTATCTCCTTGATTTTTCACTTATTTTGTACGAACTTTTTTCTGACATTTTCAAAATATGTTTTTTTTACACATAATTGTGTAAAAGATTCGTCCCCAGCTGACCCAGAAAGCGACGCAGGTTCTGGTCCAGGCTCTCGTCACCTCGCGCCTAGAATACTGCAACTCCCTCCTGGCTGGTCTACCTGCATGTGCCATCCGACCTCTGCAGCTCATCCAGAATGCAGCGGCTCGTCTGGTCTTCAACCTTCCTACATTTTCCCACACCACGCCGCTCCTCCGCTCCCTTCACTGGCTTCCGGTTACTGCTAGAATCCACTTCAAAACACTAGTACTTGCATACCATGCTGCGAATGGATCTGGCCCTTCCTACATCCAGGACATGGTTAAACTGTACACCCCAGCGCGTGCACTACGCTCTGCATCAGCCAAACCACTCGCTGCAACCTCGCTGCGAGGGGGACCCAAGTTCCCATCAGCAAAAACACGTGGGTTTGCTATCCTGGCTCCAAGATGGTGGAATGAGCTCCCCATTGACATCAGGACGGCAGAAAGCCTGCACATCTTCCGGCGCAGACGGAAAACTCATCTCTTTCGACTCCACTTCGAGCGATAGAATTACTAACAAAGCACTTATATACTAATAAAGGACTGGCTTATCTATAGCCAGCTGAGTAGCACTTGAAATGTTTGGCTCTATGATACCTGATGTACATATATGATTCTGTTTTCTTCTGGGTTGTGTCTTCCTGGTGGAATGCACTTATTGTAAGTCGCTTTGGATAAAAGCGTCAGCTAAATGCAATGTAATGTAATGTAATAATTGTGAATATAGATTCTTTAATAGATCAAAAATAAAATAATACAATGCAATGACTGACAAAACATATATTTGTTGAAAATAACACATTGAAATATTATACAAAATGAATTAGGAGAGGAAAATGTCAATTGTATTTAGTTCAGGTGGTTTCATCAATTATGTTTCGTTGATATTCGAAGCACCAACTGGAAATGAGTGGGTGGCAGATTAAGGTTGTTATGAGATTCTACGTGTTTTAGTTCACAAGAGGAATTAACAATTAATTTTCCAACTAAAAGGCATTAACGGGACATTAACATATTGAGATAAATGAAAAATATTGAAGGATAATCTATTTCGATATTATTAGCAGGCTGGGTTGCACTTCACCTCGGGTCAGATTTAATGGATTTCTCTCTAAACTCCGTGGGGTTTCCACACATTCACATGCAACATATTAAACTCTTTGATGCTGCAGCTTTGAAGAAATCTCAGTTCCTCCTGGATCAAAGCAATGAATACTATCAGACTTCATCAGGAGCATAAACACATGAATCTGAACCTTGGAAATATTTGAGTGTTTATTCAAGAAAACATTTGAACATGTCTACACAGTTTCTGCAGAGCATACACTTAGGTCTTGACAGTATATCAGACAAGACATGTTAAGATGCTCATAATTTGTCATGAAAATAAACTAAATTGATTTGTCAAGTACTGTACTTAAATACAAAGTCGAGGTACTGAAAATACCTACATTTGTCTCACCCTTGAATGCAACAGTATACCTTCTTTCCCGCAGCCTTCGTTCGTCAGAAGCGAACCTCCTCTCTATCCCCACACGAACCAAGCTCCGAACCTGGGGGGACAGAGCCTTCTCCATCGCTGCCCCCACCCTCTAGAACTCCCTTCCACAACACATCAGAGACGGCACCGACCCCCCACCCACACACACACACTTTCAAAACACTGACCAAAACACACCTCTTCAGATTGGCTTTTAATTTGTGAATTATGTTTTAATATTTTGTATTCTATTTTATCTAGTTTTATCACCACTGTAAAGCGTCTTTGAGCACCTGAAAAAGCGCTTTGAAATTAAATGTATTATTATTATTATTATTATTATTCTTTCTGAGTCATTTATAATTCAATACCACCACCTGCTGGTCAAACACGCTCAATACATGTTACACTGCTTTACTTTATGGTCTTTAGGTACAGGTGAATAGATAACAAATATTTAACTAACATATATCATCATGAAAACTCCCCACGTAATTAGTGACATTAACACAATCATGTTTTATATTACAAGTGTTCTGAAATGTCATGTTTACATATGCAAATGAGGCATTATGTAATGATAACCTTTGGTGAATTTAGGAGAAATCTGCAGACAAAAACAGACTAAATAAATAATTGATTACAGGTTTTCACTAGTCTAAAAGAAGACAAACAACAAAATACTATTTGATTCAATTGAATTATTTCAACACAAACATCCTCCCCTCTCCCCACCTGACTGTGACGACATACCGGAAGTCTGTTTCTAACAGACATGGCGTGTTTGCTAGCCGTTAGCAGCATGAGCTCCTCAATGTTTTCTTTTATAAAACGTCGCTTCTCATGGATACTCTGTTTGTTTCTAGTGATTCATGTGTCGACATCCTCCGCTAAGCTGGACAGCCTGAGAGAAGTGACGGACAGCAGCTGGGAGGAAATCCTGTCGGGAGAATGGATGATAGAATTGTGAGTGTGCTAATGCTAACTGCTAATGCTAACTAGCCTGTCAGTTAGCTATTTCCAGCTCCTAAAATCGGGCTTGACTTCCCTTAATCCTTTTGGGTCAACCTTTTAGTTTATTTTGTCTGTTTGTGTCAGCAGACATAATAATAAATACATTTAAATATGATTCTATGAAAAATAAATAAATAACAACATAAGAATAAAACATGTTTGAGTTTATGCAAGGTAAAAAAACTAACAAACTCGCATTTATAAATCCTTACTGGGAACAAACAATAATAATAATAATAGTGAAGGGTATATTTCAAGCTTCATATGCAAATAAGTGACTTTTTTTTCATCAACTAAGATTAGTTAGAAAATGTACTGAATTTATTTGAGAAGTGGGCTTATAACATTTGAATACTACTGTTTAAATGATGTTTACATATATATTTTAGAAGTACAATATAGGACAAGTACACGTTTCATGTTTGGCCCATATTCCAATTTAATTTAATTCGTAAAAACATAACAAGGATATATAAAGAGAACTGGGGCCTGTTCATTCCTATGGGAGCTACCGGCTAGCTGCTAACGGCTAACTAGCCTGTCAGTTAGCTACTTCCAGCTTCTAGAAACGGGCATGACATCCCTTATAAGTTTAGGTTGACGCTTAAATTGTCTATTTTACCTAAAGGTATAATAAATAAATATGATAAACGATCAATGTGCCTGGTTGTAATCCTGAAAATAGCTGAATCTAAGCTAATAGCTGTCACCTTCACTGAGCTAACTAGCATACCACAGAGTTCCATGCTAGCCATATTGTTATGCTAACTCTTAAAGTAAACACTCGGGGTGTTTCAGCTTGTAATTGGTTTATTTTACAAATGTACCACAAACTCAATATCATATTGCACTTAGTAAACTAAATGGAAACAAAACAAATGGATAAATAAAAAAACTATGGGAAATCACAACAAAACAAAATTAAAACGTGATTTAAACTATGATACAGACATGAGACAGACACCTTATTGTGAGGGATGTTGTTGTTTATCTGAGGCTTGACTTGTGACCCCCCCAGTTACGCTCCCTGGTGCCCAGCCTGCCAGCAGCTCCAGACAGTGTGGAAGGATTTTGCAGATTGGGGGGATGACATGGGGGTCAACATCGCCAAGGTGGACGTGACCGAGCAGCCCGGTAAGACTCAGTGACCTCTGCAGCTACACTGGCACTTGACATGCAACAAATACACATGCATGAGGGGAATGGAAATCCTTAAAAACACTCCACAAATCCACATGTTAAGAAAAGGGTGCAAAGTATACTGCTGTTGAAGACCTACACAAACAGCCATGTTTTAAAAAATGTATATCCTCAATTTTCCACAAATGATTGCTACATGAGTTCACAGTTTCTAATGTCATTATCTGAAAGGCTTTCATTTTTAACAGTGTGCATAAAATGTAGGAAGTATAAGATGCAAAGTCTACTAGGTACGGAAGCCTTAAACAAACATGGCTCAAACATTTTATTTACTCTGTTTTCCCCATTATAATCAATATTTTGTTTTGTTAAGATCACAAATTATTTGTTATTATCTCGAAATAACTAATTAATGTTTTCCCAAGATCATGGGATAAGATCATGAATTCAATATCATGAGAAAACAAAGAAATCCAACGTAATAGGCCTAGACCTTTATCTCGTTGTCCCATGAAAACAACACTTATTTTGTAGTAATTAATAAATATCTTGTGATCTCGGGAAAATCATTAAAAAGCGATTTAGAGATTACAACCTGAAATATCTGTGTGCTTTGAAACCGTGATACTGACTCAGTGTTACTGTAATTCACTGTGTTGTGTGTCCGTGTTTTGATCCAGCTCTGTATTAAATGTCCTCTCTGTCAGGTCTGAGCGGGCGCTTCATCATCACTTCACTTCCGACCATTTACCAGTAAGTTCTGAGTAACTGTGTTTTATCACTTCCTCTCGTGGTGTCAGTAAAGCGGATGTTCACCATTTTGAAAAGTGTGGCTCTTAATCTCAGTTTAGATCATCAACTCTGTTCTCCTTTCTCTCCATTTTGAAGTGTCTCCATTTTATGTCTGCACAACTTACTTTAACTAATCATTAGTAAGGAAGAAACATCTCACTTGTTTTAATTAAAAGAGGGTATGAATGCACATTGTAGGGAAGCAGGTCATTTTTAACCATTGGATTATATTATTTATTCTGATTAATCATTTGCCGGTGACATTTAAGGAAATAGTGAAGAATTAAAAGTTATTTTTTCCCCAATCGTAGAACTAAATATGATTTAATCTCTGATAAAAATGTATAAAATGGTAAAGAGAAGAGCTACTAAAAAGTGTGTTTTATGCTTTAAAATGTATGTAAAATGCTGCTTTGTCCCCTAAAAGTTTTTAAATAGTTTTAACCTTAGAGAAAATCACTTCCCTCTTCACAAAATACCAGCAGCAGACACCAACACATCCTGTGATCGCAGAGTTTCCTTTTTATTTTCAGTGTAAAGTAAACATCCAAAATGTTTTACGCTTCAGATTCTGGTTTTACTTTGAAAGATGCATCGTTTCTGCTAGATCATAACCTTTATATATACAGTCTATGATCATAACATTGCAGAGAAAATGTGCACGTATATTTGTACAGATATACCCATTGACACCCATTTTCCCTCAACACAATAACTCCCCAGCAGCTAAACACATGTCTGGCCATGATATATCCCTCACAGAAAATAGGGCTCAAGTCGCCTCACTGTTCCTAATGTGTGTTTTGTTTATTTGTGTCATAGCTGTAAAGACGGCGTGTTCAGGAAGTATCAGGGCGCTCGCACTAAAGAAGACTTCCTGAGCTTCGTGGACGAGCAGAAATGGAAATCCATCGAGCCGATCTCTTCCTGGTTCGGCCCGTCCTCCTTCCTGTGAGTAAAAACAAACACTTCAAGATTCAAGGCTTTTATTGTCATTCGTACAGGAGCTACGGTGTAGATATATCAATGAGAATCTTAGGTCCCAGGCTCCAACAGTGCAACACAATACAACCAGTATCTATCTATCCATCTATCTATCTATCCATCCATCCATC
>CADEHL010001343.1:35000-55000 GCA_902827135.1 Harpagifer antarcticus
TGAGCTCCAGACTGTTTCAGAGAGAATCCTTGATGTGGTTTAGAACATGATGGCATTTAATCACAGCAGAATTTAACTTTATCTCCGGGAGAATTCTGATCAGGCATTAGCTCCGCCTCCTATATATTTTTTTTTCAAGCTAAGGACCCCAAATCAGCATTTCTCTAACAGGGCTGGAATAGAGGGGTATGAGGGATTTCTAAAATACATCATCTGTTTGGTATTTTGAGCTAAACACTTCATAGACATGTTTTTATATATTTGTATATATCTGAGACCCATAATATATGCCTAAAAGTAGCATGATAGGTGCCCTTTAATGTCTGTTCCTGTAGTGACGATGTGTTGTAATGTTTTGCAGCGCTGTCACAACTACATGACGGATCATCTGGGGATCCCTGTGTGGGGATCGTACGTGATCTTCGGCCTCGCCACGCTCTTCTCTGGACTCGCTCTGGGACTGGTCGGTTATTATTCATCATTGTAAACAGATATAGTGCAATCATGCATCACAGTGTCTTAATGGTGCCGGTTCTCTCTGCAGCTCCTGGTGTTCATCGCAGACTTCGCCTTCCCCTCGAGACGCTTTTCCTCTTCGGACTACTACCAGAGTGAGTCTCATATTAGATCATAGAAATGCTGCTTTACTGAACTTCAACACACGTCAGGAGAAAGCCCGGATATCCTATGAAGAGCCACAAAGATCCATCTGGCTCAAATATCAATTTTTCCGCCAGACACGTGCCTCATGATAAAAAAGGAAGTCACACACACTTTTATTGTCTTATCTTTAAACTGTGTTCCCGAGGAAACTTCAAATAAGAGCCGTCATATTTTATCACGTCGTCATGCAAACAAAAAGGGACAAAATTAGGGCTGAGTGATTTCGAAACAAATATTTGTACTGATAGTTGTCAGGGAATAATTTCGCCCTACATGTTTACCTTTCGCCCTCTGACGCAGCTGACCAACCTTGAGCAGCCGCTATCTCCCTTAAGGAGGGGCTGCCCTAGCAAGTTGTTGTTGTTGCCAGTTTGTGACCGGGCACCTCTCGGTCAGAGATAGTTATTGTTGTGGGACACCTGGAACACATCCTTCTCGGGGGGGAGATGACCTCGAGCCATAAGCGACAACAAAAGTATCCTCAGCTGTTTAGTCTCTCTATTGAAGAATGTTGATTATTACACTCTCTAGTTAAAGCCTGGAGCTACAGGAGGCTCTTCAGAACTGATTGTGGCATCTGAACCGTGTGGTCAGATCGTGGCCCGTGACATGTCTTGTGAATTCTCCGGCCGAAGCTCCAAATAAACCGTCAGTGTTTGCCATCAGAGCTCCAGCTCTCCAGTGTCTCTGAGTCCTGACTCCCATTGCTTCAGACGTTTCCCCCACACCATGTTTTATAGTTATTAACCCTTAGTGTCTGCTTTATCTTCTAACGCCACCCTCCCTGTTCTCCTGCAGAGACACAGACTCTGGAGCACTTTTTATTTGATCTTTAATTTGTTTATTTACAGTTATAATGTATAAATATTGATTGAGAAGCAAACCCTGGATTACTTTTATTAGTTTGAAAGAAAGAGTTGTATAACTTGGAGTCTGTTTTTTCTGCCTCGCCTCCTGATCACGTTCCTGATCATTAGACTTTTACAGTCAATTAATGGCGCGTTTCCACTGCAGGCCTCGCTCGGCCTCGCTCGGTTTGGTTAGGCCTTATTAGGCCTGGCTCACTTTAATGCTGCGCTTCCATTACAGTTTAGGAACTGGGGTAGTTACTATAGTAACGCAGTGTAGGTGGAGCCGTGACGTCCTCTTCAATGAGCGCCCCAAAAAACAACACAGCCGTTAGCTCTTAGCCCTCAGAGCTCACGGCTCCTCATGTCTGTTCAGAAACTAGACAAAAGTTAAACAAGTACAAACCACAGACTGCCTGTGTCATGGAGAATACAGTCGCTGCTTTATTTATGTCTGTAGGCCGTTGTTGTGAGTGTGGACGGTCGGAGCATATATAACGTTAGCTTAGCCAAGCTACATTTAGAAAGCACGCATTTTAAAAGGTGTTTCTCTGCCGTCTGTCTGCAGACTTGTCAAAGCATTAATTCATGGTTTTTACTAACCGGTATCAGTATGTTGTTACTTCGGCATCATTTAGAAACGTGCATTACAATTTGTTCCACAGCTTGTTCCAGAGGTAGATCAAATAGCTAAGTGTGTTAGGTCTAACTCTTAGTGTGTTTCGCTCCGCTCACCGGTCCGTCACAGCGGGCGGAGCTGCAGGATTTCTGCTTCACACACTGCATACCGCTATTTTATTGTCTTTTTCAGACACCTTAAAATAATGCCAGACCGGTGAAGCCATTTTGGCGAGCTTGTTTTGCCGCACAGAGAAAAGTGTCATGCATTTTACGTCATGCGATCGGCTCTCGCTATCGGCATGTTTAGAGAGCACCGATCGATCGGCAGAGAGTGAGTATCGGCCGATATTGATCGGAGCATCCCTAGTTTTAAACTATAAATAATCTTTCAATATAAAAAATAAGCATTGCTAGAATTAATAAATGTTCTGGGTGTTTGAAAATTACTCTTTTTTGTTAGATCTGAGCAAAAGTGAGATTTTTTGGAGTTCTGGGAAAAAGTTGGAATTCTGACAATATTTTTATTTGTTGAGAAAAATATATTATAATTTTTCTGAAATAAATATTTCTCATTTCTTTCTGAAAATAAAACATATCTATTTCTATTATAATTTAGTATCTTCTGATTTGTTTTTATTATGAAAATCTCAGAATTTACATTTGATTTTTTTCTGAAAATAATGTTTTTTCTCAAAATTCAGAAAATGTTTTTTTTAACCTTTCTTCCTGATTCAAACCCGACAGAGAAGCAGACCCTGGAGCAGGCTCGTCTGATTCAGCGTCAGGAGGACGAGCACGAGGCGGACGGAGAGGAGGAGGAGGACGAAGACGAGGAGGACGAAGAGCAGGACGAGGTGTGGAGGAGGAGGAGGAGAGGCTCCCCCGAGGGCCTCCCCGACGAGGCGCTGAGGAAGAGGGTGGTGGGGACCCGGGAGCAGCAGGACGACGAAGAGGACGACGACTCCTAAAGTCTGCAGTGAAGACCTGGAGTCAGTGTTTACAGCAGGGAGTAGAAACCTCCTCCTCTTCCTCCTCCTCCTCTTCCTCCCTGGTTGCTCCTCAGAGCCTCAGACTCCTCCTGAAACAGAAACACTCCCCAGCAGCAGGAGGAGCGCCGAGGAGTCGGTATGAAGCTGGATCTTGGCAATGTTGTTTATGCTATGCATCGTTTTTTTAAATGTGCGTTTATTATGTGTTTGCCTCAGAAATATTATTATTATTTTATCCCAGGCGTGTTCCTCCTCCTCCTCCTCCTCCTCCTCCTCCTCCTCCTCCTCCTCCTCCTCCTTCTCCAATGTATTCATATGGTTATTTTATATTTCTTATGTTTTCCTTAACCCAAACGTAACATATTAACCCGAATCATCGCTGTGTTTGATGGAGGAAAATGTGAAATACCTGAAGTGTTATAATCCTTAAGATTTAGCAAAAATTCAAATAGGAATGGCGTCTTATTTTGTAAAAAACTTCAAAGCATTTCCTGTCACTCCTTCATAATTGTGAAGTAGCAGCAGCCGCAGGAAATGTGAGGATGGTTTTAATTTAGGCTCGAGCTGCGACTGTAATAAACTAAAGTTATATTTCATGCCAAAAAATATCTAATTCTGCAAAATAAATAAAATCGTCTTATTTTGTAGTATCGCATCCTGTCACTCCTTCACAATAAAGCCCCACTGTTTCTCCAGTTAAATGCTTTTGTTGTGAAGTAGGAAAAGCAGGAAATGTTATGTTGATATCAGGATAAACAAAGTGACGCTGATACTTGTAAATATTATTTATTTCCTGCTAAAAAAAAGCAATTTAAATCCAGCAAAAACCGCCATCAATTAAAGAAACTACTTTTATAGAGGTCAATAATTAATATAAATACCTTGGCACCATGTACGACATTAAATGTGTTTTGTTCATGAGAATCTTAAGGATTATACCTTTGAATCAGACTTTAATTTGATGTGAGCTGCACTTTAGTTTGCAGAAATGCGGAGTTAGAAGCAGATTTTATTGTGAAAGGAACTATATCCCCTCCAAAATAAAAGCCCTGGTGTATTTTTTTGTCCCAGTCCCAACAATCAACCAACGGGATGTTTCATTTGACTTTATGTTTACGTGTGATTCTCTAATTATTACAGGAGACGTTTCATTAAAGAGCCCAGATGTTTCTGCATGCCATTAAAGAAAACAAAAGGAAGAGGATATATTTAGGGACGCCTTTTTATATAAATCAAATACGGAGCGAATAATGCTGTCTTATTTTAATCACTTTAAATTCCATCTTTTTTACGCTAACATGTCAAACTGATCCTGGATCTGCTTGGTGGATTGATCTAAACGAGTGCTTTTTGGTTTCTTTTTGAAATCTCGAACAAATTTGCACTTTTTCTGCTAATTTTTCAGATAGTAACGGCGCTCGGCTTGTATTCATTTCAGTGTGTAAGGCAAACAGAGTGTGTGTGTGTGAGAGAGATTGTGTGTGTGTGAGAATTTAAAAACACATTTCAGTTTTGATTAGGCGTATAATGACCGGTTTAGACTTTGATTTATTTCTTATAATTATAGTTTTTGGTGACGGTTGTGATTTTTATTTGACCCGCCTCGTAGCATTCACACTTTACTCCGAGCTCCTTTCATTGTTTCAATATTTCTTTTAAATAAAGATTAACTCTGAAAAAACTGTCTCATGTTGT
The DNA here is from genome assembly GCA_902827135.1 of Harpagifer antarcticus. NCBI lineage: Eukaryota > Metazoa > Chordata > Actinopteri > Perciformes > Harpagiferidae > Harpagifer > Harpagifer antarcticus. The sequence continues at coordinate 39,817 of CADEHL010001343.1, forward strand.
TTATTCCTACTAACACAAATACATGTATTAGGGAAGTAAAAACAGGATAATATTTGAATTTGTAAACAAGAAAAACTGGAACAAATTTGAAGTCACAATTTAAAGGGGACCTATCATGCAACATGCACTTTGTGATGTCTTTTTTTATACATAAATACGTGTCCCCGGTGCGTCAGGGAACTCACGCAGCGTCAGAACATAAAACCCTCTCTCTTTTCCTCCGTACCCACATCTCTAAAAAACGGGGCTACAACGAGCGGATACAGATTTGCTGCCAATCTGACGTAATTTCGGATGGTGGACCCACAGAGAGTTGCTATCAGAAACAATGCCTGACGTGTTTTGGACGTAATCTCGCTAACACTCAGAGCTAACCTGTACTGGAGAGAGCATGTGTTTAAAAAGCAGGAAATAAAGAAAGGAACTCACCTTTTGATAAACCCGCAAGAGAAAACGCATTTGAGCTCCATACTGTTTCAGAAATAATCTTTGATGTGGTTTAGAACAGGATGGCGTTTTATCACAGCAGAATTTAACTTTATCTCCGGTAGAATTCTGATCAGGCATTAGCTCCACCTCCTCTTTTTTTTTTTTTTCAAGCTAAGGACCCAAGATCTGCGTTTCTCTAACAGGGCAGCAAAAGAGGGGTTTGAGCAGTATGAGGCATGGCTACAACGGGGGATCTGTTTGGTATTTTAAGCAAAAAACTTCACAGTAATGTTTTGTATAGGTCCTACAATATATGTTCCAAATATAGCATGATAGGTCCACTTTAAGTTAAAGTATGCAGTGGTAGTATTCTGTCTTTTCTTGGTTAGTTGGCATCATTTGGATGTTTTTCCACCTCTTTTCCAGACATGTTCTGGTTGTTTCTTTTCCATATTTGCATATTTTGTTTCTGCTTTGATAATTGTGCACCTCTGTTGTGACGTGTTGCCTGTTGTTATTCCTTTTTAGTCTCTTATTTGTTATTTTGTGAGCCTTTAGTGTCTTTTTTTTTCTTGTTTTATACATTTTGTGTAACTTTCCAACATTAAAATTCAATAAAAAGTGGGTATTTCTTTGCAAAAATAATATGAAAATAAAAGCAAATATATAATATCGGCCAGCAGATGTCGCTCTTACACTAGTTTAATATTTTGTTCAGAAAGGCAAGTTTATATTTTGTTCAACAAGATCAAAATCCCCTCTGTTAGACTTTGACCAAATATCCTGAAACTAACCTGAACCCTGACTACACTACTACACGGTCATTTATTAATCCGTCTCTACAAAGGTGTTTTAAAAAGGTAAGATATTATAAAAAATAAATGACAAATGGATAATAATGGTTCAAATGAAATGTTTCAGAGAACAATAGCTAGTGTTGAAGTCCCAGCCACTGATTGTATTTAAGCTTTGACATGTTCTAGTATTTTTTACTTTATGCACATCTTTGATATTAATACTGCTGTTCAGGAGGTGGGCGTTAGACGAGATGACATGCTCTTGTGTCTGCAGGTCGATCAGGACGCGATTGAAAGTGATGAACCTGTCAAACACAGAATTCATTTTAATACGCTGAACACACACATTCATAAAAAGTCAAATCTGTGTCAGGGAAACATCATGATGACACTTCTGAAGAGGTACACAGCTGTATGATATATTATATCCAGTTCATTTTACACAAAAAAGAAAAGGGCTTGAGTTTTGTTCGGCTGCTGCGTCTCTCTTCATGCATGATCTCTTTAACAGTTATTTAAATCATAATTCAATTCTAATGAATTATCTGACCTCAGACCAGGTGACTGCCTGCTGAATAATCAGTGTGAAGACACACACACACACACACAGACACACACACAGATTTAACCCTCCTTCAGTCACATGAACACGTGTATTAGAGTCCTCTTTAAATATATGTTACTAACAGTTAAATCCTCTGACACACACACACACACACACACACACACACACACACACACACACACACACACACACACACACACACACACACACACTGACGGAGGCTTCTTCTTCTCTCTTGCAGAGAAACACAGAGGCTGAGGGCAGAAACAACAACAAACTGTTCAAACTTTATTTCTGTTTCAAGCGTCATGTAATTAAGCGAGCTGAGAGGAAGTGACGCACAGGGTGTGCAGCGGGAATGAAAACAAAGACGTAGTTCTGATGCAACATGGCGCCGGGCTGCAGACCAGAGAATTAGTCATGAAGGTAAAAAAGGGAATTCACAGGAATAAAAAGGTAGTATTATACATCAATTTAAATGTTACTGAACTATTCTGCTGGACAGAGGTGGGAAGTAATACAAGCACCTCAAGCAACTTTGAGGTGCTTTACTTGAGTATTTCAATGTATGCTACTGTGTACTTCTACTCCACAACAGTTCAGAGGTACATGGTGTACTTTTCCTCCACGTATGTGATCCCTTTAGTTACTCTACAGATGTGGATGAATGATGTGAAATATAATCAAGTGTTGAATCAGACTTTAGTTCCACCTGGAGTAAATTCACCAGCTACCCTGCAGTCTACAAAGTACTTCAGACTCGCTGCTCCTTCACCAGCTTTGAGAACACTTTCATGATCAATCATTATAAAACATATCATATATATTATTCTGAAATGGACCAATCTGCACAACGACTACTTTCACTGTCGCTACTTTCACGATATTTTTGATGAGAATACTTTTCTACTTTTACTTGAGAAACATTTTGATTGCAGGACTTTTACTGTAACAGAGTATTCCTACACTCTTTATACTTTTTTAGATATTTTTTAAAAAACGTTTTCCTGCATATGCACTCACTTTTATATCATGCAATCTGCAACAAATTCATATTGCAAAGATATTGCATTCACCTCCTGCCAAGTGCATACAGCGTACTTTAAGGCTTGTCCCGACATGCATGAATACATCTGGAGGATCCTTCATTTAAACTAGACATTTCTCTCAAACGGCACACCTCCATCATTTATATATAAAAGGTTTAGTTGTTAATATATTTGATTTAATGCAGAAATGTTGTGCATTATTCCTTTATTACGTGGTAAAGTTTCATCTTCAGATCCTGCAGAGTTTCTCCTCTGCAGCTTCAAAGCTCCTCAGAGATTATGAAATGGGACGCCGACACGTCGTCTTGCAGATACTGAAGCTCTGTGAACATCAAACACACACACACACATGCACACACACACACGCGCATATTTTCTGTTATCATAAGCATACAGGAGAGAAAACATTTGCAGCAGCTTAATAAAGTAAAAAAAGTAGTTTTAGTGTTGCTCTTTTGTCAGTCCTTGCCTTTTATCCAAACTGAAATATATAACATATATTTGAAGGAGTTAAAGGTTAATATATTTCAGTCAGACAACTCTTCTTGATATGTTTCTAGAAGCAGCTTATATTTTGAGTTTGGAGTCTAGGCTCGGGCCTCATCAAGCTGGGGTGAGGCAGGAGAGCAGCAGCATTAGTGAGGTAGAGGTATGGAGATCTGTCAGCTTAAATAGAGTTTAAGAGAATGTGATTGGTTGGTTGTAAGAGGGACGAGGCGCGTCACGTGTAAATGTTTCCTTGGTGCTCGAGCTGACTGCCTGAACTAGCTCAAAGGCTAGAGAATACCTAAACACACCTGAAAGGAACAACTTCCCGTCCTGCAGATGCAAACATCACAGGTGCCTGAACTCCCAGCATGCATCTGTGCAGCAGGACATTCCTCCTGCAGCATGTGGAGGACTCATCTGTCCTGCAGCCTTCAAAACGTCTCCACAGAATCACCAGAGGTCAGAGGGATTCGGATTTCCCTCCTGGCTGAGATTTATTCTTCAATAAAATAAATATAATAATTATAATAATTAAAAATGAAACCTTAAAAAATACTTAGAATAAAAATTACAATGTTTAATAAATCAATTGACACACACACACACACACACACACATACACACACACAGACACACACACACACACACACACACACACATACACACACACAGACACACACACACATACACACACACACACACACACACACACACACACACACACACAGACACACACACACACACAATATATAATAATAAATCACATATGGAGGGCCATTATTCTGCAGAATAAGTACTTTTACTTTTGAGTACATTTTGTGTATAATTACTGAATGTAGGACTTTTACAGTATTGTTACATGAATCATTAGTTCTCTAACTTCTTCATCTTGTGTATCTCTTATTTTACTCTGTTCACAAAGACCTGAAGTATTGAAAGTACTAACCTAAAGTAGTAACCCTAAACCTCTAAGCGGAGACTCAACACAACCTCCTGTTTCTCCTCAGGTCTGTTTGTGGACACGGTGCGTTCACTGCCTCGGTAAAACTCAGCTTCAGGTCCAGACATGCAGAGGAAGCATTCAGGTTCCAACAGGTAAAACAGGGCGCTGCGTTTGAAACACACTCTGACAACAAAAGAGGAGTGTGTGTGACAAGTATGTGACATTTGTGTAGTTAAGGTCTGTACGATTCTCACGATGTTGATCTTAAGGCTGGGTTTTGTTTTAAGTTAAGAACATTTCTGTTTTAAAGACATGTAAACATGTAACATCATTTACAGTCACAGTTCTTCCTACCTTGAGTTATTTACGCATCAATTCAGCAGACCTGTGTCCCATCATATATTGGGCTTTAAAAATAAACTTTGATTTGATAATAATATCCTTATAAAGAGTTTGTATCTAGTCTAAATGGAACACTGATGCCTCTATAAGATAAGAAGACATTGCTTTGGTGTATTAATAATACATGAATGCAAATTAAAATCAAAGCAACATTTAAATATTTAATAAAAGAAACATGAATATAATTAGGGGAAAACAAGTACACGTTTATAATTACAGGGTCTTCATTTAAATGACAGGGAAACACTTGCAGATGAGGCAAAATATATTATTAAAATATATATATATATCATTATAAATTAATACTAATGATCATGTCTCTGCAAAAACTTTAAAACAGTACTGATTTCTCTTTTTCAAATTCACGACATTTTAAGGATTTCAAGAACCCTTGGAAAGTTTCCGGTCTCCGAAAAGAATATTAAATAAATTAAAATGTTAAATGATAAGTTAAAAGAAACCAGGACGTCCCATCGGACTAACGCTGCGGAGTAAATGCTCTTCAGTAAACAGAGTCATCCTGACGGTCAAATTAAAACTGAAATCTTCCTCTGGCCTCTCACCCTCACTAACATGTTTGTGTGCAGTTTTCCCACATGAAATGGCATGTGGGAAATTCCCACTCTGCCTCCCCACAGCAGATTTAAACACATCATCATCATCATCATCTTTAACAGAGTTATTCTGAGGACAGGAAGCTGTTCCTCTGAGGCTGAAAAACACGACGCCCAAACATCACAAGTTATTTCTCCTGCGGTGAGAAGACGGGGATTTGGAGCAACACGGGCTGGGGGTTTATTGAAATGCAGAAGATCTGTAAGAGAAGGCGTGTGGCGCAGTGGGTTGTGCGTTGGTGTTGGGATCAGGGGGTCACAGGTTCAAACCCCACTGCAGTCATCATGTCGTTGTGTCCCTGAGACACTTCACCCCAAAGTGCTCCTGTGGGGATTGTCCACAGTATTGAGTATGTAAGTCACTTTGGATAAAAGGGTTTAACAAGTGACTTGTGATGTGATGTAAGAGGAGAGATATTCAGCCTCAAATCACAGCTGCTGAAAGGTCTTGACCCTGCTGATGTGGGACGATGTTCAGTATGAAATATCTGTTATGGGATGTGTTTATGAGGAGAGGAAGTGATGAAGACCACCGGAGGACAAGACAAAACAGACAACACTTTGTCTTCCATCATGAAGCTGATTTCACACAAGAACCATGCATCACCACACTTTGTCCTAAAGGTAAATATAAGAACATTGTGCAGAGTTTGTTGAAAGGATAACATGTAAGCTACAAAACTACATAAGCATTTCCATGAGGTGTTTCTCCTTCAGGGTGGATGAACAACACTTTGGAGATGTGTCCTCTAGCACCAGCAGGTCCAATGTAAGCATGCTAATAGCATTTAGCTAAAAGAAGAAAAAAAACTCCGGGTCTACAATCCTTAAACCTTAATTTTCTTTGTGATATCTAGCATGATTACCCAATCTTTGCACTTTCTATTGAAGTCTATGAAAGATAAATAAAACCCTACTTACTGGATGTATTAACTCCAACCAGCAAACCTGTGAAGCTGGCGGCCGATCGAAGCTGCAGCAGTTAAGCTAATGCAATTGTTAAGTGAGCAAGAAGGCAGATATTTCAATCCTTATTTTCAGGAAGTGCACGACAGCACTGATTTAAGACATACCATGTCTAAAAGAACATTGTGTACTAATGGTAGTATCTGAACTTGTATAGATGCTTTTATTTTGAAGGCAGGTTGTAATCTTAGTTCATCATCAAACGTTTTGGTCCACATCAGAAAAATATGAAAGACCACAGCTCAACAAACCCCAAAGTCTTCTCCTTCAGAAACACAGAGCTCGTTTCTCCTTCAAACACTTCCCCTCCTCACAGCTGTAATACCCTTTCAAATTAAAAGCACTCAGAGCAGGAACAGAGTCTCTGAGTGTTTCTCAAAGTCGAGGAAGGGTTCTCCAGAGCCACTATTTCAAGGATGCTACTGTATACGTCATCGAGTCCCGCCGAAGGACTGTTCCAATATCCGCCATCCTTGGAATTCTACCGAGGACTAAATCCTTCGTTGCGGGAAATTTCGAGGCTGCACCAGTGTATCCTCCGCGGTCTTAAAATCCCCACAATGCTTTGCGCACGGACCAATTTCCAAAATCTTCGGCCGGAAAATGTAAGGCGGGGCCTCTCATATGACGCACACCGGCACACTTGCTAGCCTGTCCCATTCTTCGTTCTCCGAATGAAAGGAAGGATGCTTGCCTAGCTTCTGAAGGACCTGGCCGTTTCTCAATCTCGAGGATGCTGGCTTGGTAGTCGCGTACTTCCAAGTCACTTCCTTCAGAAACGAAGCAAGTATGCTTCCAAGCCACGGCTTCGGAAAACGAAGAAAAATGGAACAGGCTAACAAGTGTGCCACTCTCTCTAACGGTTTCAACATAAACTGTACCGAAAATAAATACCTCACGATGTCTATCTAATTATGAACTTGCTTTACTTTCAGTGCCGCAGGACTGTTCCAATGTCCAGGATCCTTGGAATTCTACCGAGGCCGGCGTCCTTCGTTGCGGAGAATTTCGAGGCTGCACATGTGTAGACTCCGCAGTCTTAAAATCCCCACAATGCTTTGCGCACGGATCAATTTCCAAAATCTTTGGCGGAAATCGCGCTCCATTTAAGGCGGGGCCTCAAATATGACGCACACCTGCACACCTGTTCCACCATTCTTCGTTTTCCGAGGCTAGGAAGGATTCTTGCCTCGCTTCTGAAGGACCTGACTCAGAAGACATGTGCTACCAAGGAAGCGTCCTCGACATTGAGAAACACCCCCTCTGTGAGGAACAGGAAGAGAGATGTTTGGCTGAGGCCTGAATCTGGGATCAGCCCAACCCAGAACCCAGAGCAGGAACATCTGGATCTGATCAGAGCTGGTTTGAGATTCCTGAAGAGTCTCTGAGCTCCGGCTGAAATGGATGTAATGCTCTCGATCCTCCACCGTCAGATAAGAGAACAGAATATAGATCGTTCTTATTGTTTGTGGATGTTTTTAGCATTGAAGCTAACAGGGTTTAGCTCTGCATTCACTTTCGGAAATTGGGTTTAGATAGTTAATAGAAAAAGTTAAAATTGGGTTTTGTGACAGTTGCTCCATTTTAGAAAATGTTTGAAAAAGTAAAACAACAACAACAAAATGCATATAGAGATGTGGAGTAAAAACGTTCAATACATTAAATAAAAATATTTATAAAACTATTATTAAAAAAGAATAGCATTTCTATGAAAAAGTTCTCATAAAAATAAAAATATTTAAATTAAAAAAGTGCAATAATGTTTTGGGGGAACAAAGATACTTATGTAAATATAACAAATTAAAGGAAATAAAATAGAATACAAATATGTATATAAAACATTAGCAGTTTAGGTAAAAATATACACTTTAAAGATACAATTATTACGGACACACAACAGATCATTATAATTAATAACAAAAACGTAACTTAAAAAAAATGAATCCATAGAAATATCCAATAAATACAAAATAAAAGTTCTTTATAATCTTGTTATTATTCAGAAGTTTGACAAAAGATTGAATATTTCTGTATCTTTTTAAATGTAATTAACCTTCCTACATTCTTATCTTATTTGCTTTGGACCCAGTTGGTTCCTGGTCATTAACATGAAATAGTGAAAGCAGACGTCGTAATTCATACCCAGGTTCGGTTCACACGAGGTGGGTGGTTCTCCTCAGCAACTGTTCTCCCTAATTAGCTCGTTAAGGATAATAAAGGAAAGGGGGGGGGCTCTTTGTTGGTCTTTGTGTCCCACAGACGTCCTGCAGGATACTGTAAAGCACTTTATGATGGAGGCAGGGCTGTAAAAAACAACCTTTAAAGTAAAATAAAAACAGGCAGAAGGACACGTTTATACTGCGAGGGCGAGGCAGGTTATATGCTGGATCTCAAACATATACAAATGTATAAAAACATGTGTTTTGCTCAAAATACAAACAGATCATGCATTTTTTCAAACCCCTCTATTTCAGCTGTTAGAGAAACGCAGATTTTGGGTCCTTAGCTTGAAAAAGAAAAGAGGAGGCGGAGCTAATGCCTGATCAGAGTTCTACCGGAGATAAAGTTAAATTCTGCTGTGATAAAACGCCATCCTGTTCTAAACCACATCAAGGATTATTTCTGAAACAGTATGGAGCTCAAAAGCTTTTTCTCTTACGAGTTTATCACAAGGTGAGTTCCTTTTTATTTCCTGCTTTTTAAAAACACATGCTCTCTCCAGTACAGTTAGCTCTGAGTGTTAGCGAGGCTTGCTAATGTAAACAAAGACGAGATTACGTCCAAAACACGTCAGGCATTGTTTCTGATAGCAACTTTCTGTGGGTCCGCCATCCGATTTGACTTCATATCGGCAACAAATCTGTATCCGCTCGTTGTACCCCCGTTTTTAAAGATTTGGGTACGGAGGAAAAGAGAGAGGGTTTTATTTTCTGACGCTGCGTGAGTTCCCCGACACACCGGGGAATATATCTTTTATGTATAAAAGACATCACAAAGTGCATTTTGCATGATAGGTCCCCTTTAATTAATTTTTGTAATTTACCTTGTTATATCATTTATTTCTCTTTATTTTTCAATATTTTATTCCGTAAAGATTTTCAGCATGTAGACTATTTTTAAAAATAATATCTTCAAATTATTTCTATTAACTTGTTTATGTTTTATTTATTTCTATTTAATCATAATTTTTTTATTGTCTCTATATTTAAAAAAAAATATTTACCTGTTATTTTTTTCATATATTTATTATTTTGTTCCTTCATTCATTTCACTTTATTTTGTATTATTATATATTTAAAATATTTTTATATTTCTTTATATCTTTGTATTTAGTTTTTTTCATTTTAATTTGTAAATTTGCTTTTTTTTGCTACTTATTTATTATTTTGTTTATTGTACTTAATATTTCCACGTTTATTAAATATTATTCACTATTACAGATGTCCCTAAATACACAAGCCCATACAGGGAAATGTTCCTGAACATCTCGGGGAAATGTCCTGGTTGTGTAAAATGATAATGAGGCATTATTAATCAGCACACGGGAACGAAGTGTGTAACATCCTCACCGTGGGCTGCCTTATCATAAAGGTCATCATAAACTCTGCAGGTGTGTCTCCTCGTGTCTCGTCATGTTGTCTCAGAGTAAAGAACCTCAAAGCTGCATCACCTGGACAGAAATCACTTAGAGCCAATCAGAAGCCAGACCTGGTGAACACCTGCCGAGCCGAAGCGTTGACTCAGCAGGAAGCTGTTTGATCACGTTTGGGGATTGGAATTCACCCTGAGGTTAGCGATTTTAAACCTTCAAACAGGCAGTCGTGTGCCAGGGATGATCCTAAAGATTAGACCTGTTTTTATGGGAATATTTATTACTGTAATCAACTCCTATTCAGAGAGTCATCACACCTGGGATAAGTGTTAAAGATATCTCTACAGCTGGTTGATTTACTGCAAATTAACTGGATTATTTTGGGCACTTTCAAGACTATAATGCTCATGTTTCCCCACATTGTGTGACCAGGCTTTAATCAGACTCTGTGGACTTTATTTAAAGTATATAGTGTAGTGTTATACAGTGGTCCCCACAATAGACTGGTTTCCAAAGTCTGTAAATCTGTAAAACAGTTACTTTCAACCGTCCCAAAATGTTGTAAACCGTCAGGAAACTGTAATCAATGGAGGTTATTAACTAAGTTATAAGGAAATTAATTATTGTATATGTATTTAAATACTTACTTTAATTGAAGACATTTTTGGCAAAAGTTGTTTCAAAGCTAGTTTCAGGAAGTCATACAGGTGATAATTCCCTCTGTAATATATATTTATGTTGCTGTGATTGAAATAGTTTTATAAGATTAGCCTACATCTGAATACATCATGATAACCTTGTAATTTCATTTGCCCAATTCTAAATGTTACTGTATACAGCCTGAACACAACACCATACTAACTCAATGTAGTATCCGTTAGCTGTTAGCTCCATTAGCAGGATTGTGCTACCCACATGCTGCTAGGAGCTAACAGCTAACGTTAACAATTGTGGTTATTTGCAGCTGCTTAGCTAGTGTCAGGAAGTCAAAAAGGTCCAAATTCCCTCTCTAATATATATTTATGTTGCTGTGAAATTATTATTTCAGACACAGCCTGAATGCATCATAATATATCACAATTCAGCCTCTGTTAGTTAGCTTCTAGCTCCGTTAGCAGGACTTTTCTTCCAGCCTCCAGCTCACAGGTAACAGCTAACGTTAGCTAGCTCTCCTGCAGGTCTCAACACGGATTTATTCTTCACAATTTTGCATTATCCTCATAGACGTTTGCATTAACCCTGTGTCAACACAATTACTAACTGTATGTTTTTTAAAATTAGAAATAAAGCAAGTAAACATTGTGGTTATGGTTTAACCCGAACAGCGGTCAATCAATCCCTCCTTCTTATATGGGCTTTAATTTGACACATATTTGTGATAGATCAGAAATAATCCAGGAGAAAACACACATATCCCTTTAGGTCCGGGGGGTCACACTCAAATACACAGTGGGCCAAAATGTAAAAATCAATGTTTATTGCAAAACGTATTGAAATGAACTTATTGCACATATTAAACCTTGAACTAACAAATAGTTAAAGTATTGCCTATAAAAACAACATTAAACATTAAATAATCAGTTGCAATCATTTCTTATGGCTCTATCTGCAGCTTCTCCAGAGTCATTTCTTATGATTACATTTTCCCACAGGCCAACAACAGCTTCAAAAAAACAATTTCCCTCTAAGAAAAAACCAAACATGTCCTGTTGTCGTGAGAGAGAAAGTGCAGAAGGAAACATGTAAACTCAGTGTGCTGCTCTGTGATGCTAGCTCAGATACTTGGCGTCTCATCTTGGGTTCAAGGTCATCAATGTTTGGGCTCAAGCTCTGAGCTGAGGAGACCCTCGGGATGGAGTGAAGGTGTGCGTGCAATATACCGGCGGGCATAGGTGGATTTTGCGGGGGCATTAGTGGCTGAAATATATTACACCAATACTACGTCGAAAACTGTTCCAATACAAATATTTCGTATATCAATATTTTAATAAGGTAGGACACTGGTTAATAATATTGTAGAGTGTTCAAGTAACCAAGGGATTTAGTAGTTATCAATTAAGTATAAGATGTGCACAGTTATGATAAGTTTTACAGTTATGTAATGCACTGTTGTTGGGGTGAGAGACCGCCCCTTCTATATGAGTGTGTGTGTACGGCGGGCATGGAAAAGTCATACTCAGTGCGGTGAGCGCTGGCTTTATTGCTACTGTATCCGTAGCATCCCACGCAATAGTTGGGACTGTGTACTGACGTCAGTAAAAAAGGTTTGCCCCCCCAAGCGCAAATGTCAAACTCCGCCTATGCCGGCGGGCCAGATCTAATAGTAATTAGAAATGATCCTGCGGGCCAAAATTAAATCCACCACGGGCCTGATTTGGCCCCCGAGCCTTAAGTTTGACACATGTGCTTTAGGTGGATTTCACAATGCAGTTTTGTTTGAACGTTTGTAACTTTTACAAGAACAGGCACGTGTTTGGATACTTTGATTGTTATAACTTGTGCGAAAAAAAGACAGTTCCTGCCCCCAGAGTTATCGTGAAGTTGGAGCTTCTCTGCAGGATGATACAGTTTGTGGTTGATGTGGTGTGTAATGGATGGAGTTTAGAGGAGCAGCTGCTGCCTGCAAACCTCCTGAAGAGTCACAGCTACAACCATAACTTTTATACATTACATCTGCAAGAAAAGGTTTCAAAATCTTGCAGTGTTGTCTGCAGCCTGTTGCACAACACCTCTGGGTGGATCGATCTGAGGCTCTCCATATGTGACAGGAAATGTACTTTCTTTCAAAGTGGCCTTTAGGGAAATCTGGGGGCAGCGGTGAGGAAAATGAAGCCCAGATTTAATTCTGAGGCACTTTAAACAAACATCAAAAAGTGTCTAACAGAGAAGGCATGCAAATAAAGATCAAGAGCAGCGAAGAAAGCAGCAGACAGAAGAAGAGTCTCAAAATGAATGAAAGGCCATTCTCTCCCGATCATTAGCTCCACTTTTTAGCTTTAAGAGGCATCCGGAGATGGGAACGCAGATTAAACAGGCGTTTGTATTTGTGAGGGTAATGACAGGTGAAATTACAGAGGGAAGCATCGTCCCACGTACAAACACCATCTGCTTTCCTTCCTCTCCATTTTGTTTTTCTAACAGAGGCTTCTGACGATGAATAATTTAAAAAGATTTCCTTATTCTATTAAAGACATTTGGCACATAACGATCCGCCCACGCTGCACCGCGTAAAACAAACAGGATGATTAATGCTTTAATTTAGAAGAAAGTCGAGCCGTGAATAAAAAGTTGTGCAGAACATGGAGTCAGAAAATATGAATGAAAGCAGCTCTAAGATATTCTTCTCACACAGACAAAGCAGAATAATGTAACTATATTTACAAATTATCAAATTCAGTGTTTGTCTGAACATTTGAGCTGCAGTTGGTCTCGTTGCATGTGCTTTAATATCCCGCCCCTTAGGTTAAAGGTAGGGTAGGTAAGAATGGAGAAACCAGCTCGAGTGCGCTAGAATTTGAAAGTACGCAGCCGAAAAAAATCTGCCCCTTCCTCCAGACTTCCTTACAGAGCCCCTCCTCCAACACACACGAACGCGCACATGACCAATGAGGGCACGAGATAAGTTTGTGCACAGATGGAAGGCTGACAGGCAGGTAGGCCATCCAGTTACTTTAGCCGGCTCAGATGATTGGTCGTGCTTTTTACATCGCCACGGCTTCCAGAGATACATTAATTTTCAGTTAATATATTCATTGCTATCGGGATGTTAAGAGAATTCCATGGAATATAACAAAAAGTGTTTCTGAAGTGAATTACCTACCCCACCTTTAAAGGTGGGGTAGGTAAGTTTCAGAAACCGGCTCGAGTGCACTAAAATTTGAAAGTACACAGCCGAAAAGAATCCGCCCCTTCCTTCAGACTTCCTTACAGAGCACCTCCTCCAACACACACGAACGCGCACATGACGTCAGCAGACTGGTGAAAGTGGCCGCCTGTTGCTGGCGAGTCATTGAAGTGTTGCTGCAATGAAAATCTGCGACTTCCTTATAGAGCCCCTCCTCCAACACACACGAACGCGCACATGACGTCAGCAGACTGGTGAAAGTGGCCGCCTGTTGCTGGCGAGTCATTGAAGTGTTGCTGCAATGAAAATCTGCGACTTCCTTATAGAGCCCCTCCTCCAACACACACGAACGCGCACATGACCAATGAGGGCACGAGATAAGTTTGTGCCCAGAAGGAAGGCTGACAAGCAGGTAGGCCATCCAGTTATTTTAGCCGGGCCACCCAAACGGATTGGATGTGCTTTTTACAGCGCCACGGCTTCCACAGATGACATTTCTTTATGGATTTTTTGTCAAAGCACTTCAGATATTCATTGCTATCGGGATGTTAAGAGCATTCTATGGAATATAACAAAAAGTGTATCTCGAGCCGGTTTCTGAAACTTACCTACCCCACCTTTAAGATTAATGAAAAGTGAAAATTCTGAAAATAAGTGGAAATTCTGTAAAAAGTCAGATTTCTGGAGAAAAAAAATTTCTGAGAAAAAAGTCTAATATTTGAAGAAATACAGGACTGTCTCAGAAAATTAGAATATTGTGATAAAGTTCTTTATTTTCTGTAATGCAATTAAAAAAAACAAAAATGTCATACATTCTGGATTCATTACAAATCAACTGAAATATTGCAAGCCTTTTATTATTTTAATATTGCTGATTATGGCATACAGCTTAAGAAAACTCAAAGATCCTATCTCTAAATATTAGAATATCATGAAAAAGTATACTAGTAGGGTGTTCAACGAATCACTTGAATCGTCTAATTAACTCGAAACACCTGCAAGGGTTTCCTGAGCCTTGAAAAACACTCAGCTTGGTTCAGTAAACTAAATCACAAGTATGGGGAAGACTGCTGATCTGACTGCTGTCCAGAGGACCGTCATTGACACCCTCCATCAGGAGGGTAAGACACAAAAAGAAATTTCTCAAAGAGCAAGCTGTTCACAGAGTGCAGTTTCAAAGCACATCCACAAAAAGTCTGTTGGAAGGGGGAAATGTGGCAGGAAACGCTGCACAACCAAGAGAGATGACCGCAGCCTTAACAGCATTGTGAAGAAGAGTCGCTTCCAGAATTTGGGGGAGCTTCAAAGACAGTGGACTGAAGCTGGAGTCCAGGTATCAAAAGTCACTGTTCACAGACGTGTCCGGGAAATGGGCTACAATAGCCGTATTCCCATGGTCAAGCCACTTCTGAACTCAAGACAACGGAAGAGGCGTCTGACTTGGGCTAAGGAAAAGAAGCACTGGACAGTTGCACAGTGGTCCAAAGTCCTCTT
>CADEHL010001343.1:60000-370343 GCA_902827135.1 Harpagifer antarcticus
TGTGCATGCAGTCGGCGTTGGACTGGAAGTACCGGAGACCATGAACGGATTTGAAAACTTCTGTCACGTAGTGATCATCTTCTCAATAAAACATCTTTGCTGATGTTTTTTCGAGTCTTCTGGCCTTTGATCAGAATCAAGATTGTTGCCGGAAGTCCCCACGGAGAATAACTTTGCCGTAGAACTCTTCTTTATACATCCATGGGTACAACTTCAGATACAAATGAACACATAATGAAATATGACCCCCGGTTTGATGATTGACAGGTCACAGAACAATGGGGCTATCTCCCCTTACCCACAATTTAAAGTAATTCACACAGACTCTCTCCTCTTTACTCTTCTATCTGTGAGGAGCAGCAAGTTCAGCTTCAGAACAAAGTGAAAAACAAACAATGGCATAAAATATTATTAATATGTCGGGTAGTAATAGATTTATTTATTTTCTTCTCAGTGTACCAGAATGGGTAGTTTATATGTTAGTATTTCAAAAAATCTCCGGGGGGAGAATCCCCCCAGACCCCCCTTCTGGGGTTGGGTTTTCAGCATGTGGGCCTTTTATACAGTTCAGCTTTGATTCCATCATCTCATAAATAATAATAATAATAATAATAGATTTAATTTGTTAGCGCTTTTACAGGTGCTCAAAGACGCTTTACAGATATAGTGAAGGGAAAAGGAAGGAACAACAAATAAATATATAGTAAACAATCACACATTAAAAGCCAGTTTGAAGAGGTGAGTTTTTGTAAGTTTTTTGAAGGTGGTGAGGTCAGTGCAGTCTCTGATGGGTTGGGGGAGTGAGTTCCAGAGGGAGGGGGCAGCGACGGAGAAGGCTCTGTCACCCCAGGTCCGGTGATTGGTGCGGGTGGGGATGGATAGGAGGTTGGCATCTGATGAGCGGAGGCAGCGGGAAGGGGGGTGGTGGTGCAGCAAGTCTGTGAGGTAGGGGGGGGGCCTGATTGTTGAGGGCTTTGTGGGTAATGAGGAGGACTTTGAAGTTGATTCTTTGACGGACGGGGAGCCAGTGGAGGTTCTGGAGGACGGGAGTGATGTGGTCTCGGGAGCGGGTGTGGGTGAGGAGGCGGGCAGCAGAGTTCTGGATATGTTGGAGTTTATTGAGGAGGTTGGATGGTATGCCGTAGAGGATGCTATTGCAGTAGTCGAGTCGTGAAGTGATGAATGCATGAATCAGGGTTTCAGCAGCAGAGGAGGAGAGTGATGGGCGGAGACGGGCAATGTTTTTGAGGTGGAAAAAGGCGGTCCTGGTGATGTGATTTATGTGGTGGTTGAATTTGAGCTGACTGTTGAAGATGACTCCGAGGTTGCGGATGTGAGGGGGGGGAGATAGAGTGTGGCTGTCAATGGTGAAGTTGAAATTCTGGATGTCTTTGATACGGGATGGGGGGCCAATGATGATGATGTCTGATTTGGCACTGTTCAGTTGGAGATAGTTTGTTTGCATCCATGCTTTTATTTCTGAGAGACAGTTGGTGAGAGTGGAGTGTGTTGTGGGGGTGATGGTTTTTGTTGAGATATAAAGTTGGATGTCATCGGCGTAGCAGTGAAATTGAAGGTTGTGGCGACGAATTATTTTGCCAAGGGGGAGCATGTAGAGGATGAAGAGGAGGGGGCCAAGCACCGAACCCTGGGGGACACCTTGGGACAGAGGAGCAGTGGAGGAGGTGCAGTTGTTGATGTTGATAAACTGATGTCTGTCGGTGAGGTAGGATTTCAGCCAGGAGAGTGCAGTGTCGGTGATGTTCAGTGATGATTCAAGGAGGGACAGCAGGATGGCGTGGTTGATGGTGTCGAATGCTGCGGTGAGGTCGAGGAGGATGAGGATGTTCAGGTTGCCAGAGTCAGAGGAGAGGAGGAGGTCGTTTGTGATTTTGAGAAGAGCTGTTTCGGTGCTGTGTTTTGATCGGAAACCGGATTGAAATGGCTCAAAGAGATCATTGGAGCTGAGGTGGGCTTTAAGTTGTGAGGCAACGACACGTTCAAGTATTTTGGACAGAAAGGGGAGATTTGAGATGGGCCGGAAGTTGGACATGATGTCAGGTGTGAGTCCAGGTCTTTTGAGAATGGGTGTGACAGCAGCCAGTTTGAGAGAGGGGGGAACTGATCCAGATCTGAGGGAGGAGTTAATGATGGTGGCGATGAGTTGGGAGATGGCAGGGAGGCTCTCTTTAACAAATTTGGAGGGCATTGGGTCAAGTGTGCAGGTGGAGTTAATTCCAGTCATGAGGTCGGACAGTTGCATGGGGGTCACAGGGGAGAAGTGGGACAGGGGGTGTGAGGTGAAGGGGGGGGAGCCAGGAGGGAAGGTGGGGGGTGCTGATGAGGGTGTCAGATTGCTGTAAATGTTGCTGATTTTGGTTTGGAAAAACGAGAGGAAGGAGTTGCACTGTTCGGTGGTGAAGGATGAGGTGGCGTTGTCACAGGGTTTGAGAAGTTTGCTGATGGTGGAGAACAGACGCTTGGGGTTGCTGGAGCCAGACTGAATGAGTTGTGAGTAGTAATTAGACCGGGCTGCTTTGAGTGCGTTACTGTACTGCTGGAGATAGTCTTTGTAGATTTGAAGATGGACTGTTAGTGTGGTTTTCTTGTGTTGGCGTTCAAGTTGACGTTTCCTTGATTTCATTTGGCGGAGTTCGGGGGTATACCAGGGGGCGGAGTGTATGAAAGAGACATGTTTTGTTTTTGTGGGGGCCAGTTCATTGAGACAGAAGGAGAGGGTGCTGTTATAATAGTCCACAAGTTCAGATGGGTTTTCCGAAAGTGGGGAGGGGGAGACAGACATCTTGCAGGTAATGGAGGCAGTGATTGCTGAAGGTGAGATGGATTTGAGATTTCTGTAGGTTATTGTGCGTTTTTGCTTTTGGGCGGGGATGGGGATGTTGATGTCCATGATGATGGCCAGGTGATCAGAGATGTGAAGATTGAGGCTGGACAGATGGTGGATAGTGAGACCAGTGGAGCAGACCAAGTCCAGGATGTGACCATAAATAAACCTTATTTAAAAGCATACTTTAGTTCTGTGAAGGGATATATGCACTGTACTTCACTTTAATTAATAATGTTTGCTGAAAAGAGTATATTTTACTGCACGATATTTTGTTGAATAGATTTGAGTGGTTCAAAATTTCGGGTCGCGGTATATTGACTAAGGAAAAAGTGGGTCCCGAGGCCTGACCAGTTGAGAACCACTGTTCTAGAGCACCCTGGAACCGAGGGAAACCCTGAAAGAATACGCCCATTGGCTACAAATCAATATATGATTGGTTGATCAAACTGCTCTCATTCAGTGCAACGGCCAGGGCATTCGATCAAGGATGTAGAATACCTTGGTTGCAGGACAAGATCTGATTGGTTGCTTTCTTTTCTAACACAAAACCACTGAAATGCGTAGTGCATGGTCCGAGAAGGACAAACAAATCAACGTAACACGTTTGTTTGTTTTATCTGAGTGTTCCAGGGTATTCTCTGAATACCTTGAAGGCCCTGACGGTTCGCCACTGCTCTGTAGTCATTTTGTATATTTTGCAGTCAATTTGAGCCTCGTTTGAGTCATTTTAGTCTCCTATTAGTCATATTGTGTCTCTATGTAGTAATTTTTAGCCTAGTTTTAGTAACTTTGAGTCCCGTTTTAGTATTTTGAATCTTTTGTATTCATTTTGTGTCTCTCTGTAGTCATTTTAAGTCTCGTTTTAGTCATTTTGTATATTTTTGCCATCATTTCGCATTTCCGGCAGTAATTTCATGTCTCTTTGTAGTCATTTAACCTGTTCTACACCGCCCCCTCGATACCGGGGGAAAAACACGTCATGTGCAAGAAACAGCATCCGAGGGCATCTTAATATTTAATAAACTATGAATGTTTTATATCCATGCAACGGGAAGAAACTCAGCTAACTGATCTTTTTTCTTTTTAAAACCCTCAATGCTAACGCATAGGTTCGCTCTCATGCAAAACTGTGTGTGTATAGCTCTCATTTCTCAATGGTAGTGTGTGTGTGTGTGTGTGTGTGTGTGTGTGTGTGTGTGTGTGTGTGTGTGTGTGTGTGTGTGTGTGTGTGTGTGTGTGTGTGTATGTGGAAATTCCCCTTCGATTCTATTGGCTCTAACGGTCAAAAAGAGATATCAATCACCAAAATCGACCAATGGGTTCCAGAGAAACGGTAAAAACGGCCATTTCCACCCAAATCACCTCAGAGGTGGAGTTTTCTTTGCTAAATCTCTCTAAAAAGGTCAGATTTCACTTGTTTTGCATCAATCTTGATACAGGGGACTTATTATATGTTGTACTTTGGATTCCTAAAGCTTTTAGTCAACCTTACCATCATCCAAGGTTTTCACTATAAGTAAAAAAATAATTTTTAGACGGACACTATAATTTGCAGTTTTTTACTATGTTCAATCTGAATTTTCTTTAAAATAAAAAACATCTATATTGATTCTGACTTTTCTACATCCAACTCACAGGTTTATCATTACTTTGAGAAAAAAGATTATTAATTTAACCCTTTTAGAAGTGTAGTTATGGTCATTTGTTCTGGGAATGTCATTTTCGAGCCTGAGACCTGGAAAACAGGCTCAGTGCTCGGTTAAAGTCTCTTTGTAGTCATTTTGTGTCTTTTTGTTGTAATTTCATGTCTTTTGTTAGTATTTTTATTCATTTTGTTGTTCTCGAGTGAGGGAACAATGGAGCTTGAGATGGGCCGCAGAATCGGAGCAGCGGGAGCGGTACTGCAGTCACTTTGGCGCACCGTTGTGAAGAAAAGAGAGCTGAGCAAGAAGGCAAAGCTCTCTGTCTACCGGGCCATTTTCGTTCCTACCCTCACCTATGGTCATGAAGGATGGGTCATGACCGAAAGAACGAGATCGCGGATACAAGCGGCCGAGATGGGTTTTCTCCGCAGGGTGGCTGGTGTCTCCCTTAGGGATAAGGTGAGAAGTTCAGTCATCCGGGAGGGACTCGGAGTTGAACCGCTCCTCCTTCGCGTCGAAAGGAGCCAGTTGAGGTGGTTCGGGCACCTAGTTAGGATGCCACCTGGGCGCCTCCCTAGGGAGGTGTTCCAGGCACGTCCAGCTGGGAAGAGACCAAGGGGTAGACCTAGGACCAGGTGGAGGGATTATATCTCTTCGCTGGCCTGGGAGCGCCTTGGGATCCCCCAGTCAGAGCTGGTTGATGTCGCCAGGGAAAGGAAGTTTGGGGCTCTCTGCTGGAACTGCTACCCCCGCGACCCGACCACAGATAAGCGGAAGAAGATGGATGGATGGATTTTGTGTCTCTCTGTAGTATTTTTTTGTTTCTTTTATTCATTTCGTGTCTCTCTGTGTGTCTCTCTTTGTTGTCATTTGACTCTCTCCCTGGTTGTCTCTTTGAGTGACATATTGTAGTTGAAAGTCGGTGGGGACCCCTGACACTTTGGGCCCCTGGGTCACATGGTGTGAATAATCCATGCATGACTGCTGCAGAAAACCACATACAGATGGAAGTGAGAGGACACAGAAAGAGACAGCAGAAGTGTCAGATCTGTAATGTAATGCAATGTGAACAGAAAATAGCTTGTTGTTTTTTTAAGTCTGACGTACTGAATAAACCACGTGTTTTAAACGCCGACCATGCATCAGTTGTTACAAGTTGGCTTGAAAAATGATTAAAATGCATGCAATTGGAGTGCTGTTTATGTGCCTTTCCATGAGGTCACCTTGGGTTCAGGTAAAGAAATCCCTGAATTAAATACTTACATGTTACCACTAAAAGCTGTTTATGAGATGACTCGCATTACACATATTTCACACTACAACACTATCACCTATCACAGTTATATTTGAAACCACAGAGCTGTTCAGGTGACTTCCCATCAGGATCCACATTCTGCTCTGCTCTCAACCCCCAACTCACAAATTTGGAGAATGTTTTTATAGCGGTCGTAACAGGAGGAGAGGGGCGGTCACGCTTTAACATGCTGCAGACACTACGCTCAGCACTCTGTTTACTCACATGCGTGATATTTATTATTCGGGATGAGACAGGGCTCGAAGCTAACGCTAAACTGAACAGGCCTTTAAAAAACAAATCTCATTTTTATTCATTCAAACATTTTATTTTGCTAAATTTGCAAAATAATCTTTGAGTAAAAGCATAAAAAAGCCTGCAAGTGGAGGAAGGGTTACAAATATTGTGTAAATCGGACACATTTTGAACTTATCAGAGGTTGTTAGCCTTAGCTGCAGCTCGACAGCACAGGCCAGCTTGGTTTAAAACAAGCTAACGCTAACGGAACTTCCATGGAGTTACATTATGTTTTGCTCAAGCTCTATTCAGAAAAAGTATATATTGGGCGAAGGTTAATTAATATCAATGATGTTCTTTCGTGTTAAGCCAAAAATATTTTTCACATCTTTTTCATCTTGTGAATAAAGGGTATAAACAAACACAGTAGAGGTGGCTAGGTTACAATTAGCGTCAGCTGGGCAGCAAAGGTGTGCTTGTCTAAAAAACGGAGCTAACAGCTAACGCTAACGAAGCTTCCGTTGGGTTACATTACGATATGTTCGACCTTTATTCAGTAATAATGTGTATTTAACCAAAGAAAATGTTAATGAAAGATGTTGTATAAGTAAAAATAGCGCATACTTGGAAGTGGTATACAATTATTTACAATTCCTTTATTTAAAATGGGCGTGGTTTAGTGTATTTATATTCCACTTATCTAACATTAAACTTTACACAGCTAACAGACATTTTGGGAATAACAAATGTCAGTTAGCTAGGGGGTTTGTAAATATTAGTAGACGTTAACTTAAAGTTTGGGTAATGCTAATGCTCTGTGTTCATCTCACAAGAGTTTGTTTCTGTGACAGATACATCTAACAAATTTGTGCCGACCAACGTCAATTTTCTCTGGATTTCTGTCTGAAAAATGCTATTTTAGTGTCAGAATGTTGTTAAGGAGTGTGGCTTGTGAGAAATGGGTCCAATATTTACTTTAATGACTATCAGGTGCACACATCATGGAGTTTTTTGGGGAACCGTGACATAGAAACAGCAAACTGATCTGTGTGGCGTCTTTTCTCTTTTCTATATCATCTGTTATAAAGTTATCAGTATGTCTTCAAATGTCATCTTGTAAAATGTAGTTTTTGGTGAGCAATCCATTCATTTCCCAGCAGTATGAAATAGATTTCAGCGAGGGAGTTATGACCTATTTAACTTCCTAACACCAGCTGTAATCACTGCAACACATTAGTGGAGCAGCTCCTGCGTTAACAATGGGGAAGTAAAAACATACATGCACATTCCTTGCAGCGGGGGTGGGGGGGGGGGTTGTTTTGTTGCCCTTGCTCGGCTTTCGGCTCGGTGACCTTTACGGGAAGGATCAGAGATTACAATCACCTCTAATCCCTGATACACACAACAACAGATAATATAATCCCCGCTGTGACTAACTTGATGTAGGACGAGCTGATTTATGACTCTGGAACAAGCAGTGACCTGAACCGGGATGAAAAATACCCAGCTGCTGCTTCACCTGAAGGTAAACATGGTAAATCGTGTTTGGCCTCCGGATGGGCTGCGAGTTCGTAACAACAAACTGTCTTTCAGAAGCAGTTTATCGCCTGTATCTTAAAAAAAATAAGAAAAGGTTTTCAAGGTGTCCTGTGTTTGTGCATAACATCCATCACAAGATAACCGCTGACTCAGGAACTTCTCACTTAACCTTCACTGCCAGACAGACCATAATATTAATCTATGGGAGAGTTATTAATAGCACGACCTGTGCACCAACCCATTCAAAAAAAAACTCATAGTGTGCTATTTTCAATGCTCTATTCAATAACAACTGCAACCTTTTCAAGGTATAATACGTCGTTTTCTGCATAAAATTGTGTAAAAACTGCATGCATATCAGATTTAAAAAAATAAAACACAACATAATAATAGCAGTAAAATAATCTTTCTTTTTGTTGGCTTTTTAGAGCCACTTTGGTGCAAAATCTGCATTTACTGTAATCTTTCTACTAATTTTTACTTTCATTTTCTTAAGAGACTTTTCTGAGCCTGACTCATAAAACTGCTCAATTTGAAGGAAAAACTAATCTGCTATGTTAGAGGTATAATATGTACATGAAAACACTAACATCTGTATGAATAAACTCATATTTAATTTGCATATCTACAATAACTGCCTCTCAAAACTCTTTGCATTATAGTATGGTACTTAAAGGTGAGGTAGGTAAGTTTGAGAAACCGGCTCGAGATACAGTTTTTGTTATATTCCATGGTATGCTTTTAACATCCCGATAGCAATTAATATCTGAAGTGCTTTGACAATAAATACATAAAAAAATATCATCTGTGGAAGCTGTGGCGCTTTAAAAAGCATGACCAATCATCTGAGCCGGCCCGGCTAAAGTAACTGGATGGCCTACCTGCCTGTCAGCCTTCCATCTGTGCACACACTTATCTCGTGCCCTCATTGGTCATGTGCGCGTTCGTGTGTGTTGGAGGAGGGGCTCTGTAAGGAAGTGGCCGATTTTTTCCGGTTGTGTATTTTCAAATTCCAGCGCACTCGAGCTGGTTTCTCCAAAATGACTTACCCCACCTTTAATGAAGCTTATGAAGACATCCTTCTTGACTTATCTCATATTATTAGAAGGATTGTAAAGTATAACATGTAACATTTCCTAAACAACTAGACCTATGTTATTTATTGGGTTGAATTGTCTACTTACTTACAGGATCCCGAATGCGTCAAAGAAATGTGGAAATGTAATGAAAGTTATAATGGGTTTGGGTTGTCAAAGAGACGTTTAGAGCTGTTCTTTAGGATGAAATAAACTGTACACCCCAGCGCGTGCACTCCGCTCTGCATCAGCCAAACGACTCGCTGCAACCTCGCTGCGAGGGGGACCCAAGTTCCCATCAGCAAAAACACGTGGGTTTGCAATCCTGGCTCCAAAATGGTGGAATGAGCTCCCCATTGACATCAGGACAGCAGAAAGCCTGCACATCTTCCGGCGCAGACTGAAAACTCATCTCTTTCGACTCCACTTCGAGCGATAGAATTACTAACAAAGCACTTATATACTAATATAGGACTGGCTTATCTAAAGCCAGCTGAGTAGCACTTGAAATGTTTGGCTCTATGAAACCTGATGTACTTATATGATTCTGTTTTCTTCTGGGTTGTGTCTTCCTGGTCGTATGTACTTATTGTAAGTCGCTTTGGACAGAAGCGTCAGCTAAATGCAATGTAATGTAATGTAATGAAATCTTACATCTTATCCATGAATTGTGGAAGGAGGTTTTAAGCACAATGGCAGGCTTTGGGTTTTAAGGTCTGTGTAATCTTATCTTGACATACTATATCTATGGAAGAAATGTTATGTCACCCACAGCAGAAGAGGATTGTGATGTACGTGTAAAGGACGAAGCCTCGGCTAAATTGAATTTAACCGGAGGCCATCCATCCATTGCTTCTCACTAACCTTGCTCAAAGGCACAAACAGCAGCATCACATCAGTCTTCCTCTTCCTCTCTGTAACGTAAAGTCTTTCACAGAGAGGATGAACCGGCTCTGGCAGACCGAGAGGATCAATAATGGTTTTACGATTGTTGTAAAAAGCTCCATTACCATCCATCAGCAGCTGGAGAGGAAACAGCACGAATAAATCTGACATCACGAAGAACTGCTTTCAATATCTGAGATTAATTATTCAGCCCATCCGAGAATGTGAACTGTGGTACAAAATGAAGGCGAATATATTTTTAAAAGTGTGAGAAATCTTTTTAAGTCAGCCGTATTTCAACAAACTCTTAGATGTGTCTCAATATCCAATTTTCTACACTTGATTATTTTGGGAAAAGAAGATATTGAACAAATAAATAATAATTTCTTATCTATGGAACTAATTTCCTGCCAAAACTCCACAAACAAATGTTTTACAAACTGATGGTATTTCCTGAATGTAGAGCAGGTACCGGACCATAATAGTAGCAGACATAGCGCCCGGTGTGTGTGTGTGTGTGTGTGTGTGTGTGTGTGTGTGTGTGTGTGTGTGTGTGTGTGTGTGTGTGTGTGTGTGTGTGTGTGTGTGTGTGTGTGTGTGTGTGTGTGTGTGTGTGTGTGTGTGTGTGTGTGTGTGTGTGAGAGAGATTCAGGGGATGAGGCCAACACTGACAGCTGTTCATAGATCTGAATCTCCTTGGAGCTCGACCCCGTGCTGGACACCTTTTCAATGCATAACAACAACATGCCTCTGCACCTAAAACACACTCCTGGCCCTTTGAATACTGAAACAATATAATACTATATTTTGAAGCTGTACATCAGAATGTCCTGATTTTTTCTAAGTGACTAGATGAGATGTCCTGCTATGACCCTGAAGTGAAATGAGTCTTTGATACTGGACAGTTTTTGTTTTATTCTCATCTAAACACAGAGGCAGTGTTTCCAGGATTCTACCGTAATGCATAGGATATTCGCGCACCGCAATATCACGTGCGGGGCGGGCTGGCTTGACCAAGTTTTCCCGAGTGGAGGCTGGCTTGACCGCAGTGTGATGACAAGAGTAAAACTTTGTATGGCGTTGGTATATTTACAAGATCAGCAGGTTAGATGCTGACAGAATCGTTTTTAAAAGTATGATGTTTTTCCACCAGAGGTCTCCTCCTCTACTCGTGAATAAAACAGTTTCATGCTAAAAATCTGTGTTTCAACGTTCGACTTAGCATGCAGGGACTACGAGCTAACCGCTAGCTCAGCTTGTTTCTCTGATAATTTAAGATCCAAATGTTCAGGAGTCTACATAAGTAGAGCTACAGATCCTAATTAAGTTAAGTTACCTAGCCTACGAAAGTTAAGTAATGTAGCCTAATGTATGTTAATTTAGCTAGTTTACGAAATGTAAGTAACATATCCTAGCATAAATTAAATTACCTAGCCTACGTAATTAAGTTACCTAGCCTACGATAGATAAGTAACAAACCTAACGTTAGTTAAATTACCTAGTTATGTAACATAACCTAATGTACAGTAAGTAAAGTTAGCTAACCATCCACCCTGACTTCCTTCCTTCTCGAGAATGATTTATTCTACATCACCAGTCTTCCTTTGTTCTCGTCATCATATGTCGACGCAGAGCATCACACTGTAGTTTGATTACTGCTGACCAAGCGGCTGTATTTGACAAATTGGAAGCGGCCGTAACGGTAAATAACAGTAGAAGATCCCTGAAGGCAGATAAATGAAGGCATTGATCTACGTTATTTTGCCAAAGCCCGCAGAGACTGCCTGAATTATTAATAATTACTTGTTGGCACCAGAACTGACATGGTAAGCAGGAATAAGAAAGCTGTTGTTGTCTTCTAGATTTTTCTGTTCTCCATGTTGATAAAATGTGAGTCTTCATTGTTTACCAGAAACAATAGCAGCTGTATTTTCTGACACAAAGGGATCAGCATTGAAGTCATTCAAACATCTGCACCGTCACCAGCTCCTCCAGAGGAAAATATAAAATGTGGAGAGCGTGATGGAGGAGGTGGTGGGGTCACCAGATGGTACAGTGAAAAGAATACACAATGGAAACACTACACTGGCTCCATTCACGCTGCTTATGTAAGCCTACACCGCAATATATACACAGCTCACATGCAGAATGTAGCATTACGTTGGCATCACTGGCTCCGGACATCATGTGAAAAAAAACATCGCTTTACAAGGAATACTATGTGATATTTCTGCAATAAAATGTTGAAAATCTAATAACTTTTGATTCTTTGTTTCTGCAGCAAATGCTCTTTATTTTTGTTATTTACAGCCACTATAGTGCATTTTTCTCTTCAATGTATTTGATTCATTTCTGGGAGAACTTACATATAGGTCTATATACTGTAAACTGTATATATCCTTCATTATATATATATATATATATATATATATATATATATATATATACACACTGTTTTTGTGTACTTTGTTTATCTTCTACTGCTGATATGTACTGCATTTTGTTTTTTATTTTAATTGTATTTACTAATTAATGTGCAATAGCTTACATGCTGCTGTGTAGCAAAAAATTCCCTAATTAGTATCAATAAAGTATATCTTATCATATCATATTATTATTCACTGCCACTATATTGCATTTTTCTCTTCAATGTATTTATTATTTCTGGGGGAACTTCTGAGTTAAGACTCACTAAACATAACAAACCTATTATTGCCCAAACCACAAAGTAGTTTTGCTTTTAGCGCACCAAAGCTTCAACATTAGGGCTTCACTTTCCTTAAAG
Source organism: Harpagifer antarcticus (assembly GCA_902827135.1). Taxonomy (NCBI): domain Eukaryota; kingdom Metazoa; phylum Chordata; class Actinopteri; order Perciformes; family Harpagiferidae; genus Harpagifer; species Harpagifer antarcticus. The sequence goes on from CADEHL010001343.1 coordinate 72,308, forward strand.
GTGACCTATGATGCAAAATCCACTTCTTCATGTCTCTTCTACATCAACATGTGTCCCCTCTTCTTCATGTCTCTTCTACATCAACATGTGTCCCCTCTTCTTCATGTCTCTTCTACATCAACATGTGTCCCCTCTTCTTCATGTCTCTTCTACATCAACATGTGTCCCCTCTTCTTCATGTCTCTTCTACATCAACATGTGTCCCCTCTTCTTCATGTCTCTTCTACATCAACATGTGTCCCCTCTTCTTCATGTCTCTTCTACATCAACATGTGTCCCCTCTTCTTCATGTCTCTTCTACATCAACATGTGTCTCCTCATCTTCATGTCTCTTCTACATCAACATGTGTCCCCTCTTCTTCATGTCTCTTCTACATCAACATGTGTCCCCTCTGTGGAAAGAGACTCTGAAAGTTTCAGGAAAAAAGATTCTCTCTCTTTTTGTCCTGATCCATTTCTATAAAAACCTGAAAATGAGCTGATCAGATTTTGGCCACTTTATGATGTCATAACGATTTGTTGGCTTGTTAGCCAATCACCAACCAAGGTAATCCCCCCCCCCCCCCCGCTTTGTCACCTGAATCTCCTCCTAGAGCACCATCGTGTTCTTTGTAACCAAATCTCTCTCAGAGGGGCGTGGGGAGGGGCTCCTTATTTTCATCTAAAGTAACAGACAGAGAATCAGCACTTTGGAAACAGGGCTGAAACAGAGGGGATTATGGGTAATGCTGCAATGATCTGTTTGGTGTTTGGAGCCAAACACTTCAGAGACATGTTTTGTATATATCTGAGACCTATAATATATTGATGAAAAACAGTACAATAGGGGAATGAGGAAGCATCTTCTCCTAACATTCAAGCGATCTGTGTTAATATTGCTTTCCAATAGAGCAGCCTCTATTTCACTTAAGCACTTTGTAATTTATCTTCAGCAGATACCCTTCCTCTATTTCCCTGAGGGAGGGGAATATTGAATCAACTGACCCGCCATCTGCCTCATTACCTCGAAACATATCTACATACAAACCCACTCAATTTAAAGTACATAATATAACCAGAGAAACCAGTACTGTTTCTGGCAGAGAAAGGAAACCTCCACCTCTGCTGACCCCACGTTGCTCGGTAAATTGTATTTCTTACATAATGGAGCCCCAAATAACCTCAATTACAACACATCTGCTGCTCTGTGACACAACGCACGGCTTCTTAGATTTAACATCCAAGCTCCAAGGAGTTTCACAAACACATTTCAGATTTAAACTGCAGCCATTTACAAGCATTCTTCTGGAGGCAAAGACAAAATAAATATACTAGAAGTCTGCACGGAGAACACCGACCTCAGCCAAGGACAATCTGCTCTCAAATGTAATGGATTCTTGTTCGGTTCACTTGGGTTTTATGGAAATCAAGCCGGTAGCTGCTCAGTAATCCCGCTGACGACCAAACAAACAAACCCAAAACATAAGGAGGTAATAAAACGGCCATCAAGTTCATGTCAAAATATGCATAATCGTTGTAGCATGCATTCACAATAAGGTTTCCAGTAAATCTGAGGAATGCTTCACTTCTAACGCCACAACACCTTCCTAATGCAATAATTGCGACCACATTACAATAGCGTTTGAACTAAATAGATGGCATTAATCTCCCCTGTGGCGAAATGGGAGAAAATCCCTGATGTCAGCTTTAGAAACCTCGTGAAACCAGAAGAGTGGAAGCCGTTAGATCAGCAGAGCAATGCATCTGGTTATAGAAGTAAATATTCAACAATTGTGTTGGTTTGGGGCACACTTTTGTGTATAGCGTTTGTTTGAAAAAGCATATCTCAATAATGCGTTTCAAACCCTTTAATCTAAGACTTTTGAAAATACTGCAGAGCCGGTTTTAGTTTGAAAACTTTCTTTCACGTGGTTAATTAATTTCAGGCCTTGTCCACTGGTACATTGGTTTAACAGGAAGGGTTCAATCCTCTGTTGTGGTGTGGAACAGTGGAGGGAGATCGTGGAGGAAATTCATATAATGGAAAAAATGACATATCGACTGAGATACAAGAAACAAAATATGTAGAGAAATGGGAGAAATGGTTCATGTTTAAGATTCAAACCAGCGGCAAGGAATACTGACTGATGAGGAACTGTTCTGACAAATGGTCAAATGAGAATGTGACTCCCGAGTCCCGACTGCATTTTATTTATTTGTTGATATTATCTCTGTATTTCTATCAATAGCTGTATTGCATTGCACGTGCACAGCTGTTGTTGTAATGTTTTTATATAATAAAAACTAAAGTGAGAAAAAAAGAAGATACTGAGCCTTTCGAAGATGGAAACAATATTGTTGTTGCTAATACATTTTCTTTCACTTAAACTTTGAACTATTTGACTAATTGTTTCCACGCTTATAGTCTGTGTGACTGATACATGCCAAATGAAAAATAAACACATTGACAGGGTGTAAAATAAAAAAACGTTCTGAAAACCAATTATAATTAAAAGAGACATTATTAAAGCAGACATTGAACACAGAAAACACAAACACGGTATCTGCAACGTTGGCGCCAGGCTTTGTGTTGTGGGAGTATTGGATAATGTACCAGTGAACCCCTCGATATATTCTATATATGTTTAGTTTGCTGGTTATTTGACGATGTGTATGTAATTAAGCCATAGTTGCACGACACAAAAAGGGATAATATAGCGCTCTCTCTATGTTAACAGCCTAAAACTCCCTCTCTACACGTCAACACTAAATTCAGAAGAATCTTGAGCATGGTCGGATTATACAAAAGCTCAATTTTCCGGAACCTAAAATGCTGTTTGGGGGAGGATGAAGGGTCAAAACACATACAAACTATACCTGTGTAAGTGTGGACAAGTTCTTAATCTGGTCAAGCGGAAACGTAGAATATTGATGAATCAATGTTTGCCTTTAAACCGCCTCTTCAAACAACCTCTTCAAACAACCTCGACAAACAGTAGTTAATTTGACATGGATTGCTAATTGACAGCATTACTGATTTTGCGGTCTATGCCAAGAGTTGTTATCCTTTGTTACGCCCTGACGTTTTCGCTTTGCATCGACTCCAAATCTATGTTTAACACCGCCTTGGCCGCCTCGTTTTACGTTGAATAAATATTGAGCCTCATTGACGATCCAAGCTAAGACGTATCTGGTCTCACTTTTTTGCCATTGCTGTTAGTCCCTTATAGTATTTTGTGCAATAATGAAACCAACCTGCTGCTTCCTGTTACCATTTACACTTGCTTGCACTCCATGACTACGTGATGCATATGTTGACAAGTTGCTTAAAACACTTGTGTGGACGTAACCTAAGTCTATATAAGGATCATTTACGTTGAACCCTTATGCATGCTCATCTGTAAACTAAAATAGTACATCATTTCTCAAAGTGGTCTTTCCTGCTGTAGTGCAGAATATTTTCTCATTACATTGAATGCTTTTGCCCACTTTATCATGCCGTGTCACTGAGCAGCTGAACAGGGTTTGTTACTCTGCTGCTTGTGTCACATTTAGCTAAAGGAAGGGCTGACGGCAAGGACTCCATGATGACTGAAGTCTGATGGTGGTGGTGGTAGTGGTGGTGGTGGAGGGGGGGTTATCTTTCCCTGGGGAGACAGAAGACACAGAGTTATTTCAATTAGTGAGAGACTGGCTGCCAACCTGCTCTACAGAGAAAGCTAATCAAATCAAGAGCTGGGGGGCGGGGCAGACAAAGACTGGAAGCACTTTGCGGTTAAAGAGGAAGAAGGGGTGGTGGGGGATTGGCTGAAGAACATGTCAGATTTGTCATGTTTGTGGGGGGGGGGGGATTCGTTACAGTGGTTTTGGGTTGTGGTGTTTGAGAAGGACAAAGAGTCTTTATATTGGCAGAACACGAGGAAACTGCTCTGTAACTAACATTATGAATGAACTGCTTCCATTATGACGTTTAACTAAAGAAGCACTGCAGGCGTTAACTGGTGTCACACATGCTACTCAACATCATTCAATATTAAAAGATTCAAAGGCTTTACACGACAACAACTTGAAATCTTGCCAAGTATATTTGTCTGATATCTAGTCAGAATACGTCTTTACGCTTGATATCAGACGTATAATAAATGCAGTGAGATATAAGTTATTGTTGTATCTTGTTATATCAAAGACTCTTGGGTCATATCAAAGGTTTTTTTAAAAACATTTTAATTGGAAAATCCCCAACTAACATCAGAAAACAGAAAACGTTTAAGCATTTCCTGATCCTGGTAAAATATAGTTTTCCCAGCTAATTACAAGATCGGATTTATTTGAATATCCTATCTTATTTTAAAAAAACGTACCAAGCTAATTTTCACTTGATCTATATACTATAAATAAATAATTTATAAATACAATAAGCTAAAGGTTGCAGAGAATGTTGTAAGTGATCAACTAAATGCGTAGTACATGTAAATAGAATATGATAAACAAGAACAGAATGTAAAATTAAAACCTTTATATACAGAGAATAAAATCTGTTTATTGTACTAATAAATAAAGTGTGAGATGAAGATGACATTAAAGCTCCTTTCCTACTAGACTTACCCACAAACATTTACCCGGGTGGTCCGAGCCTCCAGGAACAGCGCTGGGCTTTGAAGCCAATTGGACAAATTGACCAAACCGTGTAATTACAACTTCAAGGTCCGTCACATGGTACCAAAAATGACTTCTTCCCATAGACTTACATTGGGAAAGAGGATATTTTTTCCCCCGGTAAGTCAACATCCCAGTAAGAACACAATGCAATACAATACAATACAAAGGGGCTTTATTGGCATGACCACATTTTAAACATAGTACTGCCAAAGCATTCCGCACAAGGCGTTATAACAGAACAAAAACAAAAAGAAACACTAAACATACTGTATATGCCAACAACGTACAAATAAAAATATACATATTAGTATATAAATAAAAAGTGTGTGTGTGTGTGTGTGTGTCCGTGTGTCCACTCAATGCTCCTGAGGTTGTGGCAGGTAAAAACGTTACACTTACAACGGTTTTTAAAAAAAAATCGTTAGCTCCTAAAACTAAGGTAACCCAAATTCTCCCTGGGATAAATGAGGTATTCTGATTCTGTTGGATTAGCCGAGGATGATTGGCTGGAAGTCGGGGGTTACAGGAAACGCGTTAACCAAAGATCGGGATACTTTAGTCACTGGAAGTAAACTAAAAAAGTCACAACTAAAATAATTTCCATGGGAACAAACAGAGTCCAACCTTTAAAGCTTTATCCAGCTCTCATTATCCATGGGATGGAGCAGCACTAACTTTTGCCCTTTTTCTGGAGCGATGCTATGTTATGTGCGTTACTAAGGAGGTACCAAACAGAGAGGATACCCGTCTTCTGCCAATGGAAAAAGAGTCTAATTTAGCATTTTTGTAGGAGCCAATTAGCACTCATGTTTATAAGTAAGAACCAATGAGTGTTGATTCAGATTACGCCGGAAGTACAAACAGTTTTCGGCCACACATCCGAGCACATTAACAAAAACCACGTTGAGGTAAAGCTTGGCTGCCAAAGATATTGTGTCATTTTACGTCATGGTTCATGGAAATAAGATGAAGTATAATGGACACCGTAACTGGACAATAAATGGCCTGTGTGTTCAACTGGAAAATGTCTATCGGACTCTTTTTTCATTAAACTAAAGTTTGCGTCATTTACGTAAACAAAGCAGATCCTCAGTGACTCAAACCGTTGGCTTAGCCTCTACAGTTTAGGAAAAAAGGGTTCTGGAAATAGACTCTTTGAGCATGACAGAAACCCGATCAGCTTGCTGTCTGATCCAGTGTTTAGTGACTTGTAGTCCACAGTGTTTAGTGAATATAAAGGCCTTTGGGTATAGCTTTGTAGTCTCAGGTCCCTTTCTGTTGTCACTTCAAAGCTGACGGGCCAAAGGGTTTAGCATGGCTTCCGAAGGCACACTTCCAGACCCTTTTCATGTTTCCCACTCCATTTCTCTTTCTGACAGGCCGGTCTGTAGACGGTGGCCCCCGAGCACTAATTACAGGTCACCATGTCAACTCAGAGGGGCCCTCCCCATTTGTAACCCGACTGATGACTTCATGAAGGGGGTAGACATGGAAAGTTAAGGGTCCAGAATTTATCTTAATAAATATGCAGATGGCTCATTTGGCACAGCTGGTGGCCACTCAGAGATTTACATTATTCCTGCTGTTGGCGGTGCTAGTACTTCACTAACTACATGCTAATGTTGTAATATGCTATGACAGTTTAATCGCACAGGCCATAAGAATGTTAAACACCTGAACTTTTGAAAGAACATCCATAACATTCATCTGGTTGTAACTTATACTTATATATATATATATATATATATATAATATCAATATTCCAAATACTATATATACTATTCTGCACAATTTCTATTATATTCTATATTATTTGATTAACTTGCACTATTATCTGTTTTATTGTGTTGCACTGTTGGAGGAGCCTGTGACCTAAGAATGTCATTGTCATAACTACTGTAGTACTATGTACATATGACAATAAAAGCCTTGAATCTTGAAAAAAATGTGAATTTGCAGGAATCATTCCATTTTTTTCAAACATTTATTTATTCTTTCACAACGTTTAAAGGTGGGGTATGTAATTTTGGAGAAACCAGCTCGAGTGCGCTAGAATTTGAAAGTAGTGTGCACAGATGGAAGGCTGACAGGCAGGTAGGCCATCCAGTTATTTTAGCCGGGCCGGCTAAAATGATTGGTTGTGCTATTTTCTACGGCTTCCACAGATGAATTTTTTTAATGTATTAATTGTCAAAGCATTTAATATATTCATTGCTATCGGGATGTTTCCATGGAATATAACAAGACGTGTTTCTGAAATTACATACTCCACCTTTAATTGTACTATGTTGATTTCTTTGCACCAAGATATCAAGACAGATTATTTGAAGCGGATTCTTTGCAATAATAGTTAAAATGGTTGCTTTCATTGTGAATTGTATTCTCTTATTTGGTGCTATGAGGTGTTTTGAGTCAAAGAAAGGTCTGCAAGTCTTATCATTCAAGTCCTGAGTTTGAACTTTGACAAATGAGTCCTAAACGAGTAATGCCCTCATCACCAATTTAAACCTGCACGTTTTGCATACTGCATTTCATTGTGTGTTCAATACAGCATATTATCTGGTCGTGCTAACAAAGCTAACCTGATCAGATCATTGTTGTCGGGACGCCATTCCCAGCTCTGATTCTGACTTTCCTGTACATTTGGAAAAAAATCAAAATTCTTACTCGCATCCACACTTCTGCTATCCATATCATTTAATTTAACAGATTTTTTATTTAAAGCCAATTCGACTTTGACTCGATAAAACTCAATTACCCTGCTTCAAGATTTATTAAGCTATGGGCAGTTAAATTTGACTTCTCATTAAGTTAAAAGTCACCTTATGCTGCATTTATGATAATACAGTGTCCTATGATATCATATAATTGGGTCTCGGTATCCTTCCTTTATCCTTGTGAAATGTTATTAGAGGTTACAGTACTGACTTTATCTCTCTACATTTGGCGACTCTGCGAGTGAGTGCGGTCGTCTTTCTACCAGAAGGTTGTCGGTTCGATCCCAGCCCATGCAGTCAACATGTCGATGTATCCTTGGGCAAGATACTGAAGCCTGAGTTGCTCCTGATGACCGACGGTGTGTGAGTGTTAGCTTCCCTAGAGCAAGTGGTACTGCTCTGCATGAATGAGGTGTGAATGGGTGAATGACTCGTAGTATGTAACATGCTTTGAGAGGTCGAAAATACCTGATAAAGTGCTATATAAGTACAGGCAATTTACATGCAACTCTTCCTCATAATGAAAACTGTGAACACATTTCTGCACAATACTTCAACAATATATATTTTTTTGATTGATTTAAAAATAGAATGAGTAATGAAACTTTGTAATCTGTATGGACTTGTATGAATTTCTTTTTCAAACCTTTTTTCTACTATGTTTTCCTCTTCTCATTGATTTTTTAATGTGTTTTTTTTTTGCCCTCGTAATGACCTTTTTAAAAAAAAAATCTTACCTGGATGACTAACGGGAGGGTTATTTTCTTTATAAGGTATGCTAATAGCCGCCCAATTCATCTAAATTTGTTTTCCATAGTCTGTTTCATTGATTGTCTGTATTAACATTACATTTAATTAGCAGAATGAAAAAAGACTAATACTGTAGGCTACATTGTTTTCATGGTATTTTGTAATATGTTTCAATGTATCTTTTTAATATATTTTCTTTTTTCCCCCTTTGAATAGTTCCTCTAATTTTTCGATTTTAATTCTAATCACCAACCAAACAAATGACTTATATGTGATAAAAACCTACTTTAACCGTCTTCTGACTCAGATTCCTTCATTTATCATAATGATCCTGGCTTTTTAATAAAAAAGGGCTTTTAATACAAAAATAACAGCTGCAGAGTGATAAAATGCGCAAAAATAAACTGCCCTTCATCCTCAATTTCTTTTTTCGGGTGCGCTTTTAATACACGCATACGGGCGACGCCAGAATAAATGCGGCACAGTGGGAAGGAATGGAATGGGGCGATACCAACTGAGCATTCCAATGGGGGTGGAGCAAGGAACATCTGGGAAATAAAACGAATACACATCAAAACTAATACATTAACGTGTATCACAGAGTGTGTATAGAAGTTATTGAAGTAAACACATTATGTGATTTATTGTGTAAGGGTCCTTTTTTCTCAAAAATCTTAATCTGTATCCGAATTACCCCCTTTCCAGCTCTCATCCACCGCACATGTATTCCTATCGTCGGTTGTTACGGGGACCAGAACGAGGCTCCAGTCGAAGGCGGCAAGATATGCACTTTTCTCCCGAAACTTATTCAGGTTTTTCCCGAGACTGTGGATATCTTTTACTCCGTATTTTGTTTTCTATTCATCGCCATTTTAACCCGCTTGGATTACCACTCTACGTGTTTTAAGGAATACCTTGTTTTGTCCATATAAAAGGTGAGTTTTGCTGATGCTTCAGAGCTCGTTTTTAAAATCCTTCTCACTGTGGGAACTTTAACGGTTAGGAGTTTTACAAGTGTGACGTCATAAAACAACTCTCAAACATACGACTGCTTTTTAAATTAAGTATGTGTGTGGTTTTATGGAGTATTTGTAGTATTTTTGTAGCGTGTAAACACGATTTAAGCGACTTTTTGGGTTGTTAAGTTGCTTCACCATCGCGGATGCTGCCAGGATATTTCACAGGGACTGTTGCCATGAAATCTGAGAAACCAAATGTATTTTTCCTTTTTTGGGGGCATTTAATTGATATGGCACAGACATGTTAAACTGAATAAGAAGCATGGTGAATTTAAGGGAATTGATAACTTTATTTTATTCATTTTTTATTAGTTTACGTAGGCTACCAATAATGTGATTTTACCCAAAACACACCTGGTAAACTCACTAAAAGTACCTTTAGCCAGTGTATTGTGTTGTCAAAGTCCATAATTCTTTAGAAAGAGTGGCCAAATGTCTCCCTTTTTATTGTTGTGTAATTACCATACATACACATCCCTTCAACAGTACGTCAAACAGGGCTCCAAATGACCATTTACAGGCCAAATGCTGGTGAAATATGTAGGAAAAGTAGCTTTTAGTTTCGATTTGTTGCTTTTAATTGATAGGGACAATACAATGTAACTTGCAGATCATGGAACTAATGCTGCAAAGAGACTTTAAAGCTAATTTCCACAACTTTTATTTACTTGTACATTTTAGTCAAAATACACAGCTTTCAATATCATAAAACCACAATACAGTATGAATATAGAAATGCATTACCATTTCGCAATACTTTGTCATTTACAGTCACTTTGTTCTAAATGGGTACAGCTATTTAACCTTTGTGTTGAAGCATTCTATATGCAATTAACAGATTTCAGTTGCTTGTTATTTCCAGAGTTGACCGCCCTTTATGGAGAAACCAGTTTGTCCAAGTTTAGATTTACAATGTGCTATTTGCAACCAGAAAACATGCACTAGCCATTTGGTCTGTGGACCAAAATACAGGTTATTTTGACTGCAAAGCATGTGTTAATGTTTTAAAGGCACAGAATAATGTGTAACTGGAGCTGCACATTCCCCTTCTTTCTTTTCTTCTAAACAAAGTGCATGTTGTTTTCTTAGCTCTCAGGAATGTCAACAACTCCCCGCCTGTTTGATATCAGACCACAGAGCAATCTGGGGAAAAGGAGTTCCTCACTTGAACACATTTTAGGCATTGTTAGGGTCCCCATTTTCCAAGACTTTGTGACCCATGCTGTGCTTTATCATAATAATTCAAGTCTTTGGGCCAATCCTGTTTCCAGAGAGGTCAGAGGTCAGCACTCCCTGGAAGGGTTAGGGACAGGGTTAGGTCAAGGGCACTTCAGCAGGGATGATGATTTCTTTAAAAAAAAAACTTGTGTCCTGTGGTTGCTTGATTTAATTACCCTGTCATTCACGCGTTGGTTGCCAAATATTTTTGTGGTTGTTATTGTAGTATTGTTGCATAGATGTTGCACAATGACCTTTGGGAACATTGTTACCATATTAAATCAGGAGTGTTGACCACAAAAGTGAGAGTCAAGAGAGAGGATTGCATTTGAGACTCTTCCAGTAGACATTAAAGCTAAAGCTGAAAACATGAGTTGATTAACTGATAAGTAATAACGATCTGGAAATATTTTGAAAGTCAATTGAGTATTCTTCATGCAAATGGTATTAAAAGCGGTTTCCAGCCTCTCAAATCTGGAATTTTCTTGTTTTTGTTTTGAGTGAATATCTTTGACAAAGTAAGGCCCCACCTTGGACTGGTCTCTAAAAAACCTTGTCATCTTGTCAAAAGCTGTCATCCAAGTTCCTCAAACAATGAAACATTAATGAAAAATAACAGTTATTGGGATCCCTACCATAGTACACATGGTAGGCTGTGTGGGTCTTTTCCCAGCATGCCAGGTGTCTGCTACTCCAGCTGTGTGTGTTGGGGGGTGGGGGGGGGGGGGGGCGGGGGTAGGAAAACAAACTAGTGTTTTTGTGATTGTGAAGGTCTCAGAGTGGAAACCAAGTGAATGGTAGGAAGAGAGTTGCCTGAGGAGGAAACAACAAGGAAACCTGTGCACAGAGATGGTGTGTGTGTGTCCGTGTCGGTGACTCATACTGATGGTTCTGTGCAGGAATGTGTGATAGAATAGCCCAACATTGCACAAGGCAATCCCCCCCTCCCACTTACAATTGTATGCGAGTAACAGCTGTGTTTTGGCTTTTTGTTCTGGAGCTTAAGACCTTTTTTATTCAGGGATGTGAAAAGGCCCTCTCCTGCTGATGTTCAGGTGTATATCAGTATGTAGTGTCTCTACTTTAAAGAGTCCTCTCCTGCTGATGTTCAGGTGTATATCAGTATGTAGTGTCTCTACTTTAAAGAGTCCTCTCCTGCTGATGTTCAGGTGTATATCAGTATGTAGTGTCTCTACTTTAAAGAGTCCTCTCCTGCTGATGTTCAGGTGTATATCAGTATGTAGTGTCTCTACTTTAAAGAGTCCTCTCCTGCTGATGTTCAGGTGTATATCAGTACGTAGTGTCTCTACTTTAAAGAGTCCTCTCCTGCTGATGTTCAGGTGTATATCAGTACGTAGTGTCTCTACTTTAAAGAGTCCTCTCCTGCTGATGTTCAGGTGTATATCAGTAGTAGTAGAGATGTCCCGCCCCCTTCGCCTATCACGTACAATGTGTTGGACCGCGAGCCAATAGGAGTGCAAGTGTTACACAGTGACGCATATGTTCCAGAAGTAAACAGTCTATCATAAATAACATAATAATGGGTTCCAACCATTTTTATATACTTTGCCGAATGTGGACATTTTTCTACTCTAGCAAACTCTAGACATTTGAATTTTTACAACAATTAAGTAACATAACAATGTATATTTGTTGTCTCAATAAACATTTGGGAACATTTCCCCTAAGTATGTGTATTCATATTCTATTTCTTCTAGTGTTAAGTTCACATTTATTCCAAATGTGTATGTATGTATTTAGTCAATAATTTACCATATTCTATAAACTCTAATTAAATGCTTCTAACCTCGCTAGATTGCACCAGAAATATTATTCGTTTTTAATTTATACTAAAATAATTTTACCAATGTCTACAATAAAAGTACATGTTGACATAATTGAAATGTCATGGCCTCCTTGTCTAATATAACTAATTATAACAGTGCAGATTTCAAATGACTCTTATATAATTATAATACTTGATGGGAAAATATTTAACCTTCATAGATTGACTTACTTTTAGACACTTCCATTCATCTGAAATCAGGAAAGTTGGTTGTTTGGAACTTCTCTTTGCTCCTGAAACCTCCTGTTCACCTGTTACACACTTGTTTCAGTGAGCGCTGAGTCGGTTGTTTTCCTGAGTTTATCAGTGATTTCCTCCGTATTATACTGAGCATCAGAAGCTCAGCTGCATCCTCAGCCTCAGGCGTTTCTTCCTCTCCTGCTGAAACTACGCAGAGAAAGCCAAACCATTACACAGCAGTACCTGAGCTGAGCAGATAACCTGTCATTTAACATAATCGTCTTCTAGTTATGCAAATTATCTCACAGAAGCCTTGAAAACGCTCGGAGGGGATTATTACACCGTCTCAGAGGTTTGTTTATAAAATGCTCTTGCTTGACTCTATCTCACAATCTGCATTGGCCTTGTTTTGGGAAGATAAGGTGTAAGAGGAACCCTGTTGTGTGTTTCAGGACAGTAACGGAGGAATGAGGGCGGATGGGATGACTGTTATTGTCATAAAGATGGAGGAACTCTATCTCTTACATGTGTTATCTCCTCTGTCCTGTAAGTAAACTATACAGGCGCCCCAAGCTCTACTTATATCACTGCACTATCTCTCTATTGTGTCTCAGGAAAGTGAGAGTTTAAAGAATACAGAAAATAGGCAGATTATCAGAAAGACTGCCATGTTTTTGAAAAGTCACCTTTTGTTTTTTAGGTGATATTATGTCCACTTGATTTCTGAAAGAACAGCTGGCGCGTTTTCATTTTGGACCCTGAATATTCCAGAAGTATCCCTGTTTACATGCAGTCGCGCATTCTGCGATTACATTGAAGCGCGTTCAAACCATGGCTACGACCTTCACACAACTTACATTTCCCTCTTTTTTTCCATTTCAGACATTTTGCTTTTGAGGCTCCTTGTCACAGTTTTGCCTGAAACGGGCTTTTCTTTAAGGCGTGTGTCTCCACCCCTGCAATCTGTTGGCTAGTGGTGTTTTGTTCCCAGTCAACCAAACTGGAAGTAAACAGGTAAAACACATAACAAATTGAGACTATACGGATGCTCTATGATCACGCTGTGTTCTTTTTTGGCCAAATATCAGTAACAAGCACATTCCTTCTAGGTAAATAATGGAGCTAACAGAAGTTGCATTATGATGCGTTCAAGCTCCATTCAGTATTGGGCGATGGTAAATTACAACGCTGTTATAGGGCTGGGCAAATATTGATATCGATATCGACATATGCGGTTAGATATTGTGGCAGATTTTGAATATGATTCAATTTACATTAGTATCATATTTAAAATAATAGTGCAATAGTACATTTGTAGTGTTGCATGCTTTTCTGCAGCAGAGGCATGTTGATGACTCCTACCCGAATATTCGTTCGTTGGAGTACTATTCGGGTTTCAATTTCGTTATTCGGATATTTTTTTTCTTCGTTTTTGCAATTCAATTAGTTGAAAACTCCAATATTAACATAAGAGCTTGTGCCTCTTCGGGGGGTGCTAACACTTAACCATAAACGTCAGAGTTTACTTTCTCCGTCTTTAGAATAGATAGAATATAATTCCTTTATTGTCATCGCACCAGGTACAACGACATTTAAAAAAGCAATCCTCGCAGTGCATTTCCACATGTAGATATTACTTTTTCTCCATTAATCTCCGTCACGTTGTTTCCATAGCAACAACAACTTCCTGTCAACAGCGCTAACTCTCCTTCAAAATAAAAGCATGTCCATACAAAATAGGAAGCCAAGCCAAATGCCACTTAAGGCATATTCAACTGCAACGAAAGTAACAAACACAATGCAATATCCTTTTCAATTTCAAAGAACACAAATTGGGTTATATACATTAACAAATAACTATAAAACAACAATACTGTAGAATAACAAAATGAATGCCGTGAATAAACCGAAATACACGTGTTGAAGCGTGTTTATTTATTCGCCCCTCCCCGTGCGGGTCGAATATTCACTGCTGATTACTACCGAATATCCAGAGCCCGAAAAATGGTATTCGGGACAGCCCTACTCCTCACGCCCCGCCTGGAGTGCACTAAAGGGGGCCAGAAGAAAGAAAGTGGCTCCGGTCTTCCTGCATTTGTCTCGCTTTCCCCCTTTCCTTGGATTGTGTTTTTTATCCTTCTTATAGTGAGTGTTTCGAAGGAAGTGCAGTAGGGATTTAACCTACCTGCCCCCCCCAGAGGATATTAGCGGGTTATCTCTCACGCTCTGCCTGACGCTCAGGGTTTCCTGCAGGATGTTCAGATGGTTGGTTGGATAGTTTGCAGGTAGACGTGTTACTGAGACTCAGGTTCACATCCGGGTCAGACACCAGATACACAGATTAGGAAGAGCTGCTGGCATCATATTAATAGCTCAGTATATCAGTTGTAATTCCAATTGTAAGAGTTGTTTTTGGTTTTGGTGTAAGAAGAGCAATCAGGCCAGATTATGGACTTATATTATTTTCTCGTATTAAGGTCATTTTCAAGCTATAATGGCACAATAACAGGTGACATGAAGAGGCTAATTAATGTTGATACTAGACACTAACGCCCTGTCCACACAGCAGATTAGAAAAATCTTGGAGCTGGGCGTCTCCTTGAGTTTGGGGATTTTTTGCGAGCAACGCGACCAACAACCAATCACATGAATCTCCCGCCCCCGACATACAAAGCAAAAAACCCCGGGGATTTTATGCGAGCAATATATATATATATATAAACTCTCCAAACAGGCGAAAACCTACCAGTTTCACCCACTGTCTCTGCCACCTCCCTCCATGCCTGGTTCCTCCGGTTTGTATCCCGTTAATAGTTCTGGTCGTAAAGAACCGGGTGATTTGCTACCGTAATTTCTCATTTGGAATATGAGGAAATGAACAGTCTGGCTCTCCCTGCTTGCACGCAGTTTGATTGGCTAGCGCTTGTACTGTCAGATTTGCATAAACGGGATTTGATTGGCTGACGCTTCCAGCTCAGCTTCAAAAGTTGAACATTGCTCAACTTTTGAATCCTGAAAATCCTGGAAATCTTCGCTTTGCTTCCCCACAATGCAGTTCGGCGAAAAGCGAGGCAAAGTGACGTCACCCCATTCAAAGTGAATGGGCAGAGAAGCGTTGGAAGATTTTTTTTAAGCTGCTGTGTGGACGGGGCGTAAGGCTTGGAGCGGCAACCAGAACCAGAATACTTTATTTGGTTTTCATGACAATTGCTCTATTTTGGATTGAATACATTACAAAATATTGAATAAAAATGAGCAGTTAAAGTACATTTGTGTATAAAAAAAAGAATCATAAGAGGTTAAATAAAATGAAATGCATCTCTTAATGCATTCCAGGACTATTTGGTCGACTAAGAAATCCTTTAAGCACATCTCTTGTACAAACGAGATTTAAAGGGGATGTTTTGCAAGATCCCATGTGAGAAACTTTTTCAAAGGTCTATTACATCCCTACCTAAAAACAAAGTCTTATCCCTTCCACGTCTCCTCCTCGTGCTCCTCAGGTGTGACATAGTAAACAGTTTCTTCCACAGGAGGTGGATCAGGTCCTCTCAGGGTTTGTCTTTAATTGCAGCTCATTGTTTGTCCTCTCTGCAACACAGAGCTCTATTTGCAGCATGTAATGGGCGGGTGGTGCTCTGCGGTGCTGCTGAGATTACATGCTGCAACGTGTCTGACGGTGTGTGTGTGTGTGAGAGTCACATGGAGGCCAGATGTTATGAATGTTGGAATAATAAAAAGGTAACCTGAGCTTTAAGTTGTCCTGCACCGAGTTTTCACCTTTGCTGCTTTAAGTCTGGGTTGCATGTTTGAAACATTTTCAGTGGGTATTTCTTACATATGAATGGGTTTTATGTGAAATAAACGAAGACAAACAAAGTTAGGTAAAAGTTAGTTCACAGGAAAAAGATACTTCTTTGGTGAATCACAGAGGTAAAACATTGATTTTCGTAGTAAAAAGTTCACAGACTGAAAACAGACGCTATTATTTTAAGCACTAACTGCATTCTTGGTGACCAAAACAAATGTTTTCTGGTAGCAAAAATGTAAACTAGAGTAAAAAACAGTTCATAAAAGAATATGTAGCACTAATTAGCACAGCCTTCCTTAACTGTGACACTTCAATAAAGAAAACACATTAAAACATTTTTTTTAGTAATTACTTCACAAATCAGCCGTTCTTCGTCCATTGCGGATCTTTTCAAAAACATGTGACAGAAACAAATATTTAACAAATTCCCCAAGTGTCTCAATCCAAACAACTTTTATTATTAAGCGTTTGGTGTAGTGGTTGTGCAGCGTTGCATCATGGGGAGATTAAGTCTTCAGCTTCTCTTGCTTCGCATTCGTTCAGTGATGATGGTTCAGGAGGTTTTTAGTGTCTCAATACATACAAGTATACTCGGAAATGAATTGATAGCTATTTTCTACATTATCCCCATATAACCCTGTTATTGCAGCCATATTACACATACACCATTATTATACTGATGTTACACTGTTCTTACGCCCTAATAAGACTGTTATTAGGCTCATATTGCACCCATGTAACATCGTAAATACAACGTTATTACACGCATTTTGCGCATGGACACAGCCTGTCAAATGACTGTATCCCCCAGGAAATAGAAATCATTTAAGGGTTATACAACGTGAGCTCTAGCAGCTGAGTGTGTTGGTATTTCCTTCCTGTTATTGTGAAGACTGTGTCTGTGCCTTCCGTAATGAAACCTGACCTATCCATCAGGCAGGGCGGCGCTCCAGCTTCTTAATCCGGAGTAATTCCTGGACAAATGATGCGAGGAGTGTTTAGAGTTCCTCTCCAGTGGCTTCAGATAATGCAGAGTGAATATTACTGTGATGGTGGTTTAGCCTGAGGCCACCCAGCATCTCAATGTGATTATATAACAGAATAACAGAGCATGCTGTGCAGCCTGACCTTCAGCGGGTAACGAGTCTGACATTTGATGAAGGAGGACGTGCAGATCATTATATAACAATAATAATATATAGAAAACATTCAAGTATCTATTGTGGCAGTCGTAGAATAAATAATATGTTTAAAATGTAATAAATGTTAAAGTGCACCTATCATGCTATTTTTAGGCATATATTATGGGTCTCAGATATATAAAAATATATAAATACATGTCTATGATGTGTTTTGCTCAAAATACAAACAGATCATGCATTTTAGAAATCCCTCATACCCCTCTTTTCCAGCCCTGTTATGGCGCATTTCCACTACAGCGCGGAGCTCGCTTTAAGCGTGCCTGGCCCGTTTTTGGTTGCGTTTCCACTTAGCGTAGTTCCGGCTAGCGGGTACTATTTCACAGTTTTTCTGGCCCCAGGAAATCGAGGTTCTTTCCGGGCCAACAACCAGGCTGAGTCGGGCTGAGTATGCTAAACTAGAGAGAGAATCGCTGGCAAGGGGGCTACAACTACAACAAGATGAACATATTTGACCGTGATGTAATTGTAATACACGTTTCAAAATGATGCCGAAGTAACAACATACTGATACCGGTTAGTAAAAACCATGAATTAATGCTTTGACAAGTCTGCAGACAGACGGCAGGCGAAAAACCCTTTAAAAATGTGTGTTTTCTAAATGGAGATCGGCTAAGCTAACCCAGTATATGCTCCGACCGTCCACACTCACAACAACGGCCTATACAGACATAAATAAAGCAGCGACTGTATTCTCCATGACACAGACAGTCTGTGGTTTGTACTTGTTTAACTTTTGTCTAGTTTCTGAACAGATATGAGGAGCCGTGAACTCTGAGGGCTAACAGTACTGATGGGTATCGTTTGAAATGTATCGATTCCGATTCCAGTTCTTATCGATTCCCCGTTTCGATTCCAAAATTGTAAAAGAAAGAGGTCAAACGTTTAGATAACAAAAATATCTTTATTCTTTTAAGCTTTAACATTTTTAGAATAAAGAATACATGCAATACAAATGTATTGCACAATAGCTGTGCTTTATTGTAACTGAGCTATGCCTGTGGCAAGCTATTAACAGGCATTACGCATTACGCCAACGGCCCGCTGTGATTCTCCAGAACACACAGATGGCCAGTCCGCCATTACCCTGTATTCCACTGGGTCACCGACGGACCCAGTGGAATACAGGGTCTACCGCGTTTAGGAACCATTAAGCAGAACCGAAATTGTGTATTTTGTATGGGTACCCTGTACCCGGCATTTTCTTATCGGTTCTCATCTGGAACAGAGTTTCGGTTCCCAACCCTAGCTAACAGCTAACGGCTGATGTTGTTTTTCTGTGGTTCTCATTGAAGATGACGTCACGGCTCCGCCTACACTGCGTTACTATAGTTACTGCCCCAGCTACTAAACTGTAATGGAAACGCAGCATAAAGTGAGCCAGTCCTAACAAGGCCTAATGAGGCTTAGCCATACAGAGCGAGGCCGAGCGAGGCCCTGTAGTGGAAATGCGCCATTAGAGGAACACGGATTTTGGGTCCTAGTTTGAAAAAGAAAAAAAAGAGGAGGCAGAGCTAATGCCTGATCAGAATTCTACCGGAGATAACATTTAATTCTGCTGTGATAAAACGCCATCCTGTTCTAAACCACATCAAGGATTATTTATGAAACAGTATGGAGCTCAAATGCTTTTTCTCTCTCCCGTTTATCACAAGGTGAGTTCCTTTCTTTATTTCCTGCTTTTTAAACATATGTGCTCTCCAGGACAGGTTAGCTCTGAGTCTTAGCGAGGCTTGCTAATGTAAACAAAGACGAGATTACGTCCAAAACACGTCAGGCATTGTTTCTGATAGCTACTCTCTGTGGGTCCACCATCCGAAATTACATAATATCGGCACCAAATCTGTATCCGCTCGTTGTACCCCCGTTTTTAAAAGATTTGGGTACGGAGGAAAAGAGAAAGGGTTTTATTTTCTGACGCTGCGTGAGTTCCCCGACGCACCGGGGACACATGTTTATGTATAAAAGACATCAAAAAGTGCATTTTGCATGATAGGTCCCCTTTAATATATATATTTTTAATTATGCTGAATAATTTTTTATATTTTTCCCATATTTTCCTGACTTTTTTTCATTCATTTTCTTGGGAGTATCTTTAAAACATTTTTTACCAGAAACTAGTTCCATATGAGCATGTTTGACGGAAAATATAAAATAAAAATTATTCTGAAATGTTGTTAGGCTATTATTACGTTTTCTGACATTTCCCAATTTCTTTGGATATGTTTATTCATTATTTGGTATATTTTCTTTCACATGTTTTTTAAATGTATTTACAAAGTCATAGCAGCTTCATTATATTTATTATCACGAGAATATTTAAATAAATAAGTTGTTTGCGATACAAAACGACAACCACTTTCCGACCAGCCAAACAGAATCTAAAATAGATGTTGAGAGGATGTTTTGGGTTTGTGCGGTCTTCCATGTTTTTCCTGTTTATTTTCAGCTTCGGAGTACCAGCAGGTTAAACATGGAGACAGTGAACGCACCGCTCAGTAATATTTCTCATCAGCTGAGTAAACACGTCTGTTGGCAGTGAACTCACCGAGGGTATAAAACATTTGGATCTGGTGGTTGGCTCTATTTATAAAGTGCTGCCATTTGAAAGAGAGCTCTCTAAATATTGCTGCACTTTGTGTCGCTGACTTCCTCCCAAACCAATAAAACCAGGATGTTTTGTATTTTAGCTGCAAACCCTCAACGCCCATTGTAAAGTCTTTCAGCTCCTGCGTGAGTTTTCATTCTCTCACTTCTAGTTTGTTATTCTCTGGATGAAAAGGTTACATCCGCAGTTTCACCCACATTTCTTTCCGCTTTTTTAGTTAAAAACACATTTTAAACTACATTTTAAATTATTTTTCTTTGGATATGTAAGGCTGTGTGTGCGTGCATGTGTATCTCTTGGCATAAGTAAGGTACATCTTTCTTAGTTTGCGGAGTCGCAGCTAAAGAGTCCTACTTTGTTTAAAATGTTTGAGTATTTTTACATTTTTTTTAATATATTTTGGGGATATTTCCCAAAAAATTTTCCAGCAATGTTTCAGCAACAACATTTTTCTTTTTTTAATACAATCTTTATAATTTTTTTGACATTTATCTGAATTTTTTCACACATTTTTAACTTTCAGTTTTAGTTTTTCTCTGTGTGTGAGAGTGAGCACATGGAGACTGCTGGCTGTGGGCATCGGGAATCAAAGGCGGCCATTGTTGTAATGAGGAGCAGATGTTCGGGAGGAATTCTCCTGACTGCAGCAATTTTTATTTTTTCATGCGTAAGCTCTCTGTTTCCTCCCTCTGACACACACTCTGTACCTGAAGCTCCTCTCACTCCGCAGAGCTGGAGGACGTTTTTCCACCTCGTGCCGCTGTGTGACAGAGGCTTCTCTCTCAGATTCACTCTGACGTCTGCCACGTTCACAGGGTTCTGAAAAGGCAGGAGGAAGCTCTTTGTGCTGCTGTACATCAAGGCCAACATTAAGAATTGCAGAATAAAAGTTACATTTCTTTACATACATAAAGTTTGCCAATATTATTTTATATTTCTGTAACATTTTGTTATTTGCAGTGAGAATGTAGGCCTACATTCTCACTGTAGGCCTGCGTTCCTCTCAAAAATAAAGGCATTGCAAAAGAAATACTACATTGAGACACATTTCTTTAAAGAAATGTGCTTTGATCAGTATAAGAACAATTCTTTTTTTTGAAATAGTATTAATAATGTAAAATAAACAATGTGAACGAAAATTGAAATATATATTAAAAATGATATATATGAAATTGATTAAATTGCTGTGAAAAAATTTGTAGAGTATATTTGAAAGCAGAAGTTTTAAAGTTGTAGTATTGTACAGAAATGTGAACATATTGTCTTAAAATAAATAAACCTGAATAAGTGGAATATTTGGTTTATTTCCAAGTCATTTTTTTCACATATAACAAATACAAATTTTAAAATATATATTTGAAATGTATTACCAATGTTACTTGCAAATTGAAATAATAGTAAATATGTATTTATATTTGAGATAATTTGTGTTATTTGTCTCTATTTTCACTTTTCCTAACAATGTAAATTTGAATAAAGGTATTATAATAATATAAAGTCTAAAAGAAGAGAAAAAATAACAGGAAAGAAATATAAAAAAATGTTTTTAAATAAATAAATAAAATACAAATATTCAAAAAATACTGTAATTTTAGCAAATGGCAAACTGTGGGGCAGAGCCGGGAAGCCCCCAAGGAAGTGCCACAAACTGCAGTTCATCTATTGGCCGATAGGGGATGGCTGCAGAAAGGAGCAATTTCCATAGACCCCCATGTTAAAATGCCCAACTTTACAGCAGAAATAAACACGTTTCTACACCTGCAATACAACATATTCTGGATATAGTTAGATTCCAACTTCATGACAATTGATTGGGGAGTGCATTTCTTTATAACGCACCCCTTTTAGTTATATTAGGTCTTAAAGTGTTTGCATAAATTAGGGCGTGGTCACTTTGATGGATGCTGCTTCTAGCTTTCTGTCCCTCTGCTAGCTTTGTTAGCTCCAGGATGCTACAGGGGCTCAGCTGCGAGGCTGATCCGGGGAACACAACTTGAACTCGGACGTGTATGTTGTGTTGGTGCCTGTTGGAGTATTCTTCATTTAAATATCGGACTTATCTTATGCCGCCTCGGCTCCGCATCTTTGCCCTTATTTGGATCAGGCTGGAGCAGGCGGGAGTTAGACTCTGACTTCACTGTCGAGACGGCAGCGGCCTAAGGGCTTCTCAGCATCTCTGCAGAAACCTATGGGTGACGCAGTGTTTCCCACATAATTTGGCCCCTTAACCTATTCGGGTGGCCCACGCATCCACCCCCCCTCAAATAAGAAAATACATGCGAGTTCATGGCTACTACAACGTTCGTGTTGCTCTGTGTTGCCTTGTTAATGAGTGAGACACACCGGAGTTGAGGATCTGTGGGGTTTATTCTCCCAAAGATATAATTTACAATTTAGGCATTTAGCAGACGCCTTATTCGATGACCAATTAGAGGGACATTACTCAAGGGCACACTTGTAGTGGTGTTTCAGGCGGGATTTGAACTCGCAACCTTCCGATCATCAGCCCACCTCACTATCCATTAGATTAGACCACCCAAAATAGGACAAATATTGAAGAAAAAAAAGAATAATATTTAAAAATATTTGTATGAAATGTTTTTACGAAAATATACGTAGAAAAAAAGAAATAGGACTTAGAATTATGTTTATTGCCAAGTACGTTTTTTACAATTTGCTTAAATGTTTTTATACATAATTACAGTTAGATGCTCCTCGCTGTAGACGGACTGTGAAAAAGCAGCAGTGACTTCATTACCCTGAGATCACTCTGGACGTCTCTGTGGTGACGCCTCATGTCTGCAGACGTGACACAATGAGCTTCAGTAATAACACACTCCGTTATGTCTGAGTTTCGGAGTGACACACACACAGGCATCAGCTTTCTCCTTTAGCATGCAGTAATGTGATGAACGTAAAGGATGTCAGGAATCATATTTCTGTCTGGAAAAGTAATATGATAGGAGTTTAACAGAGAAACTTCAAGCACCATTAACTTTCCTTCAGAGACGAACCGGCATGAGGGCATGTTTCCGCTTTTACACTGAGTTTCAAACAACACCAAGTTCTTGAAATGCTTTGTTGTGTTTTTGATATTCTGAGACAATGTCCAAACTAAGCCGTCTAAATCAGCTGTGATAAAATCTGCTTTGAAAAATACTATATCCCTTCATGATATCAAACAGCAGATTTGTGAAGCAACCTCCTATTTTGTTGGTTAAGTTGAAGCTATTTAAACCTCTTTTCCTTCCTTTTGTGACATCTTTTATGGGGTGATTTCACATAGATTTTCCTTACAATTTTCCAATTTATTTTCCCAAATTGTGAACATTTTGCAAATATCTTTCTTAACCCTTTTTTTGTTGCATGTTTTTTCACGTTAATTCAGCCATTTTTCACATATTGTTCTGTCATTTTATAATTTTTTTATTCAAAAGCAATTTTTTTTTCGGAAATGTTTTTGCATAATTTTTATATTTGTTAAACACTTCATAAATAAATTATTTTCACTTTTTTTGTATATCATTCTATATCTTTTTCTGCTATTTTTCATTTTTTGGGAAATATCATCATCACATATATTCGGAAATGTTCTACATTTCTGATGATAATTATTAGTGTGTGCAGTGCAGTGGTGTTTAGTGCAGTCACCATTCACACACACACACACACACACACACACACACACACACACACACACACACACACACACACACACACACACACACACACACACACACACTCTGAGCAGCAGTATTGAGAAATGATGCTGGACATCTACAGTGTATTTATTATGGCTGCCGACCCACAATGCTCTGTCTGCTGCTACACTGTTATACGTCCACTGCAGAGTATTGAAGGATATTTACAGCCAGCATCAAACCTGCTGTTAAAGCTGCTGTTTATCAAATTCTACTTACAATTTTCTGGGTTAAAGACACTTTTATCTCTATTGTCCCAGGTGATAAAGGCAACACAAACACTGTAGTACTTTAGTGCAGTAATGCGTTTTCAACTATTTTTTACCAATAATGAATCAGAAAAAATGTAAATGCTCTGACTCCAGCATCTTAAATATGTATATACTTTAACTTTTTGAGACGTGTTTATGACGTGTTAATATCCTTTTAGGTCTAGAAAATACAAGACTTTCTTAACCTGTTAAGTCCGCTGGGGATGCCGGGTTTAACGAAACTGAAACTGTTTTCACGAAACTGTGTCTCAGGGCTTCTTAACATTTAACAACCTATTAATGTGTCATACCCACTTAATGGGAAGAAACTCAGCTAACTGACAATATGACATTTTAGTCTCAGTCAGGGGTGCCCAACTTTTTTTGAACCGAGAGCTACTTTTAAAGTTGCCAGTCTGCCGAGATCTACCAGTCCAAATAGAGAGACGCAGCCATTACTGACAGCCTACTACGACATTAACGATAAAACAGAATATTGTTGTTCTATTTTTAGACACATCCCGATCGACTGGTTTAGCACCCCTGGTCTAAGTCTAACGCCGAGCCTCTGAATTAGCCCTGAGCAATAAAATGCTAACGTACTTGGCACAGAACTCACTGTATAAATACTTTATTACTTCTCTGATCCGCACAAACAAGATATCAGATTAAAGCTGGGTATAAGTATCATCACTGTGCGACCAAAACTCACCACGTAGCTTTACGGAGCCAAAACGGCATATATGTCTTACCTTTGCTGTTTTTCTGATCAAAAGCTGTGTTCAATGGCATTAAAACGATAAAAACGCTGCTGAAGGTTAATCCAATGTGTCTGTCACTTTTAAATGATTACTGATAATCCGTCATCATATTTATGGCTATAACCTAGTTTTCAGAGCGTAACATAGCTTTCGGTTTGGGCAAGCTGCGTGCGCATCACTCTCATTCCTCAATGGTAACGTGTAAGTGGATTTAGGAACCTCCCTCTCGATTCTATTGGCTCTAACGGTTCAAAAGAGGTGTCAATCATCAAAATCAACCAAAGGGGGCCAAAGATATGGCAAATCCACCCAAATGACCCCAGAAGTGTTTTTTTTGTTGCTAAACCTCTCTAAAAGGGTCACTTGTTTTGCATCAATCTTGATACAGGGTACTTATTATATGTTATAGTTTGGATTCCTAAAGCTTTTAGTCTACCATCCCATCATTCAAGGGTGGTTTTCACTATAAGTAATGTTTTTTTTTTTTTGGACGGACACTAATTTACATTTTTTTACCATGTTCAATTTGAATTTACTTTAAAATAAAAAAATTCTATAATGATTCTGACTTTTCTACAACTCACAGGTTTATCATTGCTTTGAGAAAAAAGATGATTAATTTAACCCTTTTAGAAGTTAAGTTATAGTCATTTGTTCTGGGAATGTCATTTTCGAGCCTGAAACCTGAAAAACAGGCTTTGGGCTTAACAGGTTAAGACTTTGTGAAACACCACCACATATTTCTTACAATGCACACTGGTGAAAACAAAAGTCTGGAGCCTTAAATACCAGAATGTAATTTGGCATTTCCACGCATTCTTAATTACATTTTGACAGATAGTATTTTTGTATGCAATTAAGCAATAAAATGTGGATTTTTCTATTTAAAAAACAGGATCAAATCAGTTGCTCATTCATGATTTGTCCTCCTTTGTATAATCTTTTATATGATTAATCTATGAGATAATGGGTAGAATTAACTAAATAATAACAGTAATATTCAGCCCTTATCCTAGTTTGTAGTCCTTTTATCTGGATGTGTGTAGCTGTGGTTTAATGCGCATTGCTTGAGTGTTTTGAGCCCTGTTAAAGGAGGGTTTCCTGCTTTGTTATCTGATCTAAAATGTGTCATTGACTCTTTTTAAATGCTAATAGTTTCTCTTTGTGTAACGTGATCTGTATTTAATGACAACAAGGCTTTAAGCGAGGGTCTGTCAACAGGAAACGATCCTGACTGATGGGTCTGTGAAATCCTTTTGTTTCACCTAAGACCTTTCACACCGCCTCAGGCTCTCACTGTGTGCGTGTGTGTGGTATATGAGGTAGATAACAAGGTAACAACACAGCTTTCATATAACAGAGGTGAGGATATTTCACACCTCTGTCTTGGGCTCAGGTGTAGAAAATACTTACATTTTCTCACAAACATTCCTGTAACATTTTGTTTTCCTGCAGTAAAAAAACGTAGGCTTTCTTTTCAAAAATAAAAGCATTACAAAAGACAGAATAAAATGAGAAATCTCTGAATAGGAATCCAGTATATTACTAGTAGGTTTTTTTAAATAGGAATGTCCTTTGGTTTCGGTTCAAACATAAAGTTAGCATGATAGGTTAAAATACATAAAGGAATATTGAGGAAAACAATTCAAGAAAGATGACAAAATAAGAAAAATGTAAGCAAGATATATTAAATGCACATTACAAAACTTAAAATAAAAGTATTAAATTACTGTGAATAATACTTACAGTATATCTGAATTAAAGGCAGGAGAGCTGTGCAGTTTTAAAGTATTGTGCAGAAATGTGTGAAAAAGTATTTAAAAAAATGCAATAAAATATGACAATTTACTGTGAAAAGTATGCACATTATATCTGAATAAACGGTGGTGCAGCTGTGCAGTATTATAGGTGGTTAAATTATATCAGATGAGTTCAGGGACATTTGACATACTTGCATTTCCCAAACACAGAGCTGCAGTCAGTTTCCAGCAGACAGGGAAATAATTCAAGTCACACGGACAGAAATCTGTCAACAGAACTGAAAGAGTTGACAAAAACGATGCCAGGAAACTAAATGTGGAGCTGTCTAGATTAAGGCCCCGTCCACACGGAGACGAAACGGGTTGTATCCGCTACAGTTCACTATCGTATAGACGGTTCGTCCACACGAGGCCGACACGGAAACACGGATAATGATAACGGTTCCCAAGGTGGGTAGATCTGCAGACGCAACGCTCTGGGGGGCCAAACGGCTCCGTGTGTACGCCCTATACCAGGGGTCGGCAACCCCTGGCACCATAACCAGTGGCACACTAGGAATAAGTGGGCAAAATATTTAAATTGTATTTTCAGATCCTGAACAAGACCGCCGCCAGAGCGCGTCTCCCCGTTACCTGCAGAAGGAAGCCATGCACGCAACGCAGCCCGCTCTCTTTAACTCCAGGTGACTTTCTGCCGCGTCAAACTCCTCCCCCCCCCCCCCCCCCCCCCCCCCCCCCCCCCCTGTTGATAATTCACGTCGGCACGCTGATTACTTTTTTTTAATGGCACTTCATATCAAAAAGGTTGCCGACCCCTGCCCTATACGATCATTTCCTGATAACGATGGCGCCATAGCCCCGCCTCTCCCCACCTCTGCTGCTCACCCCCGCGTCATTGCTGATGTGTTTCGCCAACAACAACAACAATGGCGGATCAAAGGGTTCCTTAAGGCCCTGACACACCTACCCGATTTTGGGAGTCAGAGGCCGTCATAGGCAGTCGCTGCGCCCTACTCAGGTTGGTGTGTCCCGCACCGTCGTTGCTTTACGGCACATTTTCACACCTCCCGCGGCCTCGGCCAAAGAAATCACTGATTGGCTGTTGCCTCTTTTGAATGACGAATACACACTACCGCCGCCTGCTGGTAAGGACAGTTATTGCCACTCGTCGACTGAAGTCTTTGCGGTGTGTTCGTAGGCGGGCGGCGTAGGCGGGCGGCGTAGGCGGGCGGCGTAGCGGACGTAAAAGTCGGGACGCTTTTGGTACGCGTTCTTTGGTCTCTGGTTGGTGTGTAGCGGCCTTTATACTCGCTGCTTTTGGTGTACTTTGTGGGTCGAGCGGTCTCGTGTGGACGGACACGTTTCTGGTTCCGTGTGGACGGAAGACTTTTTTGATATCGACCTCGGTTCGCTTTCGTTTTCGTCCCCGTGTGGCCTAAAAGCCAACAAAATCACATCCAGTTGACTCAAAACCATGTAAAAAAAAAATATTTAACAGCTGTTATAATCAAGTATGGGGATGAATTACCTAATTTGCAGCATTGTTGTTAAAGTTGGGGTTTGTACACACTGCAGGTGAATAGGGTAACATATTTAACTAACAGATATCACCATAAAACTTCCCACTTCATTACTGACATTAACACAATTATATTTTGTATTACACGTTTTCTGACAGATATGCAAATGTGGGATTATGTAATGCTAACTGTTGGAAATAGTCTTAAAATATAAATTAAATGAGATTCAGAATTGAGTTTATTGCCAAGTTGGTTTTCACATATAACAAATACAAAAATTAAAATAATGTAGAAAAAAGAGAGCAAATCTTGAGAAATAAAATATTCTAAACAATTTTAAATAAATAAACAAATAATAATAAGTCGTTTTTTTTACATGCAATTCATTTCGTTTTTATGGGGGCGTATAGAAACAGTGAGAGAAGATAACATCAAATACAAATTATATGAAAAATATTGACAAAAAACTGAAATATTATGGAAAATGTTTTGAAGAAAATGTTAAAAAAAAAACACAGAAATGTTAAAAAACGAAAAACATTGAAATCTGAAAAATTGAGAAACAGAGTTAGTTAAATAAAGTCCTGGATGTGTTTTATTTCCTCTCGTCTGAGAGAAGACATGACACAGAGGTAGAAAGCGATATAAATCAGTGTTTGTTTCAGCGTGTTTCCTTCACTACGGTTCCTCTGCAGATGTTCATGTTCCTCGGGACATTCCCCTCACATGATGTCACAGATCCAGGAACGCTGCCCTCCGTCTCCCTCTCTCATTTCTCCCACTGTCGCTCTCCTTCAGTGGAAACATGTTCTTCAGACCTGTCCTCCACTACAGACACTCTTGGTCTGCTAACAAACCTTTACCAGAGATGTGCTCAGCAGTTTCCCTGAATACTTTTTTAGCTTTGTAGTTTTCAGATGCAGTTCTTCTATGTTATTATTGTTTGTTTAATGATGTATAGTTATTTAAAAAGGTTTAGCTTGTGTCACACTTGTTTGATGTCCAAAGCGGTTAAAAAATAATCGAATCCGTAAATCTAAAAACAAATACCTAACGATCGAATAACCGACTAGTCATATATTGGGGTCCAAGTAATACAGCATTAAAGAGGCATTCTGAAATGACTACAGCACAAACAATTATACCATTTTAATGACTAATACATTGTTTGATTTAGCAGACAGATCTAAAAAAGTTTTTCCCCAATAAATCATGCATAAGCTTCCCCTTTAAATCTTTACTGAGATGTCCTCAATTAATTAATACAGCATAACAAAGCTTAAGATAATGTTTTTCTAATTTCCATGTAAACACGCAGCTTTTTTCTCATTTATCTGATTGCAGAACATCTTCAGTGCCGGTGTTTTAATTGCTTTAATTGACGTTTCTCCCCATAGAATCATGCAAAGGTTTCCCTTCAAACCTTATGAAAATAAGGCATTTAGCATTTAAAAACACTTACAAAAGGTCTGTTTTCACGGTCTGTAGTTGCTTATGTTATTTAAACTGTTTCTAATTTTTACTTTTTTTTTTACCTCTCCGTCCCTCAGGGATTTCCTGCAAATCGGGTTCCTATGCTCCTCCCTGAAGCTGCTGAGTGTGCTGGGCTGCAGAAGTGGATCCTCTGATACCTGGTTCTGGTTCTGCTGGTTCTACTGGTGGTGGAGGCGGGGGTCAGAGGGCCCAGTGGGAGGGCCGGTCCTGATCAAGCCTCTTGAAGATGAACAGACTGAGCTTCCACAACAACAGAACCATGCAGGACCGCCGCTGCGTCTGTGTCTTTCTGCCCAACGACGACACGCTCAACGTCATCGTCAACGTGAGGATGAAACATTTCGTATTCTATCCAAAGAAATGCTTGTAGAAACTTGTAAAATCTCTTTCCTTGTGAGGATGCAGCTACTTTATATATTGTACGAAAGGAAATGTTATGTACTGTTTAACCAAAAGTCTTTAATTTACGATGAGACAGAAATTGACTGGAATCAAAGAATATTTGACCGACTTGTTTGTTGAATCTTTGTATGCTTGAAATAGTTAATTGACCATGAATCATCTAATCCTTTCAGTTCAAATGTTCAATATTAAAAGCTTCACCAATGTAGATATTACTTTAGTTATGGAGTATCTTTGCTTATATTTACAAGTGTATATTTATGTAATGAATATACATGTAACCCTCCTCCTCAGGTGAAGACTGTGTGTCAGGAGCTGCTGGTGCAGGTGTGTGATCTGCTGAGGCTGAAGGACTGCCACCTGTTCGGACTCAGCGTCATTCAGAGTAAGACTCAAATACATTTAGTTCCTGCAGATGTTTAATAAGGTTTATCTACACTTATTAAACATCGGCTAAACAATTGTAGTTTTCTGATATTTCACATCCTGATAATTCTACGTTATGAGGAACAAATCTGTGTGGAAATCTTGCTAATGTTAGCTGTTAGCTGGAGGGAAGTTCCATAGAGTTGCACTATGATACATTCATGCTCTATTCAGTCAAAACGGATGAAATGCCCCTAAATGCACCACAGGATTCTCCCCTGAACGCAGCATTAGCACAGGTTTCTCCCCTGAACGCAGCATGTGCCACAGGATTCTCCCCTGAACGCAGCATGTAGCACAGGTTTCTCCCCTGAACGCAGCATGTAGCGAAGGTTTCTCCCCTGAACACAGCATGTAGCACCGGATTCTCCCCTGAACGCAGCATGTAGCACAGGTTTCTCCCCTGAACGCAGCATGTAGCACAGGTTTCTCCCCTGAACGCAGCATTAGCACAGGTTTCTCCCCTGAACGCAGCATGTAGCACCTACCTGTGATGGCGTCTCTCAGGAAGCCTCCACTGACTGCTCTCTTTGTGCAGAGAGGCTGGAGTTGTTTATGGTGACTGGGGGAGGTGAGGGTCATGTGGACAGGAAGCTGAGGGGGGGGGGGGGGGGGCGCGTTCAGACAGCTGACGGTCAGGTCACAGGAGACAGCAGTCTGAGGGGGGGCATTTCTCAAGTGTCTGACTGAGCAGCGTGAAATCCTGCAGGCAAACACTACACACCCACTGTGTGTCTCACCCACTGTGTGTCTCACCCAGTGTCCCCCGACCTCAGTGTCCTCAGGTTCAGATACGTCATAGGGTTTACAGGATTTATTTAAACACACACACACACACACACACACACACACACACACACACACACACACACACGCACACACACACACACACACACACACACACACACAGTCTGAGTATCAATGTTTAACCCTCCTCTCTTCCACAGATAATGAACACATCTACATGGAGCTGGATCAGAAGCTCTCTAAGTATTGTCCTAAAGAGTGGAAGAGGGAGGCCAGCAAGGTGAGGAAGCAGGAAACAGGAAGCTGATAAAAGATCAGGGTTTCCACTGATCCTTAAAAAGTGTTTAAATAAATTGAGTTCATCAAATCAATCTGTCATAAACCTTGAACATGCTTTTACAAAAGAAGTAAGGTTTTGTTGAATAATCTGTTCTTTGTAGGTGGAAATGTAAATGCTCCTTTTAAGCATTCTCTTTTTTGACCATACTATTTTTGTTAAAGAAGTAAAACAGTTTGTAAATCACTTTGTGATGTCTTTTATACATAAATATGTGTCCCCGGTGCGTCGGGGAACTCACGCAGCATCAGAAAATAAAACCCTCTCTCTTAAGTCTTTTAAAACGGGGGTACAACGAGCGGATACAGATTTGCTGCCGATATGACGTAATTTCGGATGGTGGACCCACAGAGAGTTGCTATCAGAAACAATGCCTGACGTGTTTTGGACGTAATCTCGTCTTTGTTTACGTTAGCAAGCCTCGCTAACACTCAGAGCTAACAGTACTGGAGAGAGCATGTGTTTAAAAAGCAGGAAATATAAAAAGGAACTCACCTTGTGATAAACCCGCAAGAGAAAAAGCATTTGAGCTCCATACTGTTTCAGAAATAATCCTTGATGTGGTTTAAAACATGATGGTGTTTTATCACAGCAGAAATGAACTTTATCTCCGGTAGAATTCTGATCAGGCATTAGCTCCGCCTTCTCTTTTCTTTTTTAAACTAAGGACCCAAAATCCGCGTTTCTCTAACAGGGCTGCAAAAGAGGGGTTTGAGCAGTATGAGGCATACAATGGGGGATCTGTTTGGTATTTTAAGCAAAAAATATTCACAGACATGTTTTGTATAGGTATGGCCCTAAAATATATTTTTCCAACATAGGTCCACTTTAAATGTTACCTGTTTGGAGAAATAAATAATAAATATTTAACTTGTTTGTTTTCCAGGGCATCGACCAGTTTGGGCCTCCGATGATAATCCACTTCAGAGCTCAGTATTACGTGGAGAATGGGAGACTGATCAGGTACAGACTCGCATCCTACTGACCACAGCTGGTAGGACTTTTTGAAGATAAACTGAAGCTCTCATAGGCTGAAAATAAACCCCTTATCTTTGTCGGATTTAAAGTGTTTTCTCCCCAGTTTTCTGGCTTTCTCTGAATTTTTACTTTTTTCTCACACCTTTTTTTCTTTCTAAGAATTTAGACTTTTTCTCAGAAATTTCCCGTCAAGAATTTTGTCTTTTTTTCTGAGAATTTTTACTTTTTTCACAGAATTTGTATTTCTTTTTCTCGCGTTCAGAATGTTTTCTTTTTAATTTTTACTCAGAATTTTTACTTTTTTCTCAGAATTTTTTTTTTTTTGTCCGATTTATTTTTTCTTTCGCAGAAACAATTTTTTCTTTTGGATTTTTACTTTTTTCTCAGAATTGTTTTAATGTTTTCAGAATATTTTCTTTTGAATTTTTCTCAGAATTTGACTTTTTACAAAATGTATTTTTTTCGATTTATTTTGTATGGAATTCAAACAATTTAGCTCAGACTTAACTCCATACATGGATTACTTGGATGTTTCTTTCTCAGGTTCATCCTCTCAGAGCTTCCACTCTATCACCCTTCAGTTATTAACCTGTGATGCGTTCACTTCCCCCCTCAGCGACCGTTCTGCCCGGTATTATTACTACTGGCACCTGAGGAAGCAGGTGCTGCAGTCGGAGTGTCTGCAGAGGGAGGAGGCGTACTTCCTGCTCGCTGCCTTCGCCCTGCAGGCCGACCTCGGGAACTTCAAAAGGAACAAACACTTCGGGAAGTACTTTGAACCGGAGGCCTACTTCCCCCCCTGGGTGAGTAAAACTGAGGAGGAACGTGTGTTTTTAATTTAACACAGAAGAAGGGAGGATTTAACATGCCTTTCCCTACCTTACCACTTCTGGATTTAATGCACATCTGCATTTGATTTCACCTGCAAAACTTCACATATTTTCTGTCTGGATTTGTATTTACTAAATGATTTACTTCCATCTCTGCTGTACATCCGGGTCTCTGCATGCCAGGATGAGGTGTTCTCTTCTTTCACATTACAGCAACAATACTATCTTGCAGTTCCTGTGATTTTTAGTCTCTCAACGTCTAGGCTTGAGTCTTATTGAGTCTTACTTGAATTAAAAAGGGAACAGCCTCTGGTTGGAAATGACAAGTGTTGTTTGTTTTCCTGCGTGCTTCAGCCGGCCAGTGACGGCGTACCGCTCAAAGGAGTTTGACTAAAACACAGAGTTAGTTCCAGCTATCGCTCCAGCGCTGTAGACAATAAATAGTAATATTATAAACTTTTCTTTTTGAGGGGGGGGGGCTCAGGTCAGCTTTTCGGGGGCACTGGCCCTTGTTGGCCCCCACCTAGAACCGTCCCTGTTCCCGAGATCATTAGTTCATTAACTTGAGAAAGTCTCGTCATCTCTAGAAGATTATCCAGCTGAAAAGTGCAAAGCATGGGAAACATGGTCAATCAAACAATCAATGTTTATTTATATAGCCCAATATCACAAATGTTACATTTGTCTCAGTGATCTTCACAGTTTGTTCAGAATATCAGTATGACAATACGACACCCTCTGTCCTTAGACCCTCACATCGTACAAGGAAACACTTCCAGAGAAACCCCACAGTTTAAAGGGAACATGGGAGAAAGCTCAGGGAGAGCAACAGAGGAGGGATCCCTTTCCCAGGACGGACAGACGTGCAATAGATGCCGTGTGTAAATCGAAAAGATAATAGATTTTACAGCGTGGAAAGACCAAATGTTTGGAAATGCATGGGTCTATAATAAGAAGATGAATCCACAAGCATGTCAGCAATCATGTGGGAGCCATCAGGGAACTAGTATGGTGAGAGTAAACATGTTGCTCTATACGTCTGGTTCACACTGTTGATGTGAGTGTGTGTTACTCTGCAGTGTTTGTCTCGTGAATTAATGAGGTCTAAATCAACAGAAATAAAACGCTGCATCACTGAGAGAGTTCACAGCAGCTCCATTAATCACACTGACCAGAACTGGGCCGGTTATTTCTGTCCCTGAATGTGGCACACACACTGTTTATTATAGCGGCGTTTCCCTGATCGCCACGCCCGTCTGATTGCTCTCCACTTCCTGTAATCAGCCTCGTTATCGGGACAAGAAATAGTTTTAGGATGAGCTACTCGGATTTAGCTTCTCATAAAGCCTTCTTACAAAATCTATAAAGACACGTGCATTACTCAGCGTGCGTTTGCTCTACTACGTGTTTAGATTTGTACTTGGGGGAAAAGACCACGTTTAATATATCTGCAAAAGAACAAAACATTTCTGAATTTTCTCCACTTTCTTTGGTACTGTAGTGCAAGTATCTTTTCATTTGTTCAAGTGTTTGTCCGATACTTTGAAGTAAAAAACGTTGAAGACGCTCCTGACTGCCTTAAATATTTTGTCTAATCTGATCTTTCCAAAGTGGTGAACCTTAAAAGTTGTTTTTTAATTGAACTTATTTAATGTAAGTGATGGCATGAAAGTACATCAAAGTGTTTATAAGACAAGTTATATTCACTCCATGAAATAACGTTAACACACAAAGGCAAAGCAAAGACACGCAAACCTCGTTTATTTTGAAGCACATACAATCTGTCGGATTAGGCGAGATGTATTTTTATTTCTCCCAAAGATGACAATTCCTTAAATAGATTGTACCCAAAATAACATGTAAACTTTATTTAAATGTGCTTGACATAACTTAAACCTTGTGTTTAGGGTTATCTTAGATTTTAAAGGTCACCTATTGTGCAAGATCCACTTTTTCATGTCTCTTCTACATCAACATGTGTCCCCTCTTCTTCACGTCTCTTCTACATCAACATGTGTCCCCTCTTCTTCATGTCTCTTCTACATCAACATGTGTCCCCTCTTCTTCATGTCTCTTCTACATCAACATGTGTCCCCTCTTCTTCATGTCTCTTCTACATCAACATGTGTCCCCTCTGTGGAAAGAGACTCTGAAAGTTTCAGGAACAAAGATTTTCTCTCTTTTTGATCCATTTCTATAAAAACCTGAAATGAAAATGAGCTGATCAGATTTTGGCCACTTTATGATGTCATAAGGATTGTTTGTCTTGTGTAACCATTAGCCAATCAGCAACCAAGGTAACCCCCCCCCCCACCTTATCACCTGAATCTCCTCCTAGAGCACCATTGAGTTCTTTGTAACCAAATGTCTCTCAGAGGGGCGTGGGGAGGGGCTCCTTATTTTCATCTAAAGTAACAGACAGAGAATCAGCACTTTGGAAACAGGGCTGAAACAGAGGGGATTATGGGTAATGCTGCAATGATCTGTTTGGTGTTTCAGCCAATCAGAGACAGGCTCTGTATATATCTGAGACCTGTAATATATTGATGAAAAACAGTGCAATAGGAGACCTTTAAAACAACATAAAAACCTGACTCTGTTCCTCTTCCTCTTCCTCTTCCTCTTCCTCTCCTGTTCAGGTGATTTCAAAGCGAGGTCGTGAGTACATCCTGCGTCACATCCCCAACATGCACAAAGACCAGTTCGCTCTGACGGCATCTGAAGCTCACCTGAAATACATCAAGGAGTCGGCTCACCTGGACGACGTCACCGTGCACTACTACCGCCTCTACAAGGTGACACACACACACACACACACACACACACACACTGCAGAAACTCACACTGTAGATATGAGAAAACATCTTAATCCAAATTCAGTAAGAAACGAGTTGATTTGTATTTGATTTGCTCAATATTTGAAATGTGAAAAACTGAGACATAGACATAATATGCCGATGAAAAATATGTAAATAGATAAAAAAAGAAGTTAGATATTTGAGAAATCTTTTTTTTTCTTTTGAATTCGTGAGATTGTTCTCTCAATGATATGGCCGTGTAAACTTAGAAAAAGATTCAAGTCTTTTTCTCGTTTGTTTACTATTTTAATAACAGAGAACATCTAAGTAATGTCTTGTAATGTGTGACTTTAATCTTATTTTATTATGCAAAAATCCTCTTCTTCATGTCTCTTCTACATCAACATGTGTCCCCTCTTCTTCATGTCTCTTCTACATCAACATGTGTCCCCTCTTCTTCATGTCTCTTCTACATCAACATGTGTCCCCTCTTCTTCATGTCTCTTCTACATCAACATGTGTCCCCTCTTCTTCATGTCTCTTCTACATCAACATGTGTCCCCTCTTCTTCATGTCTCTTCTACATCACCATGTGTCCCCTCTTCTTCATGTCTCTTCTACATCAACATGTGTCCCCTCTTCTTCATGTCTCTTCTACATCAACATGTGTCCCCTCTTCTTCATGTCTCTTCTACATCAACATGTGTCCCCTCTTCTTCATGTCTCTTCTACATCAACATGTGTCCCCTCTTCTTCATGTCTCTTCTACATCAACATGTGTCCCCTCTTCTTCATGTCTCTTCTACATCAACATGTGTCCCCTCTTCTTCATGTCTCTTCTACATCAACATGTGTCCCCTCTTCTTCATGTCTCTTCTACATCACCATGTGTCCCCTCTTCTTCATGTCTCTTTTACATCAACATGTGTCCCCTCTTCTTCATGTCTCTTCTACATCAACATGTGTCCCCTCTGTGGAAAGAGACTCTGAAAGTTTCAGGAACAAAGATTCTCTCTCTTTTTGATCCATTTCTATAAAAACCTGTCTGAAAATGAGCTGATCAGATTTTGGGCACTTTATGATGATAACCATTAGCCAATCAGCAACCAAGGTAACCCCCCACCCCAATTTATCACCTGAATCTCCTCCTAGAGCACCATTGAGTTCTTTGTAACCAAATGTCTCTCAGAGGGGCGTGGGGGAGGGGCTCCTTATTTTCATCTAAAGTAACAGACAGAGAATCAGCACTTTGGAAACAGAGGGGATTATGGGTAATGCTGCAAAGATCTGTTTGGTGTTTGGAGCCAAACACTTCAGAGACATGTTTTGTATATATCTGATCAATTGTTGAAAAATAGTATAACAGGGGGACCTTTAAATCCCAAATGGTCCCACATTTATATTTATATATATTTGGTGTTTTCTCCTCCAGGATAAGAAGGAGGTGGAGGCGTCTCTGACTTTAGGACTGACTCTACGAGGCATCCAGATATTTCAGGTAACCTAATTAAAAGAAGTGAAAATACATCACAAAGAGGGATATGTTTGCAATGCGATCGAGCTGAGAGTAAAATAACCTACCTGTAATACATTAATAATATGTAATGTGTGTGTTCTGCAGAACGTGGGCTCGGTGCGGCAGCTGCCTGTATGATTTCCCCCTGGACCAACGTGGGGAAGCTGGTGTTTGTGGTGAGTCTGATGCATGCAACACCACTTTATATTTGAGTTTCCTGCGCTGACGAGCTTCCCCTGACGTTTCTAAATCTCTGCTCGGGTCGTGGAATCCGCCTCTTTCCTCCACGCTGCTGCTTTATCTTAGCCCTGGCAAGTCCTCTGGAACCAATCAGGGATTTAAGGAGACCTCTCTCTCTCTCTCCTCTCTCTCCTCCCTCATCTCTCTCCTCTCTCTCGTCTCTCTCTCATCTCTCTCTCTCCTCTCTCTCTCTCCTCTCTCTCTCTCTCTCTCTCACACACATTCAGCAGCAGTATTTCCTCCCCTCTGCTCATTTATGTATTTGATCTGTTTCTGTGGACGCTCACTTTCTTTCCGTTTCTCTCTAAAGACTCCATGTTTACTGCAGGAGATTATTCATCACCATGCAGAGGTCATTATCACCGCTGCTGCACACAAACCAGCTCCTCTGACTCTTATCTTATTTCATTTAACACAATTAATTGTTATATATGAGGTAAGATTATATATAGCAAACATTTCAGCAACATGAACATTCAAGTGCTTTACATGGAGCATTTAAAACAAGAGAAGATTCAAAAGAAACACAATTATAAAAAGACATTTAAATACATTCATCTCAGAAATGTGCTCAAAAAACATAGAAAGTAAACAGCGCCGTGTACAAGGTCTTTAAAGGCATCCACAAATAACGTGGTATTAAAATGTCTTTGTCAATCCTCCAAATGTCTTTCTGAGAGTAGGATTTATTTATTATTGAATCATTTTAAAATCTCAAAATATGATATAAAATCCATCTATTTTGTTTAAATATGACCATGTGCTTCTCACATTAACATCATGTGTGAAACAACAGCAGTCAAACATGTCATGTTTCTTTAGCCGACTTATTTGCCAAATGTTTGCATGCCCTGAGACCACGGTGAAACGCAGAACAAGTCGTCCCAGGAATAAGATTACAAACTCAGATTCCTGAAAGGACTGAGTTCAATCGAAGTTTTCCCAAACCCTCCTGAACTCCTTTAATCCTGGATCTATTCCCGAGTGACGGCTGCAGACGGTGTAATTGTCTCGTAACGTCCCGGGAGTTTTTGTGGTGAACTTCGTCCTAATTTTGGATCAAACTGCAGCTCAACATCAACACTTCCTGTTTTCCTGCTCCGTGTTTTTTCCTCCCGTCGGCTGTGGTTTCTCCTCCATGCACGTCACCGGCAGGGCGGGGGGGCGGGGGTCAATGAACTCCAGATGTTGCAGATGATGCGTTCAAGGGATTTTTATATTCAGGGTTTTTGATGTATGATGTAGAGGGCGTAGGCTGCATAGTCAAGTTTTGGGAATGAATAAATAAATATTTGATATGACTATACTTTCACTGCAGTACATTTTAACAAGAAAAAAGGGACTTTTCTGAGATTAAAAAGGGTGTTTTCTCCCCTCTTTGTTTCAGGGTAAGAAGTTTGAAATCCTCCCTGACGGCCTCCCGTCGGCTCGTAAACTGATGTACTACACCGGATGTCCGATTCGATCCCGGCATCTCCTGCAGTTGCTGAGCAACAGCCACCGGCTCTACATGAACCTGCAGCCGGTGCTCAAACAGGTGCGCCGCCTCGAGGAGAACGAAGGTAAACTTTATTACTCTGGGATTTGTTATCTGTTTTTATCATCTGCTTTGAGGGTAAAAAAGGGTTTAGAGGGTGTTATATTTTATTTGAAGAGAAAGTTAGAGGTTTACAAAATGTTTAGACGGTATAAGTTTTATAAATTAACATGATTAAATCCTGAACCGTGTTATTATCTTGACTCCCAGATAAGAAGCAGTACCGGGAGTCGTACATCAGCGACGCTCTGGACCTGGACATGGATCAGATGGATAAACGCTCGCGGGCCAGCGGCAGCAGCGCCGGCAGCATGAAGCACCACAAACGCCTCCACCGAAGCTCCACCACGAGTCACGGCAGCTCGCAGACCTCCGGCATCGAGGCGGACAGCTTCAGGGCCGGGGGGCAGGACAGCTGCAGGGCGGGGGGGCAGCACCGACCCCTTCGGACCTGCAGCTCCTCCACAACGAGCCACGGCAGCTCCAACACCTCCGGCATCGAGAGCGGCGGCAAGGAGCGCCTGGACGACGACGGTGAGACTAAATCACTCAAATGACTCGAATGAACTCTGACATTTCATTCAGAAAAGTATTTGCTAGAAAAAGAAAAAAAAATTCAAAAGAGAAAAACACAATCATTTACAAGGAAAAACTAAATATGAGAAAACTCAGAAGTTTGCAGGAAAAAGGTGAAATTTACAAGAGAGAAAATACTGGCAAATATATACGGAAAAACTTAAGAACTTACCAAAACTTAAGAACTTACCAAACCCCCCCCCCCCCCACAAATTAACAAGATCAGGGGGTCCGCGGGGTCTTAAAAAGTATTAAAAGTTGATACATCAATTTAGCGAAAATGAAGGCTATTAAACGGCATTTTCCAAGGTATTACATTTTGTAGCTTGTTTTCAATAAGTATATAAATGGTCCAAAGAGGTTGTGTTCTACAGTCTGCCTGAATGTAATCATGGCGTAGATGTGTAGTGTGATTCTGTAGTTTATTGATGGCATCCCGTTGGGTTTGACGTCATCTGAACAGGACATCGCACGCTCACTGCTTGATAGCGCGAAGGTCCGTTTACGCCGGTTGCTAAGCAACATCGTTATGGGGAAATGCAAGTCTGCGTCCAAATGGTTGGAAGATAAGGAGGAAGGAGAATCAATACTGTTTATAGTCAATGTGAGGTAAAGTGTGTCGCCAAGGTAACCGGTTAAAACTCCAAGTGGCGATGAGGTCTTAAAATGTACGGAAAGGGTCTTAAAAAAGGTCTTAAAAAGTTTTACATTTTACTTCAGGATTCCTGCATATTCCCTGAAGATACAACTGACAAATTAATAACAATAAACGCTTTTTATCTTTGGAGAAAAACTCTTGGAGAAAAGAACTATCTCTGACGCTTTAAATCCGACACTACATTTCCAAGAAAAAACTGTTCGCATTCAATCAGAGTCTGGAGTGAAACACCTTTAATATTGTCTCTTTAAAGTGGTTAATCAACACGAAAAGACTTTGATGATGTGTGAGATTAGAGTCTTATAATTAGCTTGACAGTTGAATTGATGCATGACTCCTGATGCATTCTGGGAACGGTTCAAAAACACAACGACACCTCCCTCAAACTAATTAAGCTGCAAAACAAAAGCCTTTAGAAACGTGCAGATTATCAGATCTTTTTTCCAGGATGATTTTTTAATATTCTGTGTGTTGCAGAGATCGAGATGCTGGTGGACGACCCCAAAGATTACGAGGAGCTTGACGAGTCGGCTCTGGATCAGGAGCTGTGTATCCACATCACTGAGGACATGTTGACCATGTCTCCAGATCACAGCAACGGGTACTCAGGTACACAGAAACACACACACACACACACACACACACACAAACACACGCACACACTGCTCTACTTTACTTTGACGTATTTATTTATAGGTCAATTACATTGTCAGTTGTTTTCCCAATGAGGCTGGAATTTGGTGTGAAGTTGAACTGTTTCTGTGAGGTTGTTTTTGCTTTGTTGAAGCATGTACTTACTGTGTATTTAAATGTCTTTGTTTTCTGCAGGTCTGATAGTGAAGGAAGTGAGCTCGTCGACCTCCAGCTCTTCAGAGACCGTCGTCAAGATGAGAGGACAGAGCATCGAGTCTCTGCCGCAGGTAATACTCACAGATACTGCAATACTACTGCAATACTACTGCAATACTACTGCAACACTACTGCAATACACGATACAATACACACAGAGAACAGAACATCGAGCCTGCATGACTTTATGTTAGTGTAATATGTATCCTCTCTCCCCCCTGCAGACGTCCTCCTGCAGGAAGCCCCCCTCCTCCTCCTCGGACCGTCACTCTCAGTCTCTGGACGACGTGCGGCTGCATCAGAAGGAGATGCTGCAGTGGGCGGAGCTATGCCAAGACTCCGCCCACAGTTACACCTTCGGCTGCGCCCAGGAGCTCAGTGATGGTGGCGGGGGGGTCAGGGGCGGAGCCTATCAGGGCCTGGCCGAGCAGAGGGCCGGTCTGATGGCGGGGGAACAACAACAACAACAAGAGAACCCCTTCCCCATCAAGAGGACCAACAAGTACTTCAGCCTGGACCTCAGCAACGAGGAGGTGCCCGAGTTCGTGGTGTGAGGAAAACATGGAGGACTGAGAAACAAACATGGAGGCCGAGAGGAGACGTCTTTAATAAACTGACAAAAAGATGGTGTTCCCTTCAGGAGTAACAAACAAACATGGAGGTGGAAAGAGATCTTAAAGACGTCTCTAACCGGAGCTGAAGGGATCTTCTCTTAAAACACTTTTGTATTCAACTCTGTCTCCTCCGAACTGAACCACATCGTCTGTTTCTGGCGTTTCCAGGACAAAAGACAAAGGAATAACCACGGAAAACTAACAAAGATGGAGGCAGAAAGAGACGTCTTTACCCGGGGCGGCTCCCTGCGAGAGGTTCTAAAGGGATCTGATTTTACAAAACATTTGTATTGAAATCTGTCTCCTCCAAACTGGTTTTAGCGACAACAGAGTTCCACAGAGCGTCTGTTTCTGTTGTTCAAGGACAAAAAGACAAAGGAATAACCACGGATAACTAAAGGGATCTACTTTATAAAACTTTTTTACTCAAATCTGTCTCCTCCAAACTGAACAACACCTCCTCCTTCAGTGACCAGAGAGAGACTGTTTCTGTGGAGGAGAGAGTTTCCAGGACAAAAAGACAAAGGAATAACCACGAATTACAAACAAAGATGGACGCCGAAAAGCGCTAAACTCAACTGAGTCCACAGAGCGTCATTCCTCTTTTTAAAGTAGTTCTTTAATAAGAGGAGAGTTTCCAGAGCAAAGGAGGGAGGAAGGAGACGACTAAAACTGCTGCCTGAGAGGAAACTAAATCTTCAGAAATCTAAACACCGAATCACACTTCCTGCTTCAGAGAGACTGTTTCCATTCAGGAGAGTTTCCAGGATAAAGTCACAACAACACGGCGTTCCCTTCAGGGAAAACAAACAGGCGGAAAGAGATCTTAAAGACGTCTTTAACCGGAGCTGCTGCCTGAGAGAGGATCTGAAAAACATCCATGTTCTTCCAAGCTGGTTTTAAGGACCAGTATGTTCACTTCTCTTCCAAAGAGGAGAGCGCCACGATGGCCTCTGCACCCGGCGTCTTTTCCGGGACATATCTCCACTTTTCAGAAAAGCCCTCTTGATGTCAGACTGGTAATTGGAGGCTTGTTTGGTTTGTCTGTCCGTCTTCATCGAAGCAAAGTGTTGAGTTTGTGTCGTAACGGAGGAGTTAACGCTAGGGACGCTCCGATCGCCAATTTTGGGGCCGATGGCCGGATCTCTTTTCCTCTCTCTCTCTCCTGACAGCCTGTCAGTATCGTCTCCCGCAGCTCACTGATCCAGTAGTGACTGAGTGACCCGACAGTGAAGAATAAACATATGTATAACTAGTTTAGCTTGTTCCAGAGGTAGATCAAATAGCCAAGTGTGTTAGGTCTAACTCTTAGTGTGTGTCGCTGCGCTCACCGGTCCGTCACAGTGGGCGGAGCTGCAGGATTTCTGCTTCACACACGTTGCATACCGCTATTTTGTTGTCGTTTTCGGACACCTTAAAATACTGCCAGACCGGTGAAGCCATTTTGGCGAGCTTGTTTTGCCGCACAGAGAAAAGTCATAATTGTACGCCATGCGATCGGCTCTCGCGGTCGGCTCTCGCGATCTGCATTTTTGGAGAGCACCGATCGATCGGCAGAGAGTGAGTATCGGCCGATCGATTGGAGCATCCCTAGATAACGCTCAGCCTCAGGGAACCAGAGGAGAGTTTCCAGGACAAAAAGACGGAGGAATAAAAGAAGACGCCTAACAGAAAACATAAATACAGAAATGAAAAACAATGACCCAAGATGCAATGAAAACACAAAGATACGTTAGAACAGAGGAGGGATTTAAGGGCTTGTTTGAAACAGCAAACATCACTTCATTAGTACATGACAAAGTGTGAGAGCAAGCGTCTTCTTTTTGATGAACATTAAAACATATAAATCCAGCACCGTTCTCCCACGAAAAGACTCTGTGGACACGGGAAGACATTTTATGTGCAGAAAAATCTCTCAGCGCTACAAACCAAAGACAGGAAGTCTCCTCAGTGTGCAGGATTAAAAACATTGAATCTGCACACACACCGACGTGCCTTCCTCTAACTATGTATGAGCCTCGACAATCACTCCGCCATCGACTCTATGTTCACTTGGAGCCAGTTCTTCTGCTTTTTAAAGATGAAAAAGACTCTGATTTAAACGTGTTCTCATCCCGGGGTAAAGCTCCCGGAGAGGAATGAGGTCGGGTTGGTTCGTGCGAGTCTCGACACGATTCCTCACAAAGCTTCCCTGTAATCCAACACTTCAAACGGAGGCCAGAACAAACTCCTCGTCTTCTTCATTTAAAACTGGAATCTGTTTCTTTATCTCTCATAATGCGCCTGAAATCTCCTCGCGTGTATTTT
This sequence comes from Harpagifer antarcticus, assembly GCA_902827135.1. NCBI lineage: Eukaryota > Metazoa > Chordata > Actinopteri > Perciformes > Harpagiferidae > Harpagifer > Harpagifer antarcticus. The sequence goes on from CADEHL010001343.1 coordinate 116,596, forward strand.
AGTATGTTTTTGATGTCATTACAGTATTACAGGAGAAACGTGTGACAGTATTAACGACACGAACAAGACAGACTGCTTTTTAATCTGCAAAGCGACCGGAGGTGTTTTCATTCAAAGTGCCACACAGTTTATTGAAATCATCAATATCACGTTTTTTTTTTTAACCGCTGCAACAAATGATTATTTAACGAATAATTGATTAGCATTGGGGATTTAACATGTCAGAAAAAAGTTAATTTTTTTTTTGTTTTTCTCTCAAATTCAACCAATTCAGTTCAGAGTCAGAACATATTAAAGGGGACGTATTCTGCTTTTCATTGCAGATAAAAAACAAGTCCTTATTAAATACAAAAAAGACACTCTGTAGAAACAACATACATTTATGTGAATTATGTTTTTAATAAAACATTTTTTTTAAACTTTATTTTAAAAGATAACACATATTCTTGACACATAAAACAGGTTTAAATATATTTAAAAAAGTGGTGAAAAAATACAAAATAAATAAAAGAAAAATAAATACAGTTAAAACATATATTACAATAAAAATGATACATTAATAAAATATATATAATAATAACAACTATGTTTGCAATATGGCAACACAGTCTCACGGCATTTCGTGTTATAGTCACGAAATGAATCTATTGATTCGTGTTCACCAACACTTTTCCCCCTTTTTTCCGTGTCACACAGAACGATTTTAAAAACAATGTAAATAATAAATTCTAAATTAGAAGGAAAAAAATATTTTAAAAAATACAGTTTTCTGACACAACGATTTTAGAAGCAATGTATTTCTATTGGTAGTATGTTTCGTGCCTGCACCAAATAATAACAAATTAGAAAGAAAAAAAGATTTAAAAAATACAGATGTCAGTATTCTGAGGCTCTGAGCCATTTATTTTCCTCGCAGACGGAAACAAAACTCCGACATTATACAATTTAAAATAAAAGGGAAAGGGTTAGGCTTAGGGTGAGATATTGAGTAAGACAATGTTTTTATGAACCACACAGCTTCCGGTCTTCCAAGACCCGACCGGACAAAAAGACGTGGTGCAGGCACGAAACATACTACCAATAGAAATACATTGCTTTTAAAATCGTTCTGTGTGACACGAAGAAAATGCAAAAATCGTGTTGGTGAACACGAATCAATAGATTAAATCAATTTCGTGGCGATAACACAAAATGCCGTGAGACTGGGTTGAATATGGTGAATGCGCACATTTCTCGAGTCAGGATTTAAAAATGTTACCTTTTCTATAAAAAAGAAAATGTAAACATGCAATGAACCCCGGATGTTTTTATTATTTCCCCAGTGTTAAATCAAACTGCAGGATGTGAAACTTTTTAAAGCTTTAAATCTGTTGTTTTAAAAACATTTCGCAAAGTAGCAGTGGAGCATCTGAACAAAAAATAGCCATTTATGTAACAAATAAATCATAAAGTTTGCGATTAAAAACAACTTTTATATTTCTTCTTACAGTTTATTCCTCTCTCTGTGTTTAAAGTCATTTCTACTCATTAATGGAAAAGTCATATTTTAATGGACGCCGATGTTTCTTATATTAAACAGTGTGTTCAGGTACACAGCCATACGGTCCTTAACATCTTGTTATTATATTATTATTATTTTTATTATGGATTCAGAGTGTGTAATCCTTTCTGTGAAAGGAAGAACATTTTCTCTGTAGTAAAACATGATTTGTTGTTGTGAAGTCTCTCCGTGCCTTCTGGTACTAAAACCCCTCAATATCCAATAAAAAGGTACATTTATCTGAAAACTCTGAAGTGCTTTTTGGTATTTTTTTAACAATTCTGGCTAAATATGATTGTGATGTTTGAGTCTGTGCTGCCCTCTGCTGGTGGCTGTAGATATAACACTATATATACATGAGGTTTTAATAATGTTCATGTCACATCCTGAAGGGGGCGCTGTTGACTAACATTGGACACCAGCATTGAACTAAGATTGACCAAATGGTATTTTAGAATTGTTTATTTTTTTAATTGTTCTAACACATCTTACATTTTTATATATTATAGAAATATGGCCTTTTTTCCCACTGCAAGTAGATATTATTTCATTCGCTGTTCACTTCTACAGCACTTTAAAACATGTTTTAAAAATAACTTAAAGGGCACCTATCATGTGTGAAGAGACTCTGGAAGTTTCAGGAACAAAGATTCTCTCTCTTTTTGATCCATTTCTATAAAAACCTGTCTGAAAATTAGCTGATCAGATTTTGGCCACTTTGTGATGTCATAACGATTTTTTTGGCTTGTGTAACCAATAGCCAATCACCAACCAAGGTAACCCCCAATCTCCTCCTAGAGCACCAGTGTGTTCTTTGTAACCAAATATCTCTCAGAGGGGTGTGGGGAGGGGCTCCTTATTTTCATCAACCCAAGTTAATTAGCTATGTTAAAAAGCAGAATATATCTTCTACATAATTTAAGTTTGAAGTTCCTATATGAACAAGTAGCAACGCTTATTTATTTATTTATTCATATCTCTTATTTTGATATCTATCATTTTGAGCATTTATTGTCATGTTCATTTCCATATGTCTGAAATCCTGCTTTTTTGCAACCAAGTACAACATTTGGAAATGTTAAATATTATACATGACATTGTTGACCTGACATTGACGCTTAAAACAACAAAATTAAGATGATTGATTACAGATAAGATTATTATTTAATGTTCAAAAAGCTCTTTATTTGTCTCATACTGCCTGTGCAGCAGCACCTCTTTTCACCCTCTGTCTTAAACCAGAGCCCAGTCTGCTCTGATTGGTTAGCTGGCTGGCTCTGTTATGATTGGCCGTCCGCTTAGAGATGTTCCGCCCCTTAGTATAAGATTACAATTATTATTATTCTACCTGGTCTATATATATATATATATATATATATATATATATATATATAAATATACATCCTCAACCACAGCCATGGTTTCCCTTTACACAAATAAATCATCAAGGGAAACTATTGATTGTTGTACAGGATGAAGACAATCATTTCACAATAAATAAATAACCCCCCCCCCCCCCCCCCCACAGCTGTACAGGAAATCAGTCATCCACCATCCCCTGCTGTCACCATGGCAACACAGAAGGGGGAAATCCATTCACCGTCACCTCCTCCCTTTTCCTCCCCCCTCCTCTCTCTCCTTTCTTTTGTCTTGTTCAATCAGAACATGTTATTGTTTTCAAACTCAAATCTGCCTCTCTCCGCAACATGAACATTTATTTTATTTTTACCCTCGTCGTCACATCAGCCTCTCGAGGTTTGTGTGTGTGTGTGTGTGTGTGTGTGTGTGTGTGTGTGTGTGTGTGTGTGTGTGTGTGTGTGTGTGTGTGTGTGTGTGTGTGTGTGTGTGTGTGTGTGTGTGTGTGTGTGTGTGTGTGTGTGTGTGTGTGTGTGTCAGTATAAGGTGACAGTGTATCTGCAGCAGCGGTGAGTGACCTCTCCGTAAATCCCATGAAGCTGAGGAGCCAGATGGTCGCAAATCAGAAATGAAATCCAGCTCCCCCCTCCCCTCTCCCCCCTGCTGCCGGCAGTCGTGATTACCCCACCCCTCGTACACTACACTACACCACACACACACACACACACACACACACACACACACACACACACACACACACACACACACACACACACACACACACACAAGCACCGCTCTTACATCCTTCATCCTCCTTTTCCTCTCCCCAAATCACCATTGTTTTGTGAAGACCTTTTTTATTTGTTAGCAAACACATAGTCACAAATTACATATCATGGGACACTAAAATAAACTGGAAACAACAACAAATACCAACAATACCACATATAATCTTATTGTGTATTTTAAATATATCCATATCCTGTTTTTATATTCAATGTAGTAATTTTAACTCTGCAAATCACCACATCTGCTGTGGATTAACAGCTTTTAATAAACCAGCCTATTAACCAAAACAGCTGACTGACACCGTGAGGTTCACAGATTATAAAGAGTAGTAATCAGATTACATATAAACAGATCTCTGGGTTTATCTCTTTTGCAGTGATGGATATTACTGTCCAAAGGTTTCAAATATATACTTGTAGGCTTATGGGCAAACACGTAGCTTATTAAAGGGGACCATCATGCAAAATGCACTTTTTGATGTCTTCTCTACATCAACATGTGTCCCCGGTGTGTCGGGGAACTCACGCAGCGTCAGAAAATAAAACCCTCTCTCTTTTCCTCCGTACCCAAATCTCTAAAAACGGGGAACAACGGAGCTGATCCAGATTTGCGTCCGATATGATGCAATATCAGAAATATGGACCCACGGCCGGATCAGAAACGTTGCTATCAGAAACAATGCCCGACTGTTTTGGACGTAATATGGTCGGTGTCAAGCATCGCTAACACTCAGAGCTAACCTGTACTGGAGAGCATGTGTGTGAAGAAGCAGGAAATAAAAAGGAACTCACCTTGTAGTATAACCATAGACTGTATATATAAATGGACGTAGTGTCCGTGACGTCACCCATAGGATTCTGCAGAGTTGCCGTGAAACCCTTAGTAGGCGGAGACGGCCACTAACGGCTCGACAGTGACGTCAGAGTCTAATCCCGCCTGCTCCAAATAAGGGCAAAGAGGCGAAGCCGAGGCGGGACCTGCTGCCTCCGAGCTGGATGTTCCAGAGCTAGCTGAAGCTACCAAGATAAGCTAACATGCTCCCCATCTGCACACTGCCGTCGCATTTTACGTTTCTAAGGTAAGCGGACATGAAACTATTCGCAAAACTATAAATAATAATCTAAGTTATTGAGTTTTTAGCATAATACTTCAGAATCTTAAAATCCCTTAACGTTTGTATGCAATTGTGCTAAATTCAACACTGGAATCAAGCAAATATTAATATGTTTGCATGACATTAGTTATTTGTATTTTGATATCACTTAATTACACGTTTAATACATTTAAGTCAAGCTAAGGTACGTGTGATGGTAGCTAGTTAGTGCTCTTACCTGTGAGGCCTCCTCCAAACAGCATAATAACCAAACGTGATCTGTCTCTTCAATTTGTGTCAAACACAGACCTTATTTGGAGCTATTTTCCATAATCCTATGGAGAAATTGCATTGCTTTTTATCGAAGGAACCGGACGTGGTAAAAATGCTAACTTACTTCCGGGTTTTAGGACGCGTCACTGCGGTTCCCGTTATTAACGCGTTAACTTGACAACCCTAATTTTTATATATCTGCGACCTATGCTATTGTCTAAAAATAGCATGATAGGTGACCTTTAAACCAATGAGTAAAAGGGTTAAAATAGCTAGTTGTAGGCTAGTGAATAGTGTTTGCATAAAGTAAGCAAATTAATAAACAGTTAGCTTACAGGTAATGGATAAAGAGTGGAAACAGTATGCTAATTTAAAAAGAGTTGAATAGCTAATTGTAGGCTTGGATAAAACATTAGCTTTAAGTAGGCTAATGGGTAAACAGTTGAAACAGTGTGTGTAAAGTAATGAAAAGACCGTTAAAATAAAAGTAAACAATCGTTATTCTAGGCTTATGGAAATGGTTAGCTTAAAGTAGTGCTTGACACTTGAAACAGTTATCTAAAAGTAATGAGAAGATGTTCTCAGAGAGACACGGGGGAGAGCAGGAACTTTGATAGCAAACAATTATGGTTTATTTGGAGCTTCGGCCGGAGAATTCACAAGACATGTTTCTGAAGATCTCTACCTCAGACCCATGTATTCAGCTAGTTCTGAGAGAATAATCAACATTGTGCATAACAAGATAAAACCCTAACACCTCTATCAGCTGACGCCAACATGCAGGAAGAGGAAGACAAAACACTGAGAGAACAGTCTGTGCTCATAAGGTCAGGACAAACTGATAAACTGGGTTAAAGTTATGGGAACATATTTGCCCAACAGTTCATATAAAGGTAAATGTTAAAAAGCTAATTTTGTAGGCTAATGGAGAAACATTTAAAAATAGTTAGCTAAAACTAGGGCTAATGGTTGAACAGTCGAAAACAGGGAGCTCAATGTACAGGCTAATAAAGAAACTGTTGGTTTGCCGAATGTAATGGATAAAAGTTAAAACAGTTAGCTTATAATAATCTAATGATTAAACGGTTGAAACTGTAAGATAAATAAAAAAGGCTAATGGATGAACAATTAAAAGCAGTAGCCTATGCTTAAAGTAGGCTAATGGTCGACAGCTAGCTTAAAGTAGGCTAATGGTCGACAGCTAGCTTAAAGTAGGCTAATGGTCGACAGCTAGCTTCAAGTAAGCTAAGGATAAATGGTTGAAATATAAGATACAACTAGGCTAATGGAAATACAGTTAGGCTAAAGTGAGCTAATGTAAATACAGTTAGGCTCAAGTGAGCTAATGGAAATAGAGTTAGGCTCAAGTGAGCTAATGGAAATACAGTTAGGCTCAAGTGAGCTAATGGAAATACAGTTAGGCTAAAGTGAGCTAATGGAAATACAGTTAGGCTAAAGTGAGCTAATGGAAATACAGTTAGGCTAAAGTGAGCTAATGGATAAACAGTTAGCTGAAAGTGGGCTAATGCATAAACATCTGAAATGTTAAAAGTATTTTAATCTTGAATCTAAATGATTATCTTGAATGACTGGATTAATGGTTGAAATATAAACAATGTTATCTTCTGCAGTATGAATACAAACCTCAAACCTTAATGATTCAATGTATTTCAGTATTGCAACAACAAAGACATAATTATTATTAAATAAAATCCCGTTTTTAATCCATTTATAAGATCATAGGAAGATGACAGATGGTGTTGATGGGGGGGTTATAAACTGGCTTAGGGACCCAGGAAGGATCAGTGGTTTCCAGAGAACAACGCCACAGGAACCATGACTCACTGATTGTCCTCTTCATCCTCCTCCTCTTCCTCCTCCTCTTCCTCCTCCTCTTACTATAAATGGTTTCACAGAGAATACCATCTGCATGAATGGAGCTGAGCAGGAAGTGATTCACAGAAACATCAGACCTGGTGAGGAAGAGTTCCTCTGCAGGCAACACACACACACACACACACACACACACACACACACACACACACACACACACACACACACACACACATACACACACACAAACCTCGAGAGGCTGATGTGACGACGAGGGTAAAAAAAAGATGTTCATGTTGCGGAGAGAGGCAGATTTGAGTTTAAAAACAATAACATGTTCTGATTCAACAAGACAAAAGAAAGGAGACACACACACACACACACACACACACACACACACACACCTTGTAGTTTTTGAGATATTATACTGAAAACCAACATGCTTGAATCAGGTCAGGGGATCATAATTGTCTCTTCAATTTATTTTTTAAATAACCCATACAATTAGAGCTTCAACATATTTGAATCGATAAGTTCATTGACAGTAAAATAATCACCTATTTGATAATCGATGAATCGTTAATTAGTCATTTTGCCTGCAGAAGTGTCCCTAAAGTCTGTTTTCAGCCCTACTGTACTTATTCCCAATCTAGTCTAGTTTGTGTGATACTGCTAACAAACAGACATACAGTGCTAAATACACACGTCTTATATGCACACAGCACACACTCACAGCTGATTATACTAACTCCTGTACATGCAGGGTTAAATGAGATTTTATTGTTGCATGCAATGCCTGGAAAAAAGTAGTTTACCTTCTATAGCAGGGAATAAAACATCATTTATTTCATCAACTGTGTATACAGATGTCTCCTAAATTCACCAACAGTTACACTACATAATGCCTCATTATTAGCATATGTAAACATGACATATCAGAAAACTTGTATATTAAAAATAATTGTGTTAATGTCATTAATGAAGTGGTTTCATGGTGATATGTGTTAGTTAAATGTTTCACCTATTCACCTGCAGTGTGTACAACCTTTTTACAATCCACATCTGGGCTGTACTCCAGAATAGTTTGTCCTTTAAATATTATTGTTGTTTATTATTAAGACTTTAGTTTTTAATATTACAAGTTTTTTTTTTTTTAAATACATATTTCTTCTCCAGATAATCAGTTCGACTTCCCTTCTATTTTTTGTATGGAATTATTATGCTTTTTTCGCTCTAAATATTATAGCTTTTTCTCTTCTCTCTTCCTCCTCCTCCTCTTCCTCCTTCTCTTCCTCCTCCTCTTCCTCATTCTCTTCCTCCTCCTGCTATCAGGACTCACTCCCTCTTCTCCCAGAGGTCCACAGGAAAAGCCTCGATTGTATCTGTAAACACCGACAGTAAACAAATGCATACCAGGACCGTCTGGATAAATATTCACACCAAAGAGGAAAGGGGAAAAATATGTAACTAACAGATATGACAGTTATTTCTGTATATTACAAATGTTTGGACATATTATGTTTAAATATGCTTTCATTCCCCTCTCAGAAATGTGAACATGTGATAAAGCATGGTACTCTGGGAGAGAGAGGGAGTGTGTCCTGATAGCTGGAGGAAGAGGAGGAGGAGGAGGAGGAGGGGAGATTCTTGTATGGAAGGGAGGAGATTGAGGGAGAGAGCGAGAGAGAGAGAGAGAGTGCATCGCCTCGCTCACAGTGTGTATGTGTGTGTGTGTGTGTGTGTGTGACAGAAAGCAGCCAGGACGCGTGGATTCTACTCCGATGTGTTTTACGGAAAAACCCAACAAAAAAGGTAAGATTTTTTACATCTTTTATGAGATTTGATGTCTGTTTTTGGCATTCATCTGAATCAGGGTATGTTCAAGAGGAAGAGGAAGAGGAAGAGGGGGGTTCGTTTGGAGATTGATGCTGCTGGCTGTTTTACATCATGGAATCCCCTCCTCCCTCTGTGAAATCTGCAAGAAAAAACCTCCTTTTTGTCAGGTGGTGCTTTTATTTCCACTCAAATTGCACCTCCTTTCCTACAAACAGAATAGATTAGAAAACCTCCTCCTTCCCTCCGGATTCAGCACATCTTATAACGTGGAGGAATTAAGGGCATCGGTTTTTCGGGGGAGGAAAAAGAGAGGAATCCCACAATTCTCCTGTGAGGTTTTTCATTTTCAACCCTCCTTACTGTGAGGAGAAAGCGACCACACACATGAGAGGTTGTATGAGGCAGATGGCCGGTAGAGGATGAGGAGGATGATGAAGGTGAAGAGGTAGAAGGGGGTGTTTTTATGTGTCTCACAAACAGATACATGCATTTGCAGTAGAACAAATCTTAGAAGTGCTGTTTTTTTACTCGCTCGTCACACTGAAAAGGCGTCGTCATGCACGCGTTAAATCATCCAATCACGTGTTGTTGCCGTTACAAACGCACACAGCGAGTCACGATTACGCAACAGCTCTCGTACTGTTTTCCCCAGGGCAAGGCCACAGATTGTGTTACGAACACGAAGAACGGCAGAGAAGCTTGGGAGGTTTCTTAGTTGGAAAGCAGAGATCCACGCCGTGTTGACCTCTCCTCTCCCATCACTGTTTTTAAAATCCATCCAACCCGGAGTGAGCTTCATGCCGGAGTCAAATCTGTGTGATTCCATGTTTTTCTACGTTTCATTTTAACCTATTTCTCTGAGATGTTCACATCTTAAGGGGAACATGAAGTAGGAAGGATGTAGATTTACCCGGTGCACTTGTTTACATCTCACTGTGTTGATTTGAGGTTTTAAGATCCTTCAACAGTAGACTGTAGTCTGTCCTGATAAAAGCATCCAGCTTGTCAGTTTTTTCCAGAAAGCCCAAGTACTTGAAAGACAGTCCAAATCAAGTCATACATTTTCAGTCTGGTCATTTAAAATGTCTTACTTTCAAGTCAAGTCTTCTGACCACATTTCTGTCACGTAAGTCTGAGTTCAGTCCAAGTCTGCAGAGCTGAGTCACATTTCAAGTCTTGTGTGGTACAATTAGAGACTGAAATGGTTCTTCAAGTCTTCAGTTCTGTTAAAAGTCTGGTCCAAACAAGTCCTACAGGGTAGATTGAGTTGACCCCAACCTTAAGCTAGTCTGGTCTTTGATCTATTTATTTGTTTCTTACCTTTGACTCACGTTCAAGTAAAGTCCCAAGTCTTGTCCAACCAAGTCTTAAATCAAGCTGCAGAATCTTCACGACAAAACATGAAGAATGTTTTTGCGTCGAGTTCCTGGTCAAGTCTTAGGAGTCAAGTCATGCTCAAATAATTTTTTTGCACGAGGCATAACTCAAGTCTCAAGTCTTCTCCAATCAAGTTCAGATCTTAAGGCCTTTAGGGAAAAAGCACAAGACTTGAATAGTTTAACTTCCTGCTCTTTCTGCACTCATGGCCGAGTCTCAAGTCTTTATGCACAAATTCTCAAAATCAAGTCTTTGGGGATTAAGGACCCAAGTGACTCTGCAAGTGCTATTTGTTCTGACTCAAGTCTGACTCGAAGTCCAAGTCTGCAGATTTGACTTGTCTCATCCAAACAAGTCTCTAGTCCTTCGGGGGAGATGTGTAGATATTTAAGGGTTAAATCGACTCAGGCGTATAGAGAGTCTTGTCTGGTGTAAAACAAGTCTCACAACAGTCAAATCCAAGTAAAGTTCCTAGTGTTCAGGAGTCAAGTCTTTCAACTGTACATGTCCAAGTCATTCTCCAAGTCCCTTACCCTGGCTGCTCCCAGTGAAGTTCCATATCCTCATTTATTTGTTACTGGCATTTGACTAACGTTCAAGTCAAGTCTTGTCCAACCAAGTCTTAAGTTACACTCTCGACTTCAGACTACAAAACATGAGATTCAAAGGTTTCTCTTTTCAAATCTTTATGAGTCGAGTCTTGCATATCTACAAGTCTAATTCATGCTCCAAGTCCCTTACCAGAGCTACTTTTTAGTTTTCTTTTTATGTGAGAAGTATGAGTTTCTTCTCCTAGCAAGTTAGGATTTCAAGTCCTTTAGGAAAAACCTGAGACTTGAATAGTTTTACTTCCGAATCTGTATCTTTCTGCACCTATGTCCGTGTCTCAAGTCCTCTTTTCTGAGATTCTCTATGACTCAAGTCAAACTCTGATATCTCTTAGGTCTGAAATCTCTGGGGAGTCAAGCCTTCTAGCACTCAAATCCAAGACAAGTCAGCATTTCTGTGATTTCTGTCTTACTCAAATCCAAGACTCAAGTCTCTCTATATGTCTGAGAGAATATGAAAAGCAGAATTCTCTCTTTCATTACTTCTCAGCACACAGTCTGGATGTTTGTGATATTGTTCACAGTCTGTGTTGTTCTTGGCGTTCTGATTGATTCCAGAGGAAAGGTCTGTTTATACTTCCTCACTCGAGGCAGATGCAAGAAACATCCTGACAGTAACAGAGAGGAGAGAGCTTTACACAAACAGTAACACTTTCATTTCTGACACACTCGGACAGGAAGTTAGAACACCCAAGAAGATTCAGGGTGGTTTCCTCACTGTGGCCTCTTTTTATTTCAAAATAAAAGCCCGGGAAACAGCACAAACGTAGAAGTACGATAAGATATATATTATTGTCCACGTAAGGACATTTGTTGCAGTAAATGTACATATACAAACATAATAAACATTAAAAAACATTCACATATCATCACTCATCACAAACACAATACCCAGATGCACATACTGACAATGTTGACCTATTGTAGAGATGACAAGTAGAGAAAAATCAACCTGTTTTTTTGAAGATTTTTTAAATGTTTATAATGAGTCTCCAAGAGGGGGCCAATAGCCGCTTTCACACCGAGTACTTTGCCGTACTTAGTTCCCAGTACTTAGTCCCGCCGAACTCTTTAGTCCCGGAACTGTCCTAGTAGATCGCGTTCACACCGGAATAAGTCCCTGGGGGAGGATTACGCAAATGAAGCCGCTGACTTCACTTCTTCTTCTTCTGCTTTGGGTTTACTGGCAGGCTACAAACCACTTCACGGCGTATACTGCCGCCCAAAGTCCCCGGCCGGAAGTCCCCGGAGTTGGGGAAGGCTTCAGTAGAAGTTGCTGGGACTCCCAGCAGCTTCTACTGAAGCCTTCCGAGTAAATCGCCAGAACGCCGACACCTCCTCTTCTCCACCGCTCCCATGTTTTATTTTGTGTTGCCCTCTGCGTTGGTGCGCTAGGCTAACGCTAATGCTAATGCAAGCAATGCTTTGTTGGGGGGTTAGCCAAAATACAGTTTGATAATGTTTAGAAAGTAGTTTTTTTCAAAATATGTTGAAAATACCCATTACAGTTGCATAAATCCAACATGTAAATATGAAATTTGAAGTAATCTTTTCCGAATATAATATTGACCTTTCTTCTATTGACACAACATGTACATAGTTTACTAAATACTTATTCCTGCATTATTCCAATGTGTGACTTACACTACTTTACTGCCTTATTTATTTTATATCTTAAATTGTGTATTGCATTATTGAAAGATCATGGGACTTCAGATTTGGATTTCCAACAACTACGCCGTAGCAAATGGGCATATGACAATAAAACCAATTTGGGAAATGTTTCTTATTTCAGCTTTCTATAGTTGGTTATTTTTCCTGCAGAAGCATTTGTCACACGTGATTCATTCAAAGATTGTCAGAAGGTTGGATGATAATTTCAGTTTTTACAGTTTTCGGATATGATACATGGGGTAATTTCGGCGACTTTTAAAAAGCAAATAGGTTTTTAAAAAGAGTAAAAAAGGCTCCTCATGATGGCAGTTTGTGTGTCAAATGTCCGGCTACATTTTAACCCGCCCTCTTGCTTTCAGCTCAAAATCGCCAGAATCTTTTGTAAATGTTCCCCCCGGTCACACAAAAACATTTTCTTTTGCATCCTGTAGCTGCTCATGCTTAGTTTCTGCCCCACTAACCACTGCTGTTACATAACCCTTCGTATCAAAGGTTTTAAAAGGCGAGTGTTTAAACGTTGAAAGAAAGAGAAAAGAGCCCGGTCAGCTCTTTAATCACACAAAGAAGAAACATGCCGCGCCTCGCCGTTTGATTTAATAAACATAAAACATGACATTTGTGCTCCCTGCAGCAATAAGCCGGCCCCCTGCTGCCTCCCACACCCGGAGGAGGCATCATTTCCTGGGCCACTGCTTCTCCCCTCCCCCACCAGGACCCAGATTAACCCTCAATACACACATACACACACACACACACACACACACACACACACACACACACACACACACACACACACACACACACACACACACACACACACACACACACACTTCAGTATCTCTAAGATGTCACGGCGTGCTGGGCTTGGCACAGATGTCCAGGCTAATCGAATATTCAAAGTCAAATACTTTTTTCTTCAAATGCAGTAATTACATCGGCAGTCTCAGGCCCCTCCACCAATGCAAAATACAATATATATATACGTAATATGAAAAGAAAAGAAGACTTCAAAAAGTGACATAATGGTGCAAGAAAAACACACATCTTGATTTTAATTTTTTATCTTTTTATATATATACATATATTTGTATCATTTTTCAACTTTTCTATATGTTTATTTCATTTAATGTTTTAATGGATTATTATCTTTTAACATAAGTATGTATAAAATTGTGCACATTGTACTATAATATGAAACATGCAGTATAAAGAGAAGTTCATTTGAAAGGTGTTTAAAGGTAGTATCTAGTGTTTACACTTTAAAGTATTATTGATGATATTTTGGAGTAGAGTAAAGCTTGTAGACGTACTGTTAGATTTTAAAAGCTGCAGGTCACATGACTCTGTTTCCTGTCTGCCAGAGGCAAAGGTAAACAATACTGTGTTTTACATATCATCTAAAAGACGCCTGAATGCCTCCCAGGTCTCTCTGGAAAAAACATTTAGGAAGACGTTCAGGGAATTTGTGAGTTCATTTTATTTTCAATTTAACACTAAAATATTATTTAATTCACATGATTGTATTTTAGTTGTTATATTATTCTATTGTATTGTTATTTATGAGTTGGTTATATTTAAGATTTGTATGACTTATAATTGTAATAAAATCAATTATTTGATTTTTCTTACATTTCTTACTATTTAATTGTATTTAACATTTAGACTTTGCATTTATAAATTACTTATTTTATTGATTTTGAGTTGTACAATTTCATTTCATTGTCATTTTAAAGGTCCCATGTCATGCTTTTCCGGTTATCACCCGTCCCCTTGTCTGTTATGTAGCTTTTTCTGCATGTAAACGGTCTGCAAAGTCACAAACCCTCAAAGTACACACACAAAGTACACACACAAAGTACCGGAACTCAGCCTGAGCACACACACACACACACACACACACACAACACCCACACACACACACACACACCACACACACACACACACACACACACACACACACACACACACACACACACACACACACACACACACACACACACACACACACACACACACACACACACATACACACACACACACACACACACACACACACACACACACACACACACTCAGCCAGGCTGTGAGTGTGTATGTGTGCTCAGGCTGAGTTCCGCAGTGTCTCACTGTCTCGCAGACCCCACGCAGCAACCAGGAAACGACACCAGTAATCCAGCTCACACTGTCCGCTCCTCGAGCCTCAAAGGGTGGAGCAGCGAGCCCCGCAACGTCCCGCCAACACGGCACCCAGACCCCACGCAACATTCTCATCTGTTTGTCATTACTGGTGTCATTTTCTGGTTGCTAGTAGAAATGGCCATGTCATGACCTTTAAGGACTTTTCACATATTTGTACTTCTATTGTTTTATTATAGCCTTTAAATCTATTGTATTGGTTTACGTCCTTTCTCCCATTGAAGGGCAGAGACCTGCTTTATTACATCAACAGTCAATATCATCCTGTTCATTAATAACTGCTCAGTTTGTGTTTCAGCTGCAGAAAATACTCAGACTTTTCATATCACCCTGATAACTTCAGTTTATTTTTACTCATTCCGAGCAAACTATCCTATCAACTCAGATGTATTTATACCCCTTCCTATCAATTCATGTTTGTTTAGCTGAATGTGCCCTTCACTGAGAGGAGGAGGTTTATTTAGTATTTAGATCCTTTACTTATCACAATCACAATTCCTTTATTCGTCCGTACATTAAAATGTAATTGTACTTGTTTAAAAAAGGATATCTTGCTTTCATTGTTGTTCTATAAGGCACTGATTGTTTAGAAGTCTATGAGAAAATGTTCACTCCTCTCTTGATTTGTTACCTCAGATCGTATAGAAGTCTATGAGTAAATGTTCCTACTACTCTCTTGATTTGTTACCTCAGATTGTATGGAAGTCTATGAGAAAATGTTCCTACTTCTCTCTTGATTTGTTACCTCAGATTGTATGGAAGTCTATGAGAAAATGTTCCTACTTCTCTCTTGATTTGTTACCTAAGATCGTATAGAAGTCTGAGTAAATGTGCCTACTTCTCTCTTGATTTGTTACCTCAGATCGTATAGAAGTCTATGAGAAAATGTTCCTACTTCTCTCTTGATTTGTTACCTCAGATCGTATAGAAGTCTATGAGAAATTTTTCCAACTTCTCTCTTGATTTGTTACCTCAGATCGTATAGAAGTTTATGAGAAAAGGTTCCTACTTCTCTCTTGATTTGTTACCTCAGATCGTATAGAAGTCTATGATACATTTTTCCAACTTCTCTCTTGATTTGTTACCTCAGATTGTATAGAAGTCTATGAGAAAATGTTCCTACTTCTCTCTTGATTTGTTACCTCAGATCGTATAGAAGTCTATGAGAAATTTTTCCAACTTCTCTCTTGATTTGTTACCTCAGATCGTATAGAAGTTTATGAGAAAAGGTTCCTAATTCTCTCTTGATTTGTTACCTCAGATTGTATAGAAGTTTATGAGAAAATGTGTCTACTTCTCTCTTGATTTGTTACCTCAGATTGTATGGAAGTCTATGAGAAAATGTTCCTACTTCTCTCTTGATTTGTTACCTCAGATTGTATGGAAATCTATGAGAAAAGGACGCTACTTCCCATTTGATATATTACCTCGGTAAAAATATTCCCGATAAGTTTGTGGTCTCAATCTCTAGTTTCAAGTCTTCTTCAACACAGCATGATGTTCATTTTGTGATTAATGATGATCCCATTTGGTGTAAAATACACGATAAATCGGTGTATGTTTTAGGGCGGGGCTAACTGTGATTGACAGGTCACCTTGTTCCTACTTCTCTCTTGATTTATTACCTCAGATTGTAGAAGTCTATGAGAAAATGTTCTTACTTCCCTCTTGATATATGACCTCGGTAAACATTTTCCCGATGCAGCTGCAGTTACTTTAGTTATTTCGGTCAATATTCCCAACAGTGGCTGGCTTAAAGCATTTTCCATTGTTTGAATATTTGTGAATGGTAAATCTGCCAACTCCACTGTAACTAAAGGGGGTCTCAGGGTTTATCTGTCCTCCAAACTTCTCCTGGGTCCCTCTTGTCCCTGCAGACCCTTCCAGGTTAATCTGGTCTCTCCGGGGTCCAGATGGCTGATCTGGGGACAGTTTTATAATTACCACGCTCTGATTTCACTCCGCCGGCATCACTTCCTGCCTGGAGCCTTAATTCACCTCTATGGTCGGTCTAAAAATAAAAGTTATGTGGATAAAGTGTGCTACAGAGAGAGAAAGAGGGGAGGGGGTGAAATCATTACTTAAATTACTTAAATCATTACTCCCAACAGCCTAGGAATGATATTTCCCACAAAAGGATGTTGCATACAGCGCTTAATCACCCTTTGAAGTCAACATCGCGTCTAAATGTCAGAGGAAGAATGGGGGGGGGTCATTGATCAGGTGGTGTCAGCAGCGGGGGCGACACCTGTCTGCACACTGGGGGTCGAGGAAGGAGAAAACACAGGCCTCTTACCATAAAGCAACTTTTGACAAACGTTTATGATACTTAACATTTTTGTTCAGCAGGACAATCTCCACATATTAACACCACTTTATGATTTCTGAAGTAAAAAGCTAGCTTATAAAGGAACTACAGCACAGTCACATGACTTCACGTCGCCATAGCTAAGCTAAAGGTGGCTAATGTCGAGCGTTTAAATCCACCAGTGGGTTTTTTATTCACATATTTTATGTCAAAGAAAATATTCAGGTGTATATCGGTATGTAGTGTCTCTACTTTAAAGAGTCCTCTCCTGCTGATGTTCAGGTGCATATCAGTATGTAGTGTCTCTACTTTAAAGAGTCCTCTTCTGCTGATGTTCAGGTGTATATCAGTATGTAGTGTCTCTACTTTAAAGAGTCCTCTCCTGCTGATGTTCAGGTGTATATCAGTGCCTCTACTTTAAAGAGTCCTCTCCTGCTGATGTTCAGGTGTATATCAGTATGTAGTGTCTCTACTTTAAAGAGTCCTCTCCTGCTGATGTTCAGGTGTATATCAGTATGTAGTGTCTCTACTTTAAGGAGTCCTCTCCTGCTGATGTTCAGGTGTATATCCATATGTAGTGTCTCTACTTTAAAGAGTCCTCTCCTGCTGATGTTCAGGTGTATATCAGTATGTAGTGTCTCTACTTTAAAGAGTCCTCTCCTGCTGATGTTCAGGTGTATATCAGTATGTAGTGTCTCTACTTTAAAGAGTCCTCTCCTGCTGATGTTCAGGTGTATATCAGTATGTAGTGTCTCTACTTTAAAAAGACCTCTCCTGCTGATGTTCAGGTGTATATCAGTATGTAGTGTCTCTACTTTAAAGAGTCCTCTCCTGCTGATGTTCAGGTGTATATCAGTATGTAGTGTCTCTACTTTAAAGAGTCCTCTCCTGCTGATGTTCAGGTGTATATCAGTATGTAGTGTCTCTACTTTAAAGAGTCCTCTCCTGCTGATGTTCAGGTGTATATCAGTGTGTAGTGTCTCTACTTTAAAGAGTCCTCTCCTGCTGATGTTCAGGTGTATATCAGTATGTAGTGTCTCTACTTTAAAGAGTCCTCTCCTGCTGATGTTCAGGTGTTTATCAGTATGTAGTGTCTCTACTTTAAAGAGTCCTCTCCTGCTGATGTTCAGGTGTATATCAGTATGTAGTGTCTCTACTTTAAAGAGTCCTCTCCTGCTGATGTTCAGGTGTATATCAGTATGTAGTGTCTCTACTTTAAAGAGTCCTCTCCTGCTGATGTTCAGGTGTATATCAGTATGTGTCTATCAGGAGCAGTAAACAGAGAGCAGTAACGTTTAATGTAATTGAAGATGAGTGATGAGCCGGATGACAGTGACATGCTGCAGGTCACACAAGGATATTCACATTTTTGTAAATCTGTTGTATTGGTCTAACATTGTAAAAAATCCCACTGTTCAGTATTTAATAAGTTTAATTTATTCAAATATGTTTATTTTGTCTTTTAAAGCAACCAATAATACGGTTAAATTAATCTCTATAGGTTCATAAATGTCTCTCATGAGTTGATCTGCTTTTCTTGCGTCTGTTTTCTAAACTCTGAGCAGTTTCAGCTGAAATACAGAGGTTTTATTTTGCTGCTGCTGGCGAGGTTTTATTTAATGATGCTTAAACATCCTGACAAGATTTACGGCGGCTGGATTTCCCTTCGTCTGCAGATCAGCTCATGCAGAGGAAACGTCCCATTTATCAGAGCTGCAGGAAAACAGCTGCAGAATCACAGAAGCATCAAAACACATCTGGAGCTCAGAGAGTTGTTTTATTATTTCCAAAAAATGCATTGCACATTTTTCTTCTAATGTTAATATACGTATATATTTATTCAATTTAATTGTATTTTTTTATTAAACATTTTAACTTTAACTTCCTATGATTTTAGAAATATTTGTATTTTATCCTGGTATGTAATTTATTTCAGAAACACTTTTTGTTATATTCCATGGAATGCTCTTAACATCCTGATAGCAATGAATATATTAACTGCTTTGACAATAAATACTTAAAAAATTTCATCTGGAAGCCGTGGCGCTGTAAAAAGCACAACCAATCATCTGAGCCGGCCCGGCTAAAGTAACTGGATGTCCTACCTGCCTGTCAGCCTTCCATCTGGGCACAAACTTATCTCGTGCCCTCATTGGTCATGTGCACGTTCGTGTGTGTTGGAGGAGGGGCTCTGTAAGGAAGTGGCAGATTTTCGAATTCTAGCGCACTCGAGCTGGTTTCTCCAAAATGACATACCCCACCTTTAAGTGCACATATTTATTTTTGGATTACAACATGTTCTATTTTTTTGCACGTCATTTTTATTTTATTTATTTGTTTATGTACATATTTTGTCAATTTCTTATTCATTTAATTGTATCCTTTTATCGCACATTTTGCTTATATAAATATCATTCAGTTTTATTTTTTTATTTTAAAGCACTTTGACTTTTTCCTGCTTCTTCCCCTGAACCGTGCTTCACTTGTTTCTTCTTCTGTTGTTAGGTTTGGTGTTTCTCCTTCGTGTAGCAGACATGAGAGTCTGTGTGATAAGTGTATAAGGGATGCATATACACTGTTTATATTTAAAGGGGAAGCAGGAGCAGCCTCTTGATTCTCTTCTTCTCTGTTTCTGTTTGCAGAAAGCTGTGCAGAGACAAAGTGCTGACTGACCTGCAGACAGGAGCAAACACAAGGTGAGCGGAGCATGCTTTAAATGATACATAAATATATAGTATTATTATCAGCGGGATGTCACCTTTATCAGCATGTTCACACCACGTGTCAAACTCTCAGGAGGTATTTTGGGCGCTGACAAATAGGAAGAAGGCTTCATGATGTACAGAGGAGGAGGGAAAAGTCTGTGGTAAAAAAGATAACGTCCTGCGTGTCTTCCTATATTCACTATTCCTTAACCTCAGTGGGAAACGTGACGTGGTTTGTAAAGAAGTGAAGGAGTCAGGAAAAGAGACTGCACTGACACTGGTGGTCTCATTATGATGAGAGGGGAGGGGTTATTAAGACTTATATCATATAATTTAGACCAGGGGTGTCAAACTCAAATACACAGTGGGCCAAAATTAGAGTATTGCAACAGCATCTTCCATGGTACAACGTCCAAACTCCTCAATGAATAAATAAGGAAGGTCCAGTGTTTCCTAAAGGAGATAACACATGAAGCTCCTTTCCTATCATCCAGAGAGCTCTGCAGCTCAGAGACTTTCACTCTCGTCTGAACCTTCCTGATAGAGAAATACAGCAACCAGTAAACCCTAAAACAGGAAACAGTTTACTCTCTTATTGTTGGTTGAACTGTTTAAGGTTACAGCTCTCCTCCCTGCTGTGTGAAAATGTCAAGCTCGCCTTTCCCGTCACTGCTCTGACAACAAGAGGAAGATGACTCTGCAGACTCAGAGAAAGCGCTGCTAAATATCTTATAACCTCCTTTATACGGCGGCAAATGTCACTTTTTCTCACATTCAAAAGCTTCTATTGAGGGTTTCAAATAAAGAGGTGTATTTTAGGCTGTCTTCACCCCCAAATGCTGGAGTTAGAGCAGCAACAGAGTGAGAGTGAAAAACAGGACACTACAGATTCACACGAGGTAAAATATGATACCGTTGAATGAACATATACATATTTGGGTTCAGATTGTTAGATATATTTACATGTCAGTGCAGGTATTTGTGTAGACAAGTACAAAACTGTGCAGATTGTATGTATGTGTAGTACGGGTTACTTTTCATGGGTTACATGGTTACTTGGTTGTGCTTCCTCCTCGTCTTCCTCGTCCTCCCCTCCAACACCTCCTCCACATTGTTCAGTTTTACTCCAACTACAGTTACAAGTGTTACTAATATGACACAACAATTATTACTTAAATTACCACAAAATGTAGTAGAAATGTTACTATTGGTATTGCTAACATGTTCAAAATGTCTTAATAAAATGTCCAAATAAGTAAAATGTGAGAGATATATAAAAATCTCAGAACATAAAAAAAATAATAATAATAATTGTACAAGCCACAAATTCATTTTAAAATGTCAGAAAAGGTTTTTCGAAATATTTATAAATCTTTCAGAAAAATCTTTCGGAAAAATCTTTCTAAAATATTACTAACATGTCCAAAAAATCCAAGTAAAATGTCAGAAAAAATGTCCAATAAATAACCTGAACCTGAACCTTAGAGGAAAAAATACATCTATACATCGAGAACAACCAGGAATACTTTCAAGCATAATATTTATTTGACTCTGTTAACATTCACAGCTCTTAAAATGCTTACACTGCTCGCTCTGACAGGTCGAGCTTATCCAGACCGCCCCAGAGAAAAGGTCTCCTAAAAACGTGTGAATGAAATAAATACTGAAGATAAAATGACAAGGAATGGTATGCGGGTCTATTACCTCTCATGCTGTATGTAGAAAAACGATATCCTGCTGATGTCCAGGTGTATATCAGTGTGTAGTGTCTCTACTTTAAAGAGTCCTCTCCTGCTGATGTTCAGGTTTATATCAGTGTGTAGTGTCTCTACTTTAAAGAGTCCTCTCCTGCTGATGTTCAGGTGTATATCAGTATGTAGTGTCTCTACTTTAAAGAGTCCTCTCCTGCTGATGTTCAGGTTTATATCAGTATGTAGTGTCTCTACTTTAAAGAGTCCTCTCCTGCTGATGTTCAGGTGTATATCATTATGTAGTGTCTCTACTTTAAAGAGTCCTCTCTTGCTGATGTTCAGGTGTATATCAGTATGTAGTGTCTCTACTTTAAAGAGTCCTCTCCCGCTGAGGTTCAGGTGTATATCAGTATGTAGTGTCTCTACTTTAAAGAGTCCTCTCCCGCTGATGTTCAGGTGTATATCAGTATGTAGTGTCTCTACTTTAAAGAGTCCTCTCCTGCTGATGTTCAGGTGTATATCAGTATGTAGTGTCTCTACTTTAAAGAGTCCTCTCCTGCTGATGTTCAGGTGTATATCAGTATGTATGTCTCTACTTTAAAGAGTCCTCTCCTGCTGATGTTCAGGTGTATATCAGTATGTAGTGTCTCTACTTTAAAGAGTCCTCTCCTGCTGATGTTCAGGTGTATATCAGTATGTAGTGTCTCTACTTTAAAGAGTCCTCTCCTGCTGATGTTCAGGTGTATATCAGTATGTAGTGTCTCTACTTTAAAGAGTCCTCTCCTGCTGATGTTCAGGTGTATATCAGTATGTAGTGTCTCTACTTTAAAGAGTCCTCTCCTGCTGATGTCCAGGTGTATATCAGTATGTAGTGTC
Source organism: Harpagifer antarcticus (assembly GCA_902827135.1). Classification (NCBI taxonomy): domain Eukaryota; kingdom Metazoa; phylum Chordata; class Actinopteri; order Perciformes; family Harpagiferidae; genus Harpagifer; species Harpagifer antarcticus. The sequence continues at coordinate 138,751 of CADEHL010001343.1, forward strand.
TCTACTTTAAAGAGTCCTCTCCTGCTGATGTTCAGGTGTATATCAGTATGTAGTGTCTCTACTTTAAAGAGTCCTCTCCTGCTGATGTTCAGATGTATATCAGAATGTAGTATCTCTACTTTAAAGAGTCCTCTCCTGCTGATGTTCAGGTGTATATCAGTATGTAGTGTCTCTACTTTAAAGAGTCCTCTCCTGCTGATGTTCAGGTGTATATCAGTATGTAGTGTCTCTACTTTAAAGAGTCCTCTCCTGCTGTATGTGGAAGGTAGGGGAGTACAGATTAAAAACTGTATATATAATCCCATTTCGTCAGATGTTGCTGGTGCATCTCTTGACAGACACTAATATATATAATTATAAAGTGAAACAGGTGTAGCTGTGCAGGTAAACGATGTTCAGGTGATCAGTGCAGCAGCAGGTGAGTCAGCGTGAAGCTTCAATATTCACGCTGAGCTCGGCTTCATTTACCGGAACTCACACTGAGTAACACACACTGTGCACACACACACACTTTATCCATTTAATCAAAGACAGACACAGAGCACATGAGGACACACACCTGGAACCGACTGGGGACAGGTTACCCCAGTCACCATTACCTGTTCAGAGTTCGAGTTCTCTTTAACTGATGTGAGTTAGCAAGGTATGTTTTATACATTAAATATGGTGCTGGACAAAGAACTGCACCCCCATTGTCACAAGCTGCCTAGCAACTGACAGCATAAATAGTGTGTGCGTGTGTGTTTGCCTGTGTGTGTTTGCAAGTGTGTGTTTCCTCTTTACAAGCGTATAGTGCTGCTGGTCTCTGTCAGTGTCACACTGGGGGTGAACTTGAATAAATAATAGAAACCTTTGTGTAGTTTTTCCTGAAGTTAGGATTAATTCTCCATTGCATTTCAGTTTAATGCAAACATAACATCTGTGAAAGTTCATTCATTTTTTAATTTTAGGAATCATAATGCTGACTAATTTGAGTGTTTTAGTACCTATGTATAATGCTTATTCATGTAAGTGTTTGAGGACGCATAATGCTGACTAATATTTAGATTTTAGGACCCATAAGGTCAAGTTACTTCAGGGTTTTAGCACTCATTACACTGACTCATTATAACATGTTAAGACTCATAATGCTAACTGATTATCCGGGGTGTATTTCTGTGTCTATAGGCAGAGAAAAGGAATCACACCGAGGCGCTCATGGCGAGCAACAACACGGCGAGCATCGCTCAGGCCAGGAAGCTGGTGGAGCAGCTGAAGATGGAGGCCAACATCGACAGAATAAAGGTGACACACACACATCAGCTATGAACATTATTTTGCTTAAAAAAGGGAAACTTCACCCCCAATAACATCCTCTGCATATCAGTTACTTTTCATTCTCTCATGACTCAACGGTTAACGTTGAAAACTAATATGTGAATAGGTCGCAACTACTGTAAGGAATTAGAATATTTGTTGGTATTCTCTAATCAGAATTATAAGATAAAGAGTCATGACTTTGAATGTCATGACGTCAAAAACGTCCGAATTTTTGGGTGAAAAAGTCAGAGTTTAGAGGAAACAGTCAATTCTGAGAAAGAAATGTACATTTTAGAAAAAAAGTCAAATAAAAAAAACATTCTGAGAAAAAAAGGAAACATTTAGAAAATCCCAGGAAAAGTAATTGATAATTGATCTTGTGATTTTTAGATGATCCAGCTGACTTGTTTAATGTGTTTTTCCCCCAAAGGTGTCTAAAGCGGCGGCCGACCTGATGTCGTACTGCGAAGCTCACGCCAAAGAGGACCCTCTGCTGTCGCCGGTTCCCGCCTCGGAGAACCCGTTCCGGGAGAAGAAGTTCTTCTGTGCCATCCTGTAAAACCCGGTCACTCGTGGGACTTTTGAACGTGGACGTTCAGAATAACGTAGAAATCTTCTAGTAGGAGGGCGAGGCGTTCACTGCCCCCCCCCTCCTGTTCTCGAGCGGCACCTTAAGAGTTTACATGTAACGTTAAAGGGTTGTGATTGTGGTTTTTTGAGGGGTGTTGTTGCAGCATGTTGAAGGGTCTGTGCTTTTAGATGACACAAAGAGGAAGATGATGACGATGATGGACAGCCTACTGTGTCTTCAGGTTGTGATGTGTACAAAAAATAGATAAAATAAGAATAAATATATATCGTGGTTCTTTTTCTGGACTTCCAAATGTTTCTGTTTTGTTGTCGGTGGCTAACTAAAACACCACTACACGCCACCATGTTTTTTTACGTTTACCTATAGATATCTTTCTATAACTGTACGTGAAACAGATGTTTTTTGTTTTTACAACAGGTTAGTGGAAGCTTTTTTAATGGAAAACATTTGTTTTTCTTCTTCTTCGTGTATATCGACATCTATCTGGCAAAATGTGATGCAGTTTGTCTCCCTTAGAAACAAAACCCTCTTTCTACTGTTTGTATAAAACTGACTAGCAAGTAAATTGTGCTGTGCTGTGAGGTCTGGATGTTTGTGTGTGTATCTTTAACTTTCTGCATGAAATGGACAAACTTCTCTTTTTCCTTTCATGTGGAGATTGTATGAAACAGGCTCCATGTGGAAGTGCCAAAACGTATTAAAAACCAGAATGATTCAAGACGACTCAACAAGGACATCTCTCACATATAAATAAAGCTGGGGACAAGTTGAAGAATTGCATTGAGGAATAACAGATATGCTAATTAGATGATAAGAGGTATCAGATATTTGGGTAAAGATTTGGTTTTGATGATAATAATTATGTATATGCAACACACTTAAAAATTGTACAAATATGTCCTTGTGTTTCTACAACCACATATTAGGGACAATGCGAAATAGAATAATTTTCATTATAATAAGATTCAGAAAAAAGATTCAGAGATTAAGGTTGTAAATGTGTAAGTACAAAAACATGGATATTCTCTTAGTCATACATTTGTGACAAAAAAACAAATACATTTCATTTAAAAAATAATACATTTATGAAAGAGAATATATATATTAAACGGATAAAAAGTCACACATTTACAGGGAAAGGCTTGGGAGAACTGTTAATTTTTTCACAAGATTATATTTAATATAATCCAAACACATTTTGCTACTTTCAGCCTTCACGTGCTGATTTTGAAGGAACTCATCAACATTTGAGTTTTTATCCAATCAGATGTCCACCCTGTGTTGTTGCTAGGTAAAACATCCCCTCTTAACCAATCGGCTTCGAGGTTGCCATGATGGGCGTAACCATTGACACGCCGGAGCCAATGGTTGACCAAGCTGCCTGCGTGATTATTCTTCGGTGTGGCGTGATCAGCGCGTGATCAGAACGGCAGTTAATTCAAGTTAAACTGGTTAGCTGTTAGCAGATGATTAGCTTAAACAAAGTTCACGGTTTTATAATTATTTAAACTTTTTTTTAAATGTAGTTTAGAGACTGTGTACTTAGCTTTCTGTTCGTTGTAATGCGCAATGCCCGAAGAAACTGATCTAAATGTGCAGCTTTTATTGTGTCCTTGAACTATTTGAAACGGCAGAAAATGGATAAGGACTTTTCCCTTTTGGAACGGATCTTTGGTAAGTTTAATATATGTTTTTGCACCGTGTATTCGCTATTAGTTTAGTGGTGGCTATATGTGCCTTATATGTGTGTTTTTGCCCGGTTTGGGTTTTTGTCTAGGACTTTGGGTGTGCCTGTTGAACCCAAGCGGCAAACTCTGGGGAAGAGCCGGGACGCCAATACAGAACTGCCACACACTGCAGTTCATCTAGTGGCCAGTAGGAGCAGGCTGCAGAAGGGAGCAATTTCCATAGACCCCCCCATGTTAAAATGCCCAACTTTACAGCAGAAATAAACATGTTTACATCGTGGTTGAAAAAAACATATTCTCTGTATAGTTAGATTCCCCCTTCATGACTACTGTGTGGGGGGTGAATTTTTTCTCAACTCATCTGTTTAATTAATATTAAGCCTTAAATCTTTTGCATAAATTAGGGCGTGGTCACTTTGATGGACATGTACATGCCTCACTGTCAGCTAACAGCAACTTGTCCACTCTGCTAGGCTACAACCATAGAGGCTACAACGTCAGTTAGTCATAGTACTGTACTTGACCCTTTAGCCGTGTTCGTGGTGATTGTGCCTTTTAGGGAATATTGTTACAAATACCAGATAATTAAAATGTCGTGCTGTGCGCTTGAATGTTATATGTTATAATATTATACATGTCCACCACGCCCCTTCCCGCTGCCTCCGCTCATCAGAAGCCAACCTCCTATCCATCCCCACCCGCACCAATCACCGGACCTGGGGGGACAGAGCCTTCTCCGTCGCTGCCCCCTCCCTCTGGAACTGACTCCCCCAACCCATCAGAGACTGCACTGACCTCACCACCTTCAAAAAACTCACCTCTTCAATCTGGCTTATAATGTGTGATTGGTTTTGTATTATTTGACTTTAACTTTAACTATATATTTATTTGTTGTTCCTTCCTTTTCTTTTCCCTTCACTATATCTGTAAAGCGTCTTTGAGCACCTGTAAAAACGCTAACAAATTAAATCTATTATTATTATGTTAACCCCGTTCGCAGGTGTTTGTGTGGTAGCTTAGCTTGCTACTTATTAGCCAGCTAAGGACGTAACCCTTTATGCATACATATACATTTTAGTTTATGATTCAGCCTTGGGTAAGACTTTTATAGTCTATGGCTATGACGCCCATAATGCTAAACGGGAGCAAATGTTAATAGGGGACCCAATTATCCCAGTGGTGGCCGCTGGAGCTAAAGGAGCCGCAGTGGGCTAGCTCCAGCAGGCATCCCGGAGCTAGCCCACTGCGGCACCGTTAGGTCCGGGCGGTGGAGTCCGTCTTTTCTCAACGTGTGAATGACAAGCATTAAGAATAACAAAATATAGCTAATTCTCTTGCAGATTGTCTCATTTGATTATGAATGTAACATTTATATACTGTTAGCAGTAACTTGGTATGCATGTATTTCATGTTAGCTTAGCTTCTTAGCCTGAGCTAGCTCTGTTTACTTCCAGTTCGGAGGCAGCAGGTCCCGCCTCGGCTCCGCCTCTTTGCCCTTATTTGGAGCAGGCGGGATTAGACTCTGACGTCACAGTCGAGCCGTTAGTGGCCGACTCCGCCTACTAAGGGCTTCATGGCAACTCTGCAGAATCCTATGGGTGACGTCACGGACCCTACGTTCATTTATATATACAGTCTATGGTTGAACCTTAATTGGGTGATCAGCCATTTTGTCTTCTTTTCATGACCGATTGTAGTTTCGTAGCGATTGACATTTTGCTGCTGTTGTGTTTATGGACGAGCATCCTGTGATACTGCTTACTTTAGATTATTTATATTATGGTTATTTATCATAATTTTTGTGCATGTTGTAGATCTTTCTAATCCTTCTTGTGAGCATAAGGTCGTCGGTTAGTTCTATGTATCGGAAACTCAAATCTGGTTGGGGGAAATGAAAAGCACCAAATCACTCTTTAATATCAGAGAATATTTAGTTTTCTATATAATTGTTTACATTCATCTAGGAAACGTTAAGCTTGCCAAGCTCCCTCATTATAATGCAACGTTTTACCCAAAAGGGCCATAATAGTCTACTATATATTTATTATCATTTATAAAGGAATAAACGCTGACACTAGCACATAAATATTCAGTATTTGCATTTTGAAATTCTTAATTGAAGTTGTATACTTACACTAACACAAAAACCTTACCACAAACAAACTATAACTTTCTTAAACTGTTTTTGTTCACCAAAGCAAACAGTATTTGGAATCTTTGAAAACATTGTACTCTTCCCTAGAATTAAAAACATAATGTTCTGGTTTTGATGTGGTTGCAATACAAGAGTGTTACTGTGTTTTCTTTCCAGGTAGAGCTTTTATGGTTCAGTTTCTTTTGCAGGGCTTGTTACGCCCTCTGCAGTATATCGCATGAAATTGCACTTCATGTTTATCTGACATTATTAAAAAGACTAACATATTTATGTGTTTCCTTATTGACATTTTTGATGATTCTACACACCTTATACATACATTAATTTGATAGGAATGATATTTTGAACACGGCACATGAAACTAATGTTCTGCACAGAGTTGTATTGCTATTGCTAATTTTAACTCTCATCTCTTCACGTGTACAGTGTAGTTAAAATATACCGATTTCACTATCATGAAGTGAGAATACTCCTCCTTAAATGGGAATACAATACTTTACTCATCACTAAATACTCATACCCCAATTTTACACGTAAAATAAACATCACAACATGTTTTACTGTGTTTCGGTAACAAAGAAAAGGTTGTTGTCAGAAGTGGGATTCGAACCCACGCCTCCAGAGGAGACTGCGACCTGAACGCAGCGCCTTAGACCGCTCGGCCATCCTGACATGTTGCGGTCTTCTTCCGGGTCTCTATAAATAGGTCACCACGAACATCGGTTGCATAGTTTGTCTATTATAACAGCTGAAATGCTACCTCGGGTTAAAGGGCGCTGGTTTGTTGTGTAACGAATGTCTACTGTGGCAGTTAGCATGCTTAAGCTAGTTTGTCTCATTTAGCATAGAAGAGAAGTAGCAGTTAGCTTAGTTTGTTAGCACCCGGCTTCACACACAGCGCAACCTCCATTCTTCTCAGTGGAAACGGTGAGTAAGGATGTGGTTAGTTTGAAAGAGACTCGCATTAATGTGGTTGTGTAGTTTAATGGTAAAGAGGCAATGAATGGCTTCACTTAGGCTACCGTTTGCTTGGTTAGCATGTTAGCCGGTATGGCTTCTGTCAGCCGAGCTAAGTGTCTCGAAACTTTAGCTAACTTTAAGCTAAATGCTAATTCTTAAAAGGTTCCTGTAAACTATGTGTAGTTTGGTGAAGCTTATTTTCACATCAGGCCTGTGCAGTGGTGGAATGTAGCTGACTACATTTACTCAAGTAATGCACGATAGCCTACCTCTTTTAATATCGGCACGGCTTTCATAATATCACTTCACATTTATATGTATATATATTGATATTGTCATATTATACTATACGTGTTTTTTTTTATATATCCATATTTTATGTTCATATTGCTCTATATTTTACTGTTATAATAACTTTTTTTATAATAGGTTTTGTTGTTGTTTTTCTTTCAATGTATCTTCTCTAACTGTGTTTATGTTAACACATTAGTATTATGTGATCTTATAAAACGTAAATTAAAGCTAGATACAATTATTAGCAGCTTTCACAAATACCCTGAGCGCTTTTTTATTTTCCATGCGTGCTATGAGACAGGGAGAATCCGTTTTATATGCCAACTTCTCTCTGCATATTTCCTCGGTTTTATTAGCTGTAAATCATATTTATTAATAACGTTTTGGTGTAAATTATCCTCCCTCCTCTTCTCAGTCTGACAGTCATGGCCTCTGCTCCTCACAACTTCTCCTGGGTGGATCAGGATAAAGTGGCCGGCCTGGCGCTGCCCAGGATGCCATGTGAGTACCGCTACCTGCTGGAGAACAACATCAAACACCTGGTGTGTCTGTGTGAGACGAAACCCCCGAACCACGACACCTGTCCGGAGCTGCAGCTGCACCACATCAAGATCCAGGACTTCACTCCTCCGTCTCCCGCTCAGATCGACAGATTCCTCTCCATCGTGGAGGAGGCCAACGCCAAGGGGGAGGTGAGAGCAGAGATGTGATGGATGGTTATGGTTTTTAAGTGTTTTCAGCTCCAACCAGGTTTAAGTCCAAGAACTGAAACCTAAAGCTTCAAGGGAACGTGACTTTGATTAAACTACTGGAACAGAGAACGGAAAAACCTTGCTTCTCTAAAGTGGATTAATCAAAAGTTGGTTTTAGTCAGTCTTTTTTTTACATTCAAGTATTAGGGCCAATTCACGTATTTTCTTTTTTAAATAAAAAGAACATTCCTTCCCATGTTGGATCCACCTAGAAAAAGTTTATCTTGACTCAAATCTTAGAGAAAGTCTATTTTTCTCCCAAATGTATGACTTTATAATCTCAGAGAATATAACATTCTTTAGTCTTACATTTATTTATTTTTTGTAAATTTGACTATATTCAAAAATAATATCCAAATACATGTTGTTTTTCCCCCTGCAGGGTGTGGCGGTGCACTGCATGCACGGCCACGGGAGGACGGGCACGATGCTCGCCTGCTACCTGGTGAAGACCCGGAAGATGTCGGGCATCGACGCCATCAATGAGATCCGGAGATTAAGAAGCGGATCAATCGAGACCAACGAGCAGGAGAAAGCTGTGGTGCAGTTTTACCAACGCACAAAGTAGATCAATACACCACGTAACAGAGGTAGCAAAGGTGAGACACTACAGGTGAAGAGAGACATTAAACCAAACGGATATCACAATCAAACTTTCCCACTTCATTACTGACATTAGCACAAACACGTTTTCTGACTTAAATATGCTAATGAGGCATTAAGTCATGCTAACTTTTGGTGATTTAGGACAAATCTGCAGACACAAATGTGACCTGCTCTCATTCTCATCGACCGCAAAACACATTGTTACACACACTGTTTAAAAGAGGAGATTCTCAGCTTTCCCATGGTGTCCTTCAAAGTTAGCTGACTTTGTTTTTAGCCAGTTATTTAAAAAGGGGGCTCAAGGCTTAATATTTTGGGGGCATAGCACCAACACTAGATCAGAGATATACTTTTTTATATGATATAAAACAGATAAATAAGCAAACATGCAGGCTTTAAGAGGTGACATTTCTGCATTATAATTAAATATTACTTTTGAAACTTATCAAAATAATTTTAAAGTTGATTTTCAAAGGAGACGGTGATCGCTGAAGTTGTCATACTGTCTTTACAAGCTTAAAACACGTATTTTTCTTTTGAACATGGCGATAAAAGTTCCATATTCTGAAAGCCAAGACTTTTTATGTGTAAAATCGACCAAAACACGAGTTTTTTGACATCATTTCAAGATTATCTATGAATGCGACATCCGACTGATATCGACAGAGCGGGTCACAAACAGAAAAAGTTAGTTAAATAAACTCCTGAATGTTCTAGTCTAAAAGAAGACGTTATAGATGCAATAGTCAAACACCTGTAGTGTCTCGCCTTAATAATCATTAAAAAGTGCAATAAGTGCCTGAATCATTTGACTAAATAAAGACTTTATTATCTAACAATAAGACAATACAGGAATACAGTTTAAACAGGTGATAATAATTCAACAATATTACACCCAGCAGCTAATACAAACATTTCTACAGTAAATATTATAGGGTGTTATAATTGTCTCTTAGCTCATCACGTTAGGACTGTTCTGTTTCTGGTGAGGTTTCTGTTTACATTCTGAAACCTCGGTCTACGCGCTGGAGGCCAGAGAGAAGAGCCGCTGGCGCTCCTTAAAGGTGAGCTGCTCCGGAGCCGGCGCTCGCTTCACTTCCTCCTGCTTCCTGAGAGTAAACAGAAATATATCAGCGGGAATACTTGAATTTATTTATGGGGAATCACGTCATGCAAGGGGACACAAACGGGAGCCTGTACTGTCTTTAACATTATAGTTCGTGTTTTGCTCAGGGATCAAGATTAAAACGCTATAATGTCTACGGAAAAGTAGATTAGACTGAATTTAGGAGCTTGGTGTGAGATTAGTTTCATTTTACATTCATCTGATGATTATTTTCCACATTGAATGTTTATGAAATGGTAAAAAAGTCCAGTTCAGTTTCTCAAATGCCTTGTTTGGTCAGGCCAAAACTCTAATATATTCACTTACATATGACATTAAAGCTTAAAAATGAAGCAAATCTTAATATTTAAGAGGCTCAAAATGACATTTTATGACATTTCTGCATGAAAATGTACTCTTTAAACTATTATCAAAATAGTTTTTGATGTGATATAACTTGTGCTTGAGTAGAAATTCTGTATTAACTGTTAGATTTCATTAAATGCCAAAAAAGTTTGAACTCACTGTTTCGCTGCCACGTTGTCAACGTCTCGACTCCACGCGCTCTTTAGTTCTGCAAAAAAGCATTAAAATGTTGCACTGTAAGATAAAGCCTGGATAAAACTCTTCTGAATAAATTAAATGAATATTTACCCGTCTTTGTCTTGTCTTCCTTCTGGGCGAGACGACTTCCTGCAGACTCTTTCAGTTCAGCGGTTACTGCAGAAAGCTGCTTGCTCTAAATATAGAAATAGATCATTAAAGGTTATTGTGGCTTTAACATCGGCTTCATCGTTCTAATGTCTCTACAGGTAACGAGGAAGTGGGACATACATTAGGGTGCTTTCCTTTGTTATATATTATAAAGCACAACAACACGTCTCAGTGAGATTGGGAGAAGCATATGTTTGAGTGCTTGGATCAGAATGGGTTTGGAATTTGCTTTGGTATATGTGGTGCATACAAAGACACGGAAAGAAGAATAATTAGAAAAACGAAATAAAATAAAAATAGGACTGTTCCAAATTCATGACAAACACTATACTCTATTTAAAGTGGAGTGCTGATTTAAAAGAGGTAGTGAGTGGGGGGGGAAACGTCTGAAGCAATGGGAGTCAGGACTCAGAGAGACACGAGGAGAGCTGGAGCTTTGATGGCAAACACTGACGGTTTATTTGGAGCTTCGGCCGGAGAATTCACAAGACATGTCACGGGCCACGATCTGACCACACGGTTCAGACGCCACAATCAGTTCTGAAGAACCCTCCTGTAGCTCCAGGCTTTAACTAGTTCAGAGTGTAATAATCAACATTCTTCAATAGATAGACTAAACAGCTGAGGATACTTTTGTTGTCGCTTATGGCTCAAGGTCATCTCCACCCCGAGAAGGATGTGTTCCAGGTGTCCCACAACAATAACTATCTCTGACCGAGAGGTGCCCGGTCACAAACTGGCAACATCAACAACTTGCTAGGGCAGCCCCTCCTTAAGGGAGATAACGGCTGCTCAAGGCTGGTCAGCTGCGTCAGAGGGCGAAAGGTAAACATGTATGGAAATGACTCTGACAGTGTGGAGAAGAAGTGTGCAACATGTCAGGATTTAGAATTGTAATACATTTAGATCTAGTAATGCATCATGCTATGATTGCCTTATTAATTAGGGAGGCTTTGGAGAACTGGTGCATTTGAGTATTTAGAATGCAATGTGTTATTATGGTTGTTATTCATAATAATACGTAAATATATTTGAAAAGAAATAGGTATTTATTTTCTTGAACACATTTTTATTTTTAAATTCAATAGTTTTTCTTGTATTTAAAACATATATCCTGATATTTGACAACACTTTTCATAACATGTCATCTTCTTGCCTACATTTCCCATAATGCCTCGAGTTCATACCTGTGCCCTCCTCTCCAGCTGCTGTAAGGTCAGCATCATCTCCTCCTCCTCCTCTTCCTCCTCCTCCTCCTCCTCTCTCTCCTGCAGCCTCTTCTGGAACTGAGCCTCCACGCTGAGCCTCGTCAGACGGGCGCTTTCCTCCGCCATGCGACGCTCCTTCCCCTGCAGATCCTGCACTTCCTGCTGCATCGACGCATGCTTCTCCTGCGCCTCCCTTTTCCAGGCAGGGGGGTCCTGGAAGGAGACGTGTTTGGTGGGGGGGATGCTGACCTGCAGAGGTTTGGAGAAGTACTCAGATCTTGCAGCAAAACATTGAAACATACATTACATATGTTTTTACTATGTTCAATCTGAATTCACTCCGACACAGCAACATCTATATCGATTCTGACACTTCTACAGCCAACTCACAGGTGTTAGCATTGCTTTGATAACAAGATTATTCATACTCCCCTTTTAGTTTTAAGATATACTCATTCATTCGGGGCATGTCATTTTCGAGCCTGACGCCTGAAAATAGGCCCCGCGTTTAAGAGGTTAAAGGTAGGGTGGGTAAGAATGGAGAAAGCAGCTTGAGTGCGCTAGAATTTGAAAATACGCAGCCGAAAAAAATCTGCCCCTTCCTTCAGACTTCCTTACAGAGCCCCTCCCCCAACACACACGAACGTGCACATGACCAATGAGGGCACGAGATGAGTTTGTGCCCCGATGGAAGGCTGACAGGCAGGCAGGCCATCCAGTTACTTTAGCCGGGCTGGCTCAGATGATTGGTCGTGCTTTTTACAGCGCCACGGCTTCCGGAGATGATATTTTTGTATGGATTTTTTGTCAAAGCATTTAATTTATTCATTGCTATCGGGATGTTAAGAGCATTCCATGGAATATAACAAAACGTGTTTCTGAAGTGAATTACCTACCCCACTTTTAAGTACAGTACTTGACTAAATGTTACTTGACCTGGTGTTTATTAGAGGAGGGGATGCTGACCTGGGGTTTATTGGAGGAGGGTCTCTGGAGGCTTCCTTCACTGACTCTGACTCTGCTCCCCTGCAGGAAGGAGGTGAGAGGAGGTCTGGAGCTGACGGTTCGGGGGAGGGGGATGTCGATACGGACCGGCTGAGAGGAGGGAGTGGGTGTCTGGTTCTGGGGGAACTGGTTCTGGGGAACGGGTTCCTCCAGACGCCGGCACTGCTGCTGCTGCGGACCCCCTGCTGCCTCTCTGAGAGCAGGTCAGTGGAAACACAGGACCTCAGAGGGAAGGAGGGGAGGTTTCTCAGAGCCGTCTGCCTCCCGTCCAGCAGGGGATGCTGTCGGTCGCTTTCTCTGTCCCTGTCCACACACAGGTTCTCCTGGGACAGAGCCTGGCGCTACAGGAGGGGATAGACAGGGAAATGCAGCAGAACATAAGATAGGACTTTATTCATCCCGAAGGAAATAGTTGTGCCAGAGTTACAAAAATACAATAAACGCAGCAGCACAATAATAATACAACTGTACACTAACAGTGCAGTAAATTCAATAACTACAGGAAACATAGATGGTCACATAATTAAATGTACATATTAACAGTGTTTAGTATTTAGTAGTGCAAAAAAACCGTAGTGGTAGTTACGTAATTGCACGTTATTTATCAAACATTAATAATAATAATAATAATATTGCACATATACAGTGGTGGTGGTGGTGGTGTGAAATGTAGAGTTTGATGGCCACTGGGAGGAAAGACCTCCTGTGTCTCTCCGTGGTGGTCATCATGTCATACATTCAACTATAGAGGTAAATTACTCTTAGAGCGATGTAACTTTATGTGACAATCATTATTGCACAAGTTTACCCCAATATTACTGGATGTGTAGACTCTGTTAGATAATGATCCTCACCATGCAGGTCCTGCTGCCCTCTGCAGGTTTCAGAGCCACGGTGAAGGTTTGCAGAGCGGAGTCCGACCTCTGCTTCTCCTGAGAGGACTTAGGGGTCGGGAGGGTCAAATACTCCCTGTGATACGCCTGAGAAAACACGTATTTAATGACTTCAAACAATGCATTCATCTTTACTTAGCTCACACTTATTGATATTGATTTTTAATATTACCACACGGTCATTTTAGCATGTTTTCTGGTCAATTTAAACATTACAAAATCAAATATTGAGCACATTGTGTGAAAAAGTCTGATAAATCTCGAGACATCTCACATCAGGAGCACAGAGGTTCACACTGGAGACGGCAGCCATGTTGTTTCCTCTCACAACAGCTTCATCTTCAGGGGAAACATCTGAAGACAAAAAACACAAGTCAATGATGTCATGTTTAAATATGTTAAAGGAGCTAATGCTAACTGTTGGTGAACTTCTAGAGAAATCTTCAGACACAAACAGACAAAGTTAGTAAAATAAACGTATTTCTTTACATGTTATAGGAGATAAATGTGTATTTCTGTCTCACCGGTCATGTTTGGGTTGGATCGGAACAGCTGTCTGTGTTTCTGCATCAGCTGTTCTCTGCGCCTCCTGTTTCCTCCCTGCAGCAGCAGAGTCTCTCCGCTGGCTTTAGTCTGGCTTTGATCGCCTTCACGAGCAAGCAAAGGTTTTCATTTAAAGACTCATGACCAGCTGGAATATAAAAAGCCTTCATAGTGTTTGGTTACTCACCTGTCAGCAGAGCCTCGAGGCCGTGGAGCCTCGCTGCAGACTTCTCCACCTGTAGCGCCACCACGGGGCCGGTGTGCATCATGACCGCTGCTGCCCTGCAACAAATACCATTATTTTACATTATATTATATTTCAGGCCATTTCCCCGAAACAATAATAAAGGTCACCTGTTATGCAAAATCCACTTCTTCATGTCTCTTCTACATAAACATGTGTCCCCTCTTCTTCATGTCTCTTCTATATCAACATGTGTCCCCTCTTCTTCATGTCTCTTCTACATCAACATGTGTCCCCTCTTCTTCATGTCTCTTCTACATCAACATGTGTCCCCTCTTCTTCATGTCTCTTCTATATCAACATGTGTCCCCTCTTCATGTCTCTTCTTCATCAACATGTGTCCCCTCTTCTTCATGTCTCTTCTACATCAACATGTGTCCCCTCTTCTTCATGTCTCTTCTACATCAACATGTGTCCCCTCTTCTTCATGTCTCTTCTACATCAACATGTGTCCCCTCTGCTTCATGTCTCTTCTACATCAACATGTGTCCCCCTCTTCTTCATGTCTCTTCTACATCAACATGTGTCCCCTCTTCTTCATGTCTCTTCTACATCAACATGTGTCCCCTCTTCTTCATGTCTCTTCTACATCAACATGTGTCCCCTCTTCTTCATGTCTCTTCTACATCAACATGTGTCCCCTCTTCTTCATGTCTCTTCTATATCAACATGTGTCCCCTCTTCTTCATGTCTCTTCTACATCAACATGTGTCCCTATCTTCAGTCTCTTCTAACAGTGTCCCCTTCATGTCTCTTCTACATCAACATGTGTCCCCTCTTCTTCATGTCTCTTCTACATCAACATGTGTCCCCTCTTCTTCATGTCTCTTCTACATCAACATGTGTCCCCTCTTCTTCATGTCTCTTCTACATCAACATGTGTCCCCTCTTCTCTTCATGTCTCTTCTACATCAACATGTGTCCCCTCTTCTTCATGTCTCTTCTACATCAACATGTGTCCCCTCTTCTTCATGTCTCTTCTACATCAACATGTGTCCCCTCTTCTTCATGTCTCTTCTACATCAACATGTGTCCCCTCTTCTTCATGTCTCTTCTACATCAACATGTGTCCCCTCTTCTTCATGTCTCTTCTACATCAACATGTGTCCCCTCTTCTTCATGTCTCTTCTACATCAACATGTGTCCCCTCTTCTTCATGTCTCTTCTACATCAACATGTGTCCCCTCTTCTTCATGTCTCTTCTACATCAACATGTGTCCCCTCTTCTTCATGTCTCTTCTACATCAACCTGTGTCTCCTCTTCTTCATCAACATGTGTCCCCTCTTCTTCATGTCTCTTACATCAACATGTGTCTCCTCTTCTTACATCAACATGTGTCCCCTCTTCTTCATGTCTCTTCTACATCAAACATGTGTCCCCTCTTCTTCATGTCTCTTCTACATCAACATGTGTCCCCTCTTTCTTCATGTCTCTTCTACATCAACATGTGTCCCCTCTTCTTCATGTCTCTTCCACATCAACATGTGTCCCCTTCTTCTAATGTCTCTTCTACATCAACATGTGTCCCCTCTTCTTCATGTCTCTTCTACATCAACATGTGTCCCCTCTTCTTCATGTCTCTTCTACATCAACATGTGTCCCCTCTTCTTCATGTCTCTTCTACATCAACATGTGTCCCCTCTTCTTCATGTCTCTTCTACATCAACATGTGTCCCCTCTTCTACATCAAACATGTGTCCCTCTTTCATGTCTCTTCTACATCAACATGTGTCCCCTCTGTGGAAAGAGACTCTGAAAGTCTCAGGAACAAAGATTCTCTCTTTTTGATCCATTTCTATAAAAACCTGTCTGAAAATGAGCTGATCAGATTTTGGCGACTTTATGATGTCATAACGATGTTTTGTCTTCAGTAACCGTTAGCCAATCAGCAACCAAGGTAACCCCCCCCCCCCCTTAGCACCTTAATCTCCTCCTAGAGCACCATTGTGTTCTTTGTAACCAAATGTCTCTCAGAGGGGCGTGGGGAGGGGCTCCTTATTTTCATCTAAAGTAACAGACACAGAATCAGCACTTTGGAAACAGGGCTGAAACAGAGGGGATTATGTATTGTTATTATGTATTGATGTATTGCAAAACCTCATTGCAATACATCAAAAGCTGCAAGACTTATCACTCAAAGAAAAGTCATAAAAGTGATTAAGATATATCTTCTGGAGGAGTGAATGTTTTGTGATATTTAAGATTTAAAACTTTAACCAGGCATTTTTTAAAATAAAAGGCATTACCTTTCCTGACTGAGTCCAACCAGACTGTGGCCGTCAACACTGAGCAGCTGATCCCCCGCTGTCAACCTGCCGTTCTGCACAAATCAAAGTTAATCCAATTATTTTGTTGTTTTTAAATAAATACATAGACTGTACTTATACTACGAGTCATTCACACCTTATTCATTCAGAGCAGTACCACTTGCTCTCGGGAAGCTAACATTCACACTCTCACACATTCACATCAGGAGCAACTCCGGGTTCAGTATCTCGCCCAAGGGTACATCCACATGTTGACTGCACGGGCTGGGACCGAACCGACAACCTTCTGGTTGAAAGACGACCGCACTCCCTCACAGCCACAGTTGCACACTCACATTTTTAATCATTCTGCAGACTCCACATCTCAAGGCAAAATGTACCCACAAAATAACCATCTTTAAATGAATTACTTTATATTTGTGAAGAAAGCTTTCTCCCATGCCTCCACAGTGAACGCATCACCCACTTTCATCATAAAGTCTGGATGAAAGAAGTTTAAAATAGTGCAGTTTCTGATAAAAGTCCTGTGTGAGAGCAGCAGAGAGCATGGAGTGTAACCAGACCCGGCGCCAGAACACATCTAAAGGGAGGGCATATGATTTTCATGGGAGGGCACACAACACCGTCATGAGCTGCGGGCCTGCGGCACAATATATATCAAACAGCAAGGCCAACAGCATTGCGCAAAGACGCACACGTATCGCAAATACATACACAAATAAAGGGCAACATAGAAACCACTTTGAAACATTGTGTGCGTGGCAGCACAGACACTGGTAAATCACGAGCAAGGCACACTGGTTGAGGATGGCAGCTTCCTCATCGTTGCACACGGAGAGAAATAGTAGAGACGGAGCCGATGAACTGCTGTTAGTTCTATTATGGCATTGTGCATGTCGTGAGAGGTGTATGTTGCTGTGTTATTTTGGCCAAGGAGCTGTGCCTCGGAGGACAGCGCTGGTGGCGGCCGACTTGATGAGTCAAGGCTTGGGCTCGCTAACTCAGCCCCGTGGTTTGCCGAGGTCAAGCTTGTGACATTAAGGCGTGCTGCTGCAACGGCAGGTGCAGGGTCGTGAGCAGTACCATCGGCTGCAGTTCTTTAATCGCTATTTCGTTTGAATAAATCCTTTTAAGCCAATTTCTGATGTCCATTTTGTAATTCAAACAGAAATGGGAGTCTACAGAATGCACAATAAACAAATCCAGAATAGGCGGCAGAGTGTGACGCTGTGATTGGTCTAAATGGGGACGAATCACAAATCACAACAGACACATGAATTTATTTATTTTTTTAGTTACTATCTGACATCACATACATCGTAGCATAAAAGTTCACCGTTTATTTATAAAAAAAAAAATATTCTTTAATTTTTATAAATAATAAAAATCGTGTATTGGGGGAGGCCTGGCCCTCCCATTTCACATGAATCTCCCGCCCCGGACACACAAGCACGCGGTTTGATTGGCAAGAGCTTGTACTGGCATATGATTTGATTGGCTGACGCTTCTGTCGAAGCTTCAAAAGTTGAACATTGCACAACTTTTGAAGCGAGCAACGCGAAGCGACGGAACCACAATGCAGTTCGGCAAAGTGTGACGTCACCCTATTCAAAGTGAAGGGGCAGAAGCGTTGAAGCTTCAACGCACGCCGCCGTGTGGACGGGCCGTCACGGCTTGGGGATTTTTTGCGAGCAACGCGACCAACAACCAATCACATGAATCTCCCGCCCCCGACATACAAAGCAATAGCAATGTTAAAACGAAGTAAACTGGATATAAAATCCCCAAACAGGCGAAAACCTACCAGTTTCACCCACGGTCTCTGCCACCTCCCTCCATGCCTCGCTCCTCCGGTTTGTATCCCGGTAGATGAACAGAGACTGATCATACAGCACCGGGTGATTCACTACCGCTATAATGAATTTTCCCTCCATTTTTTGGAATATGAGGAAATGACCTGCGTCGTCTCTCCCAGCATACACGCGGTTTGATTGGCTAGCGCTTGTACTGGCAGATTTGCATAAACGGGATTTCATTGGCTGATGCTTCTGCCGAGGCGCCAAAAGTTGAACATTGCTCAACTTTTGAAGCGAGCAACGCTCCACGCCGCTTCCCAAGATGCAGTTCGGCTAAAAGTGACGTCACCCCATTCAAAGTGAATGGGCAGAAGCGTTGGAAGCTTCAACGCACGCCGCTGTGTGGACGGGCCGGGAGACTTAATTATTCTGCATGAGTTTGTAAACGGATGATTTCAAATAGTTTTGCTGTTGTTAAAACTTCAGTTCAATAGGACTTTCATAACATTTTGGATACTCCGTTCACAGTGGAGGCATGAGAGAAAAACACCATTTTCTACAAGATAAACAATTAAACTGAATCAGAAATGCATTATCTCACCATTTCAGCCGGTCCTCCCTTCACAATAGATTTGATATAAATCCCGAGGTGTGCCCTGCCCGCTCCCTGGAGCCGAATAAAAGAGAAGTCATTCATTAGCAGATCGTTTTGGTGTTTTCAAAGAGGTCTGCCCTCTCCTGCAGTGTGTTGTTAGTGCATGTAAATTGTCAGCAAAGGCTAAAACCCCTGTGTGTCTCTCCTGAAGCACAGGGAGGACTCTTTAAAGTAGAGACACTACATACTGATATACACCTGAACATCAGCAGGAGAGGACTCTTTAAAGTAGAGACACTACATACTGATATACACCTGAACATCAGCAGGAGAGGACTCTTTAAAGTAGAGACACTACATACTGATATACACCTGAACATCAGCAGGAGAGGACTCTTTAAAGTAGAGACACTACATACTGATATACACCTGAACATCAGCAGGAGAGGACTCTTTAAAGTAGAGACACTACATACTGATATAGACCTGAACATCAGCAGGAGAGGACTCTTTAAAGTAGAGACACTACATACTGATATACACCTGAACATCAGCAGGAGAGGACTCTTTAAAGTAGAGACACCACATCCTGATATACACCTGAACATCAGCAGGAGAGGACTCTTTAAAGTAGAGACACTAATGATATACACCTGAACATCAGCAGGAGAGGACTCTTTAAAGTAGAGACACTACATACTGATATACACCTGAACATCAGCAGGAGAGGACTCTTTAAAGTAGAGACACTACATACTGATATACACCTGAACATCAGCAGGAGAGGACTCTTTAAAGTAGAGACACTACATACTGATATATATGTCCTCTAATATTTCATAGTTGGATGCGGTCACCTTAGCAGCCACGATGCTGACCCCCATCCCGCTGTTGAGAGGTTTCTTCAGAGTGATCGTCTCCACCTCCGGCTCTCTGTGGACGGCCTGGTGAAGAGAACACAGAAAATACGTGAGGATGATAAGAGCTGAAGTTTCAAAGCATCTTTGACAACTTTTAAGTGCAAATACGTTGCTTTGCATTCCTGAAATGTTTCATCAATTAATAAAGAAGGGAAGAATCTGAAGGTGAACTGTTTTACGTCAAGAAGAGTTTAAATATGTTGCTAGAAAAACTGTAAGCTGAGCTGTAACACATATAAAAATGGATGTTGAAACTAAACGTCCTCAAACGGCGTAAACTTTACGCATTCGTATGGTTCCTGAAGATGGAAGTAATGTATTGAGCTCCATAAGTGTATTTGAACATCATGTGTTGTATGTTACCATGTATGTGCTCTCTGCAGAGGAATCTGCTTCACTGAAGAACACGGTCCAGTCTCCTCTGGAGTTCGGCTGAGACGTTAAAAAACACAGACCTGGAGGAGAAGCAAACATTTAGCTTTTTTATTTTCTTTCATTCATTTAATTGTTGCGTTGTACAGTTAAGTTTATCAATTTCAACGCCTCTTTCCGGACATTTAAAAGCCCACGGTAAATACCTTTATACATGGAGAGATAGTGGTAATAAATAATAAGTCAAATAGACAAAGTTATTGATAAAAAAAACAAAGTAATAATCATAATAATACCAGATAATAGGTTAATATTCTTAGTTAAATATAAACAAAAATACAATTAATTTTAATAACTATAATATAAGATATGAATTAAAAAGACTTGGATACATAATAAGAATAATTAATATTATAAATATAATTATAATAATAATATATTCTATTTTAAGATTAAAAAAGAAAGAGATTAAAATTAAAATAAATAAAAAGGAAATACAATTTATATTAACACATTTTAAGTAAAAATGCCTTAAATAAAAATAAGTGTTTAACAGTATTTTCATATTTAATATATATGACTGACTATGAGAATCCCAGACCTTTCCTGCAGATGGGCTCCAGGAAGTCCCTCAGCCCAGCAGGGGTCCCTGTGATGAAGGAGCAGCTGTACCCCCCCTCAGGCAGCAGGAAGGGCAGCTGCAGGTCCAGACTCTCCTGCAGAAACACCTCCCGACCCTCGCTCAGGATCAGCTGATCCGCTGTGGACCCAGACAGCAACACCACGGCTTCCACCACCTCCTGAAGACACAAGGTTGTTCAGATGAATCACTCTGAGGCAGGGCGGGGGAATACTGACGACATTCCTGCTGACTGAGTGATGACTGTAGAGCAGCGGTTCCCAACCTGTGGGCCGGGGCCCCTAGTGGTCCGTGAAGGCATTTGAACCTCCTTTCCTTTCTCTTTCTCGATCTTCCTTAGCAACGGTCATTACAGTCCTTGACAGCGGTCTGTTCTACTGGAGTATAGTCACATGTTCTGAATGGACCAATCAGAATTGAGTATTCAACTAAACCGTGTAATACAAATGTCTGTTTGTTACTGATGGCCAGCTCCTTTTCTAATTAACATAAAAAGTACTCAGAGAACTTTATTTAGCCTGGCTCCGTATTGTTTGTGGGGCCCTGAGTTGAAAAAGGTTGGGAACCGCTGCTTTAGAGAAATACATGAAATGAAAGGTGAACTAATATTGAGCTGCATAGGTACTAAAGTAGATGTTTCAATAGTGGTCAGTGGTGGAGAAAGGTCTTATATTTAAGGTCTGTCGGCATTAGACTATTTTATTTTATGCTACTTTAAATTCCTATTTTGTTCTACTTTGACTCCACTACATTTATTTAACACCTTTAGCTACTTTGCAGATATAGGTTAATGATAAACAATTGTATACAATACTTCTCATTTCTGAGAAAAAAGTCAGAATTCTTAGAAAAATACAATACTTTTTTTTCTGAATTTTTTTTCTTCATAAAAATATATATTTTTTAAAACATTTATTTCTGGGATTTTGTTTCCTGATTAATTCATTTACTGTGTTTTCTTTCTGAGACTATTTATTCAGAAAATAAAGTCAGAATTCAGAACAAACAATATTATAATTTTTTTCTGAAAATGAGAGAACTCATAAAAACATGCATATTTAAACATGTCAGGAAACTCGTAATATATAAAAATTATATTCTTAAAGGTCCCATGTCATGCTTTCCGGTTATTACCCGTCCCCTTGTGTGTTATGAAGGTTTTTCTGCATGTAAACGGTCTGCAGAGTCACAAACCCTCAGAGTACACCCTGTGGCGAGTAAAACTCTAACACAGAGAAGACCTGTCTGTGCTGCCCCAGAACGCCTCGTTGGAAATATTTCTTTTTCCATTTTTTTCTTTCCGGTCATAGTGACGTAACGCTGCGGAGCTCCGCACACACACACACACCCACTCAGCCTTATCTTTTCTCGGACACACACACGCACTCGGAGCTCAGGCTGTGAGTATGTGTGTGTGCTCAGGCTGAGTTCCGCAGTGTCTCACTGTCTCGCAGACCCCACGCGGCAACCAGGAAACGACACCAGTAATCCAGCTCACACTGTCCGCTCCTCGAGCCTCAAAGGGCGGAGCAGCGAGCCCCGCAACGTCCCGCCAACACGGCACCCAGACCCCACACAGCTTTCTCATCTGTTTGTCATTACTGGTGTCATTTTCTGGTTGCTATCAAACGCCATTTTAACACATAATCACTGATGTCCAGCTGTAACGGTGGTGACTCATCAGAACAGAGTGGGCGAGCTGACCAATCAGAGCACAGTGGGCTCATAGGGAGGGGGAGGGGGGAGCTCCAACAAGGCGTGTAGGACAGAGAGTGAATACACACTATACAGAGATGCTGTTTGAGAAACCAATGTGAGTTTGGAAAATTGAACAATGTAAATCTATTCTAGTATACCTCAACAATGGAGTTATGATCAGTAGAAATGGCCATGACATGGGATCTTTAATGTCAGTGATGAGGTGGATAGGTTTCATTGTGATATCATGTTTTACCCTATTCACCTGTAGTGTCTCACCTTAAGCCTCGATGAGTAGTACTTTTATTTTATGACAAGCTATTCTTAAAGATCTCACCCATCTTTTTGAAAGGATCTGTCCCTAAGTGCATCATCATACTGTAGTTTCAAACATGTGGCCTGAGTGTAGCTCCAGGTGTGAAGCTTGATATACAGTCTATGGTGTTCCAGGACTCACGGGGGGGATGTGGGGCTCGTTGTTGGCGTACAGGTATCCTGACAGTAAGGTGTGCAGCTGCAGAGAGTTGAGTCTGAAGCAGCTGTTCGCCACCGCCTTCACGTCCTGCAGGCTGTACTTGTTCATGGTCAGGAGCGTGGTTGCCTGGAAACAGACGACAAAGCTATTTACATTGCTAGTACCGACTGAAGTGTGTGCTGAGATACAAACTGCATAGCTACAACATCAGAAATGTGCCACCTTACAAACAGAGAAGCTTTATGCAGAGTTCACATTCGAATTGTACAGCACCTGTTTGGTTTGCATCTATATTAAGGGGTTTTTCCAGAAGAATATAGTATGAGGGCAATACTTTGGCGCTAATATTGTACATAAGATATAGAAATTCTTACGAGACCATGGCGCCCGTATACAAGATGGCGCCGCGAACGTAAAACAAAACACGATGTCAGAGCTCCGTGAAAACAAAGCTCTCTATGCCGTCTGACGCTCTATTCGACACGATTTTCATATTTTTGGAGTAATTACACAATTTTCGACAAACAGAAATATTGTTTTTTGACATCACTTGAAAAATCTGCATTTTGGTATGAGAGCGCAGCACACCTGTTCCCCGGTTCAGACACAACCCTGATTAATATTATATTATTAGCAGATACATTTAATTGCAGTGTTTGCTAAATTGAATGTTTTAGATATTACTGCAGAGCGTTGTAAAGTCCAAAATTGAACTTTTTAAATGTGTATCTAACCAAATATTCTGCTGCAATTCTTATGTGTTGCCGTTTAGCCTAAAAGACTACTGCGCTCATATCATACAAAGGAAAGCATGCACCTGTATTAAATAACAGCAACATAAATTATTTTAATATAAGAACAATAACTCAAAATATAGAGCTGCAACTTGTAGTCGATCCACAGAAACAAATGTCTCCAACTGTTTTTAAGTGGATTCATTGTAAAAGTAATTGTTCCTTTAGAAATGTCTTTACAGTTTCCAACCTCTCTAATCTGGAGGTTTGCTGCGTTTTATATCATATCAAGTGAATATCTTTGGACATCTTGGACTCTGAGAAACTGGGATGGATATTTCTCAACATTTTCGTTAGTGGCAGCCCTTTAAAAAATCTATAATTTTCCAGGTTTTTTAGGTGATAACGTTTGACGTCTGATTTTAACCTTTAATTAGAAAACCTCAATATAAGTTTTATATGTAAAAAAACAAACCACAATTAGTACAGCCCTGGTAATAAGTGGTGAAAATAACCTTTATTCTGAGGTTTTAAGGTAGAAAAACAAATATCATAAGAAGCCTAATAAAGAACTAAATCCCGAATTAAAAATAATCTTAAACAATTTTTTTTTACAAAAACGAATTAAAATCCTAATAAAACCTAAATAATAAAAAATAATAATAATCATACATTAAAAAAAAATCTCAATAAACTGTCAGATAAGACCATGCATTTCCCAGTTGCATATTGGGGTAAGAAGACCTTGCTTAAATACTAAATCAATCCCAGTCCAATCTTTTTTATATACATATTCAGACGTGTGGTCTGAGGGTCTGACCTGGAGGATGTGTCCCAGGTGGCAGTCAGCAGCCAGCTCCAGGCCCTGCCTCTCCGCCCAGCCCTCGATGGCGCTCAGCCTCTGACGCAGAGCGGCCCCCCAGTAGTGAGAGCGCAGGCCGGGGGCCCCGGGCTCTGGGACCATCAGCTGGTTAAAGAGCCAGCAGCTGATGAAGTGGAAGAGCTGCGAGAAGAGCTGGATGGTGAGGGTGGGGTTAACCCTGCAGCGCCGCAGCAGAGACATGCCGTTCATCAGGGTGTTCAGAACCAGCTCTGAAACATAAAAAAACACGTTATTCAAACAGGCGCAGCAGAGACCTGCCGTTCATCAGGGTGTTCAGAACCAGCTCTGAAACACACTGGAAAAAATGCTGCTCCAAAAACAAGTTAAGCAATATTGAAAACAAGCTGTTTTCACTTGAAATAAGTAAAACAGATCTGCCAATAGAACAAGTGAAAATCTGCTTGGTAAGATGTCTTGAAATAAGAAGGGATATTTAGATAAATCAGATCTTGTAATTAGCAGGGAGAACTACTTTTGAACTATATTTGACCAGAGTCAGGAGATTGTGTTACTATATATAATATAAGCCACAAATGCTCAAAGGTTTTCTGTTTTCTGATGTAAGTTGGTGATTTTCGAATAAATATGTAAAACAAATTGTGTTTCATCTGAGATACAACTCAAAATAGGATTTTTTGACTTAACAAGATGATGCATTGTCTAAAAACAAGACCCGATATCTCACTGCAGTGTTACCTCTGAAGTTATGATGTCTTATATCAGGTGTAGAGACATATTCTGACTAGATATTAGACGAATACACTTCAAGATTTCAAATGTTTGTGGTGCATTAAAAAAATCTTTAAACAGGACACAGTGCCACAGCAGTTGTTCAACATCAACTCTGACTATGTATGGATAATGAAGCAGTACCTATCCCAGCAGGCAGAGCTCCGTGCTGCTCCGGATCGATCAGAAACGTCGGCAGGTGTTTCTTTAACTCGCTCTGCAGACACTGCAGCAGGCCGCTACAGAGACACGCACAGAGAAACATTTTGTTAGATCAACACAATAATTGTTGACTCTGTGGAGCTTTAGACAAACTAAGTATAAATCCCTGTTAAAGTAACAAAGTGTTGAGTTTCTTAAAGTGTTATACTCAATTGTTTTTGGTATTCCAGATTGATGGTTGGGTTTTCAGTGAGGAAGCTTGAATTGAAGACTTGTTGTGTCTTGAATAGGTAGATCTCTGGCTGATTAGGAGCACACGTGTGATTTGATTTGCCCTTTTGATAACCTGTTTCTGCTACAGTGACTCTATAATAATAATAAAGCTTTATTTATATCGCACTTTTCATAAAACACAAGCAGCTCAAAGTGCTTTACACACCACAAGTTAAAAACAAACAAGTGGGAGGTTGCTAATAAAAGCTAATCTAAAAAGATGTGTCTTTAGCTGGTGTTTAAAAATACTCTACGCCTTGCTGTCTGTACAACACAGTCTGTGGTCAGTACTGCTGTCTTGGTGTCAGTACTGGTGACTCTAATGGTGTCTATGCTGCTATGGTTACCTGTATGCTGTGTGCACCAGGTGGGACAGGTTGAGCTGGCTCTGCTCTGTGATTGGTCCAAGGTCTTTGTCGTGTTTCAGGAAGTTCAGTAGCTCAGAGGTGTTGGCCATCCAGAAGGAGAGAGCGCCGGCGATCCCCTGCTGCCTCTGCAACAGTGATACAACACAGCTGTCACACTTTCTTGACATTGAATACGTTTTGTAGGTGCAGGTCACTACTTTGGAGGCACGTGAGGAACATGCAAAGAATTGGGGGTAACACAGAGTCAGGATCAAGTATGAGAATAGTTGGGAACATACTGAATGTGACTGTGTAACTCCCTCTCTTGGATATCAGCATGTGAAGGACACTGTTCAGGAACTAGTTGATGCTCTGTATGTGATGACTACTTCCATTCTGGAGAGGATCTTAAATACATGCATCCTGAGGTTGAAGCTCAAGCCGGCGACGAGTGATATTTTTCTAACAAGAATAATGTGAAATATTCCTCTAAATCCACTTTTTTTGCAGCTTTGTTTGCTTACGAATGTAAATGTAATAGGGTGAGGAGAGGTTTTCTTGCCTGTATGACCCTCCCCGTCATGGCGGCCATCTTGTTAGTGATCTCCGTGGCTCGCTGTGTCTTCAGAGCGGATCGAGCGGCAGCATACAGGATGAACGCCGGCGAGAGATGGAAGTGAACCGTGGAGCTGTTGGTGTAGTTTATCACCGCAGACAGGAAGCCGTGCTCCGCTGGAATATATAAAAACACCAGCGTTATGAGAGAAGGTAGAATCACTATTATTAATAAAAGGTTCTTCATATACTCACAGGATTCACTGAATGCAACTCCAATCGGTAATCCAGGATCATCCGACAAGTGTGGATTGTCTTTGTGCTTTCCTCCTGTAGTTAAATAAATATATATATTATTTATTTAGGATTTCTTGAATTTTTTGTTAATGCAATTTCCTTTTTATTTGGGATTTAATAAATAATTATTTTCAATATTTGTAATATATTATTAGGATTTAATTTGTTAAGGATTTTTTATTTTTATATTTAGTATTTTATTTACATTTTAGGATTCTTTATTTGGATTTAATTTTTTATTATGTTTTTGATTTAAGGTTTAATTTTTTATGATTTCTCTTTTATGGACTTTATGGTTTTTAATTAGATTTCTATAAGGTTTTTTATTTATTTAGCATTCACCTTTTTATGTTGTTTTGATTAGGACTTGTATTTTTTATTAGGGTTTTCCTCAGTGTTTTATTATTTAGGATAATATTTTTTAAAGATTTCTATCACTAGGATTTGTCACAGTCTATGTCCCTCACTCACCTATTTTCTGCATTAGCATTTCTCAGCCACCTTAGGCCCCAGCCACACGTGGACGATAACAGTCATATCCGCTACAGTTCTCTATCATATAGACGAGGGGTCGGCAACAGGCGGACCGCGGTCCGGACCCAGACGCCGACCTATACGGACCCGGACCTATAATCAATACATTAATAGGGGATTTCAATTTTAACGCGGCGATTCTATTTTAACCGCTGCCGACAGTGGGCGAAAGAGACGAGCGAGCGATACAGGGAGAGAAACACAGAAGAAGAGACGATCAGAGCGGTAGAGAGAAGCGGAGTGGAATTTGGAAAGTGAGTGAAGAGAATAATTAGCGATACAGGGAGAGAAGCGGAGAGGAGAGTGGCGTGTTAGCGGCAGACAGAGACACATAATTACACATGGCGCTCTCCAAGAAGAGGAAAGTGGACAGTGAGAACAGAGCGTTTAACCCTGAGTGGACTCATTCATGTTCATCCTGCCCACTGGGAGCACAGAGCCAGTGTGTCTCATTTGTTCAGAGACCGTGGTGCTCATTAAAAGTGCCAAAACGCCACTATGAGACAAAACACAAACATTCCCTCTCAAGTCAGAACGGAGGTCGCAAAAAATAAATATCGTTCCAGGACAGGCTAACCGAGGCTAACGAATGAGCACCTGCATGTGTGTATGAGAATGGCCCTGACACAATTTCAGTCCAGATTTCAAGCTCAATTCTCGCACTGAATAAAAAAAGATTAGTGAGGGACTGCAATATAAGAGGGAAAGAAAGAGAAAGTTTAAAACTGTTCAATTGTTATGATGTGTAAAGACTGATATTGTTCTATAATCGGCTGAAACTGTTAAGTCATGATGTGAAACGGTTAACAAAGAAAAAGAGAAACTCAAGCTGCTGCTACACTTTATTTTATTTATCTAAAATTAAGCACTTATAAGATGCACATATTTTCAAAAGCTATTTTATTTATTTTCTCCTATTTTATTTTTAAATGCAGCCCGAGAGGAACATTACACATATCCACAGTATTTTATTATCTGTATAGTTCAATGCTAATTGACAATAAATATTGTTGTTTATAAATTGTACTTTCTTTATTTGATTGGCAGTCAGTTGTTGATTACATGCAGACGTTGATAAAGCTACAGGCTACTTCAATATATATCACACTAATTCATAAAGCAACTTAGACATTGTGATGTTCCGGACCTTTGCATGGGGAGATTTTCTCCAACTGGACCTCATTGAATTTGAGTTGAATACCCCTGATAGGCGGTTCGGCCACACGAGGCCGATAACGGTCATATCCGATACAGTTCTCTATCGTATAGACGGTTTGGCCACACAAGGCCGACATGGAAACGCATAAAACGATAACGGGTCCCTAGGTGTGTAGATCTGCGAACGAAACGCTCTGGGGGGGGGGGGGCAAACGGCTCCGTGTTTACGCCTATAGGATCATGTCCTGATAACAATCAAGCAATAGCCCCACCTCTCTCCCCACCTCTCCTGCTCAGAGATCAGCTGCTGGGCTGTCAGAAGAGGAGGAGGAAGAGAGAGGCTCCGTTTTTAATTCTTATATTATTATTATATAGAGTCGTTATCAATTTGTTTTAAAGCTCAATAAATAACAAAGAAGACCTCTGACCGGCACTTTTCTAATTTTGTCCGGAAGATTTAAACTTTAACGGACATGTTGACCGGCGGAAACAAATCTAACTGAAACTCTGCTGCACGGTCCCCTTGTCCGTTGGAAGAGGCGGAGAGGTGGGTGTTTTTCATCTGCTGGTGGACTACCAGAGAGAATTACAGCAGGAGCAAACGCTTGCCTGGGGGAGGAAGAAAAAGAGCCAGAGCGTCCACAGCGGAGAATAAGCAGAAGGGCAACCATGGCAACCATGCGCGGTAAGTCTGATTTCGGTCCGTTTGCGTTATCGTCCTCGTGTGGCTCCAGCCTCAGTGCCAGATCGTACTTCGCAGCATGTGTAGTAACAGAGTTATAAAGGTTGGTGTAAAATCCTGGTTAAATTGGAGAATTACGCCATCTGGTGTTATAAACGTGTGCCTGCATTACTGTTGCTTTGTTACGGCAATGGATTGTGGGAGATTCTCATAGCGCTGAGGATCTCTTGAGAGGTGCTATTAGGCGCATTCACACCGCAGTACTTTTCCCACAAAGGTTCATGCGAACTTAGTTCATGCAAACTCTTTAGTTCGCATGAACTAAGTACAGATCGCGTTCACACCGGAAAAAGTCCCTGGGGGTGGATTAGGCAAATGAAGCCGCTGACTTCACTTCTTCTTCTTCTGCTTTGGGTTTACTGGCAGGCTACAAACAACTTCACGGCGGATACTGCTGCCCAAAGTCCCCGGCCGGAAGTCCCCGGAGTTGTAAGAGGACTTCAGTAGAAGTTGCTGGGACTCCCAGCAGCTTCTACTGAAGCCTTCCGAGTAAATCGCCAGAACGCCGACACCTCCTCATCTCCACCGCTCCCATGTTTTCTTTTGTGTTGCCATAAGTTAGTCTCTCTGCGTTTCTGCGCTGGGCTAATGCTAATGCTAATAATGCTAATGCGAGGATAATAAAATGGCGGCTTCACAAAACTTTTTGGAAGTTTTACGGGGCGTGGTTTGCAATCCGCCCAGCCAATCAGAAATATAGCTCTTTTCTCACAAAAGAGCCGCTCGAAAGTCCCTGCTCTCTAGCAGGGACTTTCGAGCGGCTCTTTTGTGAGAAAAGAGCTATATTTAGTACCGGCTCTTTTTGGTGTGAACGCGATAAAAGAGTTCACTGAACTAAGTTCGCATGAACCTTTGTGGGAAAAGTACCGCAGTGTGAATGCGCCTATAGTATTATGTCGGTGGACAAAATGTATGTTATTATTTTATTAGGACAATAACGTTCTGTTGTGTCTGTTTAGTTTAATGTTAGTCGTTTAATGCTCACAGCAACATGTTTTTTGTGTGATTGGCTATTTGTTTCATATGATTTATTAATGTGATCATAATAATAGCTAATCTGAGCTAATAAGATAACGTGATTGTGGTGCTATTTCTCCAGAACGCAGCTCACGTGTCCTTTTTATGTTGTCCATTGAAACGCAGGTATTTGAGTTTTGTACACCAGTTTGTTCATGTTTAATGTGTCACATTGCTTATGAAAATACTACCACTATACGATCATTGATGTTTTGTTGTTGATTATTGGACACTTATTTTGTAAAAGTCATTGCGCGTGAGGTTCTCTTGAGAAACGCAGCTCACGTGTCCTTTTTATGTTGTCCATTGAAACGCAGGAAATAAACGGAAGTAATCACCAGCTCTGAGTGATCTGTTGTGGAGGGGACACTACACCGGGGTTACACATGCAGTTCTTTCCGGCATTACCTCCATGATTGCTCTCCCGGTTTCGACCTGGCCTGTCCCTGACCAGCCTGCCTCGTCTGTTTCCTGACCCTGCCTGTACCCGGACTATTTTGCCTTGCCTGCTCCTGGAACCCTCGCCTTACCCCGACCAGCCCTTTGCCTACTGTCTGCCGGTTTGTCTTATGCCAGAACTTTTCAGTTGAAACATTTTATAATAAAGCTGGTTACCGACTTTCCCTGGTCTCCCGTGTTTTGCATTTTGCTTCTCAGCTCGTTCGTGACAGGATTAGATTTTTTTTATTAGGTTTGTAGATTTTTCTTACCGAGACCGCCGCTCTTTTTTGTCTCGTAGTCAGAAACATAAATGCTGTTGTTGTTCAGCAGATTCTCCGTGGACCTGGATATTTGTTTAAAAGGGAAATATGTTATTCTGGACATTACGCAGAAATATGATGGTGAAAAATCAGTAGTATTTTACCTCTTCTCCGTTTCTTTATTTCTGTTCTTGTCTTTCTTCTTGTCTTTCCTGGACAGCGTCCTCTTGAAGCTCTGCATCACACCTGCTTTCTCCTTCTCCTGATTCTTCTCCTTTATCTTTCATAAAAAAGGACATATAAGTGAGATTGTGTGGTGAAAAGTGTTTAAACTGCAGATTTAATGAACGTCTTTGAGCTGTACCTCCAAACTTTTCTGGTCTTTTTTGAGCACGAAGCGTCCCTCTCTGTTGTCTCTGTTCCAGTTCAGCTGAACGACCAACGGACTGTCATCCAGTTCCAGTTTACGCTCTTAAAACACAAAAACACACAGAAAGTACTCTAAAATAAACAACAGCTGCAAACATTTATCAATGAGTGTCATCAACTTCATTAATCACCAACTAATCTGCCGTCTTAAAATGCAGTTTGAGTGGAGTGTTTACCTTTGTTGGCATGGATCTCGAACAGAGAATAGCTCATCGTCAGCATCTTCATGTCAGGTCTGAATTTCTCCGACAGCGTGTCGATGACTTCCAGAGTTTTCCAGCTGCTGCTGACCCGCAGACACTTAGTCGCCACGTTTCCTGAGACTCCGTCCTCCAGGTAGAAACGCATCACGCCATGAAACTCCAAATTCTGAAAGAACACAGAAAGAATGGGCGCATGCATCAAGTTATTTGGATCAGGGGTTCTGTAAAACACTACAAATCGTCTCTGTACGTTTTCCTAGCGCTCCAACTGGGGCTAGGGGCTGGACATCTCTAAGCTGTTGATCACAACAGAGCTGGCCAGCTAACCAATCAGAGCAGACTGGGCTCTGGTTTCAGACAGAGGGTGAAAAGAGGTGCTACAGCACAGGCAGTATGAGAAAATAAAGAGCTTTTTGAACATTAAAGCATGGAGACATGTAGAGACACAAAATACTGATATACACCTGAACATCAGCAGGAGAGGACTCTTTAAAGTAGAGACACTACATACTGATATACACCTGAACATCAGCAGGAGAGGACTCTTTAAAGTAGAGACACTACATACTGATATACACCTGAACATCAGCAGGAGAGGACTCTTTAAGGTAGAGACACAACATACTGATATACACCTGAACATCAGCAGGAGAGGACTCTTTAAAGTAGAGACACTACATACTGATATACACCTGAACATCAGCAGGAGAGGACTCTTTAAAGTAGAGACACAACATACTGATATACACCTGAACATCAGCAGGAGAGGGCCCCTTCGATCTGTACCTAACAAATATGTTTTGTTAAGTTCGTTGAATAGGATTTCTAGGCCTGGTTCTCAACAATACTTTATACAGAACAGTATTTTAATACTGCAATGTTATACTTCCTACAGCAGTGTATGTTGTTTGTCACCATGTTAAACAGGAAGTACAGCTGCTGTGATGCGATACAAAAACAAATAAACGTAAACTTTTAAACATAGTTTTCAAGATTCAAGGATTTTATTGTCATTTGTACATACAGTAGCTACAGTGTAGTGATGGACATCTTAGATCCCAGGCTCTTCCAACAGTGCAACACAATAACACAGATCAAATATAGAAGTAATGCAAGGAGAGTCTATATACAAGTGATAAATAATGTGTGCAGGACTCACCTGATCAGGGGCAGTGATCTCGAACAGGTCCAGTCTGTTGTTGTTCCACTGCCGGATCACTCGGGATAGTTTCTCTCGCTGTTCCTCTTCTGGCATTTTCCCAAATTATCCTCAAAGACTTTACCTCGCTGAGATCCTCCAGAGAAACTCTGAGACTGACAGGGAAAGTTTTAGTCTCTCTGGGTGTTGATGTATTGTTTGGGAGGACCCCACCCCTCCGTCAGTGATAAACACCCCCTTTCCGAGCCTCATTAACGGGTCAGTGGTTCCTCGTTATGTGAGGCAAACAGTTTCTAATCATAATCCCCTCCCTTCTTTATAATCCCCGGCAATTTAATCTGACACTTTCTTTTTCCTCTTTAATCAGATATTTTACAGCAGGAAGAGTTTGTTTGTATTTCTAAGCTGACACGTTTAACATTGATATGTGACCTTTAAAATTAGTGGACAATTATTAAGAGTTTTTAGGAACGAAAACAGTGAGAATTCTCTTATTACAGTTTCTTATATCTGAATATTTTCTTGTTGTTTGGCTCTTTTTTTACGACACTGAACCAGCAGTAAATGACTCTTTACAGATGCAGAATATTAGCTTATACACAATATATATCAACTTATAAATTAACTGCAATTTAAAAGATATCCAGCAGCATTAATGCATCTACAATCTAAAATGTGATTTTGAAATGAGCTAATACGCACAATAAGTATTTCACTTAGTTATTTTAAGTTCATTTGATGCCAATACTTATATACTTTAACTTCAATATAATTTGAAATGAAGGACTTGTACTACTTTAAGTAAACACACTAAGTAATAGGGCTGGACTGCATTTAGTTTGACTGATATGATTTGCAATGTTAGAGGTAATCTGGGCCAAAATGTTTCTTTATTTAGTTTGTATAATTACATCTGCAGCTCTACTTCACATATTTACACATATTTTTGCCATATTATGCAATTTGTAGTCCATTTAGCAATATCTTTAAAATGATCATTAAGCATGCAGCCCTGCTGAATAATTCTGCCACCACTGTTACATTTCTGTTTTGGGTAAAACAGGTTTAAACAGATGAATTGACAGTGAAACACTTGTTGATTTTGAATGTTTAAACAGTGCTGCAGAAGTCATCATGTGACCCTGAGGACTGCAGATGGAAATGAGCTCAAATCTGGCATAATTAATCTCGTCTCTGAGATTAATGTACTTGTATGCGTGGTCCTTGCTGAAATAAATACATAATAACCCGGATGTTTCCGCCTGAGAGGGTCTATGTTTCTCATGCTCAGCCTCAGTGAATCCAGTCCATGTTCCATGTCTCCCATTCAGCTTCACCACGTATGTAGGTCAGCTTTTGTTGGTGCTGTGAAGCTTTCTGGGTAAGCATACAATAGAAACAAAAGCTCTAACAAAACTTACCCTTAATTATATTCACAGTTTAACTTTTAAAAGATAACTGAACAATCATGGTTATTGTTGTCTGGTTGTTGGGAAATGCAGAGAAGATGCCCTTCAGTACAAGAAAATGTGTGATACTGCATCAATTATCTAATTAAAACATAAACCTACAGCACATCTGCATTATTCTTTGTATTCATGTATTTAATATATGTGTAATCTTGCATTTTTTTTGTATTAAAGGGGCCCTACTCTGCTTATTCTCAGGTTAGTATTAAGTGGCTCTCCTGGGACATGTTAGCTCAATGTTGAAAAAGCTCCAAACCAGGGCCCAGTCTGCTCTGATTGGTTAGCTGGCCGGCTCTGTTGTGATTGGTCAACCGCTTAGAGATGTCCCACCCCTTAGCCAATCACGTACAATGTGTTGGAGCACTTTAGGAGGAAAGCAAATAGAAATCATTGATCAAAATGTTGACATTGACACAAAATAAAACACAAACGCATTGGGTTGAAGCCTTTGATTGGCATTGCCCTCCATGCCAGCGTGCCGTCAGCAAAGTTAAAAACAAAAATTGCACAAGAGTATTTGTTATTATATCATCTTTTTATTAATGTTATCTACTTTTCAATATCATCTTTTTTAACAGCTATATCCACAAAATATTAACAATGTGCAAGAAAACATGAGTTATGGCACATCAGAGAACAGTTACAAAAAATAGATATATTTTCTTCATAATCAATCAAGGCAAAAAGATACATACTGTATGCATACACGGGAGATCAGAACACAAAGGACGAGGCTCGGGAACGGCTCAGGGCGGATTCAGCCATGTTTGATTTCGTAGTCAGCCGGTGAGGAGCCTCAACTCTCGCCTGCTTTGAGTCACAACACCAGGGGATTTCCATCTCAAGCTTCATGTTCTACTTTAACACTGTCGACCTGACAACCCCACGGCCAGCATCAACACAATATACGCCACTATAAGGCAAACTGACAACCAACCACTCAGAGAAGCCGTCAGCCAAACCAGCAATTTAGGTCGTCTGTCTCTCTGATTTTAAGCTCAACCAGCCATGGAATGACTGAAATGACAATAATGGTAAAAAATAGAATCTGTCAGACATATCCAGAACAACATCAGTGTGTGTGTGTGTGTGTGTGTGTGTGAGCTGATATGTGTGCATGCTTGTTTCATGTTGTGTGATTCTCGTGCAGTTGTAATTTGAAATGCATTTTTCAAAGAAATGACTGCCTCTGATTTCCGTTCATTGCCCAATTTTGAAGTATATATTTCTGGGGAAGAACACAGATGAGTTATTCTGCATTACTTCCTGTGTGTCACTGCAGTCAAGTTTCTGTTTGTATAGTTATTATATTTCGAACAACTCTACAATTAACTCTAGATAAAGGGACATATCTAATGTAAAGGTATGGTTTAACCTCTTGGGAAATACCATTAATGGATTTATTGCAGGGAGGTTTAGAGAAGATGTTTTACCACTATCTGTTTGCTCAAATTGAATGACAGCCAGAAGCTGGTTATCTTAGCGTAACACGGCTTTAATTGAATACTCAATTCTGATTGGTCAATTTGGACGTCCTTGTGGTCATATCAATCCAATGACAGAATTTCCGCCACTGGAACGTCAGCGGTGAACTCAGACAGAAAGATCCGCAGACAGACAGTAAGTCAACACTAAATGCCCATAAAGCAAGCGTACCACTATTTTCTTTGAACCCTGCTCAAATGAAAAAAGAAAGGGTTATAACTCTGGATATCCAATGGCGTCACACACACAATCCTGAAGTTGTATTTCAACACTTTGTCAAATTGGCTTCAATGCCCTGGATTTACTCTTACACTTAAGCTAAGCTAACTTGCTGCCAGCTTAACTTTATTCTAAACAGAGAAACACTGGGGTTGCTTTAATGGCTTTGATGAGCGGGGAAAACAAGCTGTTTTTGGTCATTACTGGTCATCACATTAAAAATAGCTTCCCATTATTGTATATTCCTACAAGGCCCTTCTTTCCTCTTCTTAAAGATGAGCACAGTAGCATCTGAATGAGAGGAGGCCGTACATCAGGGGTGTCAAACTCAAGGCCCGGAGGCCAAATCCGGCCCGCGACTTCATTTCATGTGGCCCCACAAGAGCTTGCAAAGAATATAATATGTTTGTAATACGGTTACATGGCGATTTACAGAAGCACGTTGCCCATAAACTACATGTCCCACAATGCATCTCAAATTTGAATTTTTTTCTTCTAAATATGCATTTTTTCTCAGAATTGACATTTTTTTTTTCAAAATGTCTTCTCACTGAAGAGACTTGCAATTATTTGCCCTAGACTTCTGCTTTCAGACGTAGTTAAATATGAAGTTATTACCCTATCCGATAATAATTCAATGCATAGGCAATAATGTAATATAATACATTAGTTTATATATTAAATATTTATGTATTTGTATATAGTCTTAAAGTTACAACCGGCCCTTTGAGTGCATCCATAATGTGAATGTGGCTCGTGATGAAATTGAGTTTGACACCCCTGATGTACATGTTGCACAACGTGTCCTCTGCTCAGCTCAGACTCATCCTGACCTGCCATTGGAGGGCTGAGCGACAGTAACACCATTATGTGGAGATACTGTGCCTTCTTACACACTGTGTGTCTCTCAAAAACACACACTGAAATGCACATACCTGCTATTTCTTTAAAGACACATTCAAAGATTTGTCAAGGGTACCTCGCAAGCATGCCCAAAAGGTGCCCCCTGCCTGCCTTGTCTCTGTGCACACTGCTCAACAGTTCGCACCGCTTCTAATAAAAACTCAGCAGGAGGCTCAAATAGCCTAACAGAAAAAAGCAGTCGATTCAACTCCCATGAGATTCATCAGCAGTCGTAAGTCTTGTACGTTACAGCTGACAACAGCCTCGACTAAATGCTCCAATGTAAATATGGTTGCACACATCTTTTCAGGGATTTCATTTCAAACCTTTATTTACCCAGGTGTATCCCATTGAGATCATTTGTCTCTTTTTCAAGGGAGACCTGCTCAAGTAGGTTCCACATGAAACAAAGCAGCACGTGTCATTTAGTGCTCCTTTAAGCTTTGACTTCGGCAATCAAACCTAAAACAACAACAGCAAGAGAGTGTGTTATGCGAATGAGTGTGTGTTGTCCTAAATGCCTTTTGCCGACCATAACCAACACTTGAGAACAGCGTTGCTGCTCCGGTGTTAAAGGAGGTTGGTGTTTGCCACTGGAAAGAGGTCAGATGTTGGTTCAGGACACGATAATAAACCTATCAGATGGTTTAAACAATCCTCTATCCCAAGCCTCTAAATCCTGAATGAGAAAAAGAAGAAGAAATGAAGACAGATATGACCGAACAAAAAAAGTAGTACTAAAAAAAATGCAACATCCAGAGAGGGAGGTTCTGTGTCTAGATTGTGTATCTTACAAACACTGTACAGGGAACTACTCAACTCACCAGGCTCCATGGACTCCATAGAAACTCACAAATAAACCCATAACAGCTACTCTTCAATGTATCACTTCTGCACATGTCTGAAATAAAGTTTATACAGTTAGTTTGTTTCTCTTTACTTCATTTTTTCTTTCACTTCAACTTCAGCTTTTACAATCACGTTTGGTTTGTCAGAGAGAGGAGCATAGTGGAGGAGAGGAGGACAGAGGAAACCGTGTATCGACTGCTGGTTGTTACCGACCCAGCCTCTGACCCCAAACTCTCAGACTGGTTTAGCCAGGTTGTGTTGATGTACTGTGGTTCCCTCTTCCTCTACTGTAGATGCACACAAAGCAAACACCTTTATCTTTTCACTATCCAATGCATTATATCTCTTCTTTTCCTCCCATTAACATTATAAAAACTGCCAATTCAAACACACAAACATAAGTGAAGAAGGCAGGAAAGGGAAAGGTTAATCTAAACGTTTTAAGACAGCATCACTTTTACTTTTTCAGTTTGGGTTCTCCCCTCCAGCCATGCAGTCCTTGCAGACTGTGAAGGTGTGGTCAGTGCGCGACCTCGGAGTAAAGCACAGGGCGGCTAGATTAAGATACTTCTGTTATCTGCTTATAGGTGATACCCCTGGCTGACAACTATCTCCTGTTGTTTGATTAATAGTAGCATCTAGCCTCAAACAGGAAGAGAAACGTGACCAGCCAGGGGCAACACCTATGTCAAAGCAAACCAATAATTAAAAGTATTATATTTATCTGTTAAATAATGCTTCAACAAAATATCGCAACATACATGTAGTTCACAAACAAGTATTTCTTAAGAAAATTGCAGTAAGCGTCCAGGGTTAATAGCTTGAGTGTTTGGAGAGCAGTTCACTTGTGTTCTGCTGCAGATCTGATGTCACGTTTGATCTCAACCAACAGCAGCCATATTGAACCGCAGTGAAAACGGTGACATCAGATCAGCACCGAGGGACGACTTTCTGCACAGGTTGGCACAGCTGGAGGCTTTGCCAAAGGCTGCAGACGGCCGCAGTGAAGCCACAGGCAGAGGTCTGTTGGATGGGAACATGCTAGTTTGAAAAAGGCAAAGGCTTCAGCCGCTTGCTCCGAAATTACCCGCCATGATTTAGCACAATAGGTTTGTAGGCAAAGCTCTCAGGCCTGTTTTAACTCCCTGTTTGGGAGCGCCAACCGTTCATTTCTGTTGCCAACATGCATCCTCCCACTCCTCGCCTATGGCACTGCAGTCCATTCTTTAAACAACCCCTTCATTCTTTGACAAAAGAAGGAAAGAAATCCGGTTTTCTTACTGATAAATAATCTCTAAATCCTTTTCAAAGTTAAGCTGACACTTGTAGTTAATTAACCGAATATAACCAAAAGCACCTTGGATCATACTCAGTGATATACTGATCTCAGCCACCAAGAGAACGAGATACCTGCCCCCTAGCTGTGGCTCCGGAGTATGGCGCTTTTCCAGAGTGGCTATTTTTGGAGTGTGTGTGTGTTTCTGTATGTCTTTGAAATGTGTGCTTGCATGAGTTTGAGGATCATTTTAAGTATTGAATGTGTGCATTTATATGTGCCTGTATGTGCACAAGTGTATATAAATGTGTGTGTGTGTGTGTGTCTGTGCGTGTGTGTGTGTCAGAAGGCGGCTATAGGATGATGCAGGGCTTCTTGTCCTTGAAAGGGTTGTCAGAGGTGGGAATCCCGACCAGCAGAGGGTCGCTACGAGCGTGCTGCTCACAGTAACTCATCAGGTCTGCTGCCGCTTTAGACACCTGCAGAAGAAGAAGGGGGGGGGGGGGGCAGGTATTTAAGTGGTGCCCAGAGTCTGAAAAACTAGATCAGGAGCGTTCAGCTTCCTCCTTTCTGTGGAACCAGCTTCCTGTTTTAATTAGGGAGGCAGACAGTGTTTTTTGTACGGGCTAAAGACACACACATGGACATGACAACACCATATAGGAGATGACATTTCCATCTCAGACAAAAATAAAAAAAATAAAACAGAAGAAATAAAGATACAGTCAGTAGGATCACTTCAACATTTCACAACCAAAAACACAACATGGAAAGCATATTTAGTGTTCCTTTAATCCCACTCTTCGTTAGAGCTCATTATTTCCCGTTTCATGGCTTGTTGAGCCTTTGATTTTTTGTGGCAATCATTTTTTTCCAAAACAGATTATATTTTTAATCTACTCTTCAAACACCTTAAATTAAGAAATACTCCTTGATTGAGTTTTAAAAATATGTATATTTTAGCCAGAAGAATAGTTGTATTTATGAACTGTGTGCAGTCTTCATCTAAAAGCCCAAGTAAAATATTAAAGGTTTTAACTTTAAATGTAAATTCAATATTGAGTGTCTTCAGACAATTTTGAATCTTAGACCACAGACTTGCAACATGGACAATACAAAAAAGAATGCATCTGGGCTGTTGTGGTGTTGAAGACCTTCCTTTTTAGTCAAGCCTATACTTTTACCCAATGTTTGCCCTACATGTGATGGCATTTACTCTATTGTTTTATTGTGTTTTGACTTATATTATATTTTTTACATTACATTTAGCTGACACTTTTATCCAAAGCGACTTACAATAAGTGCGTTCGACCAAGAAGATACCGACTTGAAGAAAACAGAATCATATAAGTACATCAGGTTTCATAGAGCCAAACATTTCAAGTGCTTTGTCAACTGGCTTTAGATAAGCCAGTCCTATATTAGTATATAAGTGCCTTGTTAGTAATTCTATCGCTCGAAGTGGAGTCGAAAGAGATGAGTTTTCAGTCTGCGCCGGAAGATGTGCAGGCTTTCTGCCGTCCTGATGTCAATGGGGAGCTCATTCCACCATCTTGGAACCAGGATAGCAAACCCACGTGTTTTTGCTGATGGGAACTTGGGTCCACCTCGCAGCGAGGGTGCAGCGAGCCGTTTGGTTGATGCAGAGCGGAGTGCACGCGCTGGGGTGTACAGTTTAACCATGTCCTGGATGTAGGAAGGACCAGATCCATTCGCAGCATGGTATGCAAGTACTAGTGTCTTGAAGTGGATTCTAGCAGTTACCGGGAGCCAGTGAAGGGAGCGGAGGAGCGGAGGAGCGGAGGAGCGGCGTGGGAGAATTTAGGAAGGTTGAAGACCACTTATATGTCGCGTTCTATCTTTATTATTTTCTTGTAATAGTATTTATCTGTTAAAACTTGAATCTATGTTGTTAATCTGAAAACCTCGCTGAGACAAACGTTTCTTGTGACATTGGGCTATATAAATAAACTTTGATTTGATTTGGAGAGGAGCAAGGAGGAAAGAGAAGAAATAGTAAGGAGAAAACAATCAGATGAATGATCTCCTCCTACCTTAATGCGTTCGATCCCGGCCTCGATTCTCAGCTGTTCCACCAGTTTCCTGGCCTGGGCGATATTATTAGTGGTAGACATACTGATCCATCAGAATACACCAACACAGGAGAAACTGAATAAGAAACAGAGAGAGAGAGAAAGATAATGCAGATGAGTTTGGAGCAATGTGCACGTTCGAACCGGCGTGCTTTCAATACGTTGTGTCTTCTGTTTCCCTCGGACGATCCGACATAGAAGTCAAATGACTTCTGGTTTGGAAATGCACATTTAAATGAAAGCAAATATATTGTGTGTACATATATACTGTATTTAATGACATAACGTTGTTGCAGTTGGTCAACTTATTGATTGTTGATACCCTCAAACTGTATCTTTGCCACGTTTGACTTCTTTTCAGAGGGAAATACATTTGACTAAACGTAAAGGTCACCTATTATGCAACACATGAAACCACAGTACATAGATTACTTTAAATAAAGATGCTGTACCACATTACATTGCAGCATCCATGTTAATGCATTGGTGCAAGCTCCAAAAGTAATGAGATTATACCTTTAAGGGTCGCTGCATAATTATTCATTTTAGTTTTGTTACCTTAATGATACTTTTGTAGTTTATACATGTTTTTACTGCTTCTAGCACTGTGGAATATATTCAGGGCTAGGAAAGGAATGTGTTTACGAGTCAACGATGAAATTATTACATTTAATCCTGGGTTTACTTACATATATATGAATGTATATGAACATTGCTTTTACACTGCTCCTCTGACTTATGAAGTAACTAAGTACATGTACTCAAATACTCTACTTAAGTACAGTTTTCAGATACTTGTACTTTACTTAGGTATTTCCATTTGAAGTTACTTTGTACTTCTACTCCACTACAATTCAGAGATAAATGGTGTACTTTTACTTCACTACATGTATTTAATACCTTTAGCTACTTCACAGATCTGGATGAATGATGTGAAATATAATCAAGTGTTAAATCAGACTTTAGTTCCACCTGGAGTAAATCCACCAGCTACCCTGCAGTCTACAAAGCCATTCAAACTAGCTGCACCTTCACCAGCTTTGAGAACACTTTCATGATCAATCATTATAAAACATATCATATATATTATTCTGAAATGGACCAGTCTGCACAACGACTACTTTTACTGTCTTTCACTATATTTTGATGAGAATACTTTAGTACTTTCACTTGAGGGACATTTTGAATGCAGGACTTTACTGTAACAGAGTATTCCTACACTCTGGTACTTCTACTTTTACTCAAGTACAAGATCTGAGTACTTCTACTTTTACTCAAGAACAAGATCTGAGTACTTCTACTTTTACTCAAGTACAAGATCTGAGTACTTCTACTTTTACTCAAGTACAAGATCTGAGTACTTCTACTTTTACTCAAGTACAAGATCTGAGTACTTCTACTTTTACTCAAGTACAAGATCTGAGTACTTCTACTTTTACTCAAGTACAAGATCTGAGTACTTCTACTTTTACTCAAGTACAAGATCTGAGTACTTCT
The DNA here is from genome assembly GCA_902827135.1 of Harpagifer antarcticus. Lineage (NCBI taxonomy): Eukaryota > Metazoa > Chordata > Actinopteri > Perciformes > Harpagiferidae > Harpagifer > Harpagifer antarcticus. Next base: position 181,287 of record CADEHL010001343.1, read on the forward strand.
ACTTTTACTCAAGTACAAGATCTGAGTACTTCTACTTTTACTCAAGAACAAGATCTGAGTACTTCTACTTTTACTCAAGTACAAGATCTGAGTACTTCTAGTTTTACTCAAGTACAAGATCTGACTACTTCTACTTTTACTCAAGTACAAGATCTGAGTACTTCTAGTTTTAATCGAGTACTTCTCCCACCTCTGCTGATAATAGCTGTATTTATGGGGTCGTATGGCCTCAGTTGACGAAGCTATAGCACCACCGTGAGGTGACTGAATGATAGTACAGCATTATTAATGAGTCATCAATAAACACTTTATGGAGATGATATACACAGTATAACTTAGGCTGGAACTATTTTCAATACTTTCTTTACATTATGTTTACATGTATGTTAAGTATTCATGATAAATAATCGTTGGCTTAACAGAGACAATAGAGTGTTACCTGGCTGGTGGTGGCAGACAGGACTCTCGTGAAAACGTGACTGGATGGAGATGTTAGCGGTGCAGGAATGACAAGAAAACAATTCAATGCCAAGTCAAAACGCCGGAGCTGGACTGCAGGTGAGCTCACATGGGCTTGTCCCTGTAAAAAAGGAAAGACACAAGAGGCGTGAGATGAGTGTTTTTCCAGTGAGGTTACAGAAAACGTTAGTCTTGTCCATTTGCCGTTTTGTACAACTGGGCTTTTTAAAATGATTCATGACACCGATCCCATCTGGATTTAAGATAGTTGCTGTTGAGAGTGAAATCTGCCTTAAAACTCTCAAAACTGTGAAATCTGCTTTAAAACTGTGAAATCTGCCTTAAAACAGTCATTCTTACACCATTTGTCGTTGAAATAAATACTGAATTTTAATCTAAAAACTTGAATGTGAACTCAGAAATGTGCTTTTCAGCGGGACAAAGAAAATTGTAGTTCAAGTTTTCATAATTGATTTTATATAATGAGATTGGAACTTGCTTGAAAGCCAAACTGTCATCATCATCTTCTTATCATTCACATCACACCATCTGTCACCAAAACCAGTGACACCATTATAATCCATTAGATAGGACAGCCCTGCATTTCCGATCCAAAAAAGGAGGTCCATTTATACCTGTGCTGTCATAGAGTTAGTAAACCTTCATAAACCTCCTGCTTCTTTCTTTCACTTAGAACAGCGTAGAAGTTTCTCTCAGTGCGTAACATCGAGTGTTACGACTGTCTGTCTCTGTCTGTCACCCTCTCCGGGGAGGAGAGTCCTGCTGTAATTACTCCTACTGTGGAGCAGCTCAGAGAATCATGTCTGTAATTAGGGCTTTGTGTGCGTGTGAGTGTGCACGTGTGCGTGTGTGCGTATGTGTGTGCGCACATGCATTTGTATAATTGCATTTCTATTACATCCAAACCTGACGCTATAAGTTAAATCCTCTTCACCCTGAACCCAAATCTTAGACCCTTAAAACCCTTTTTCTTTCTGTAGGTTGTATTCGCTTTTTGTAATTTCTCACACACATGCAGACTTGTTTTTGGCAGCATTGAATTGACCCCCATAATCCCCGGGAGATAAAGCTGTCGATAATGTCAAAGTATTGATTTTAGTATGCAAGCGGAGTGTCAAGTGATAGCACTTTCTGGAAACGTAAACATGCCCGACGAAACATTTATTTAGATCAAATCAATTGATGCTGCATTTCTCTCATACATTATTGCACGATATACGCTCCCTTAATAGCATGCTTTAATAGCAACACTTGTATTTACCGGCCCTTGTATAGCAAGTTTCATATTGGAATACTTTGTATTAACGAACAGTCAGTAGGGGGTTATCACCCAACCCTGGAAACTACCCTAAAATGAGTAAACAGTCCCAACCACATGCTCAAACTCAACTCAAGATGTTAACCCTGGGGTCCTGAACTGTACAATAACACTTGTGTAATAAAATAACGTCCACAGACAACAGCCTGAAAAAACTACCAGAAATGAACACTAATGAAAACTACAAGCTTATTTGAGGATAGTTGTTGTTGTCAAACCCTCACCTGATTCTTCAAAAAGCCAAACACTTTTTCTTACAACAGTGTGGACACACGTCAAAGTATTTGCTGACTTGCATCAACAACAAAAGCAAACAAACTCAGAGGCACAAGGGGCTACAAGTGAGAACGACGCTTTGCCTAAGTCTTTTTGAGTGCCTTGTTTTATTTAGCCTGTTGATTTCTCAAACTTTCTGCTATGGCGAAGGAAGCAGCCTACACCTACGAGCCAGCACACATAGAAGTTTCTGCCCCTCCACTGTCAAATCTCTCCTCTCATACGCCCTCAGATGTATTTGGTTTTCAATGTAAAGCCGATGACAAACATATAGGCTATACAGTAAACAGTTTATTTGTCAAGGCCTGGACATAAAGCATCACCAGAACTGGACAGGCCCCGATCAGGAGCCCATGCAGCCGTTCTGAAGACGCGCAAATATGCATCAATCCTTATTGATCCCAGCAGCTCCGGAGCTGATCGGGCCGCAGTACGGAACCATGTCCCCCGCTATAGGCCCTGCTTTCTGCTCTACCGTGTGAAAACACAATGCGGGCATTTTGATGGAGAGAACAGCATGTCCTCTCTCTCCCATGGCTATCCACACTCACATACACACGCATACGCACAGTGCGCGCAAGCACACTCAGACCTTGTGCACATATCAAAGCTAGAGATATTTTCCCAAGTGAATACCAGACTAGCTTCAGGTCTGCAAATAGGCCCCGGTTGTTATCCGTGGGATCAGGGTGGTGACATGTTCAGAGGGAGGCAGGCTCCGGTGGCCAATGTGAACTCATCCAACGAGAATGGAGCGCATGACTTTATGTTCCGCTATTATGCTAATTGTTCAGCACACGGCCTTTTTGAGCATGTACGATCCAGAGGTTTTTTGGACACAGTGGCTTCTGGGTCCTCGCAGTCCAGCCGAGCTGTCGGAAATCTTCCATTGACCCTGTCCCCAGTCCTCCCCTCCCTCTCTGCCGGCAAAGGGCTGGGGGAAATCGGATTCGTGACACTGATGAAGCCCCTCTCCGCTGCAGCCGTCCTCGGTGACGAGAAGCAGGGGTTGCAGAGGCACACAGACGCGTTACATTTCTTAAACACAAGGAGAAAAATACCCGAATATCTAGAAACTCACCTCCGAAAGCGCTGTATTTGTGATTTAAAGGGCCAGATCCGCTGCTTTCTCACCCTCTCTGCTGGTTCACTCCCCGTCTTCGCCGATCCAAACGCCTCCCCCTCCGCTACCAGTGTCTGTCCACTCCTCTACCCCCCTCCTCCTCCTCTTCCTCCTCCCTCCCTCCATCAGATCCGATGACAGCACCTTTAACCCAGGGGCTCCCAAACACACACACACACACACACACACACACACACACACCCCCACACACACACACACACACACACACACACACACACACACACACACACACACACACACACACACACACACACACACACACACACATCAACCGAGTGCAGCATCTACACAAGAGGGTATTTAATGGATATGTTTTTAAGTCATATTTTTGTGCAGCCCTGTAAATGTAGTGAGCTTTCGAGGCGTAAAGACTTGGGTAACAGCTCCATGGATGAAAACCTTATTAAATATTACTTGAGTCTTCATGTCTTCCTGTTCTCAGTGTGTATGAGTTTAGTGAAAGATTTAAAAAGTCTTGTTTGATCTGTAGTGGCTTAAAGTAGTTAAAAGTCTTCTTAAGAATATATATAATCTCTGATCGTTTTTATACTAGCTGTCAGATTCCTGCTAATAATATAATAAAATCTGTCAGAATTTTAACATTTTTCAATTTTTTCTATTAAAGTATCTTATTTGATCCAATCTTAATGATATATTTTTTTTTCCATGTCATATCTATGTCAATTCTTATATATAAATATAAAGATTTAACTTTACCAGACCAACTTTATTGAACAGTTTTTTCAAAGAGATCAGAAAAAGGCTCATCACATCAGTGTTCATTAAATGAATTCAAACTGAGAGCATTATAGAAAGAAAACAGTAAGAAAAAGAATGAGAAATAAAAAACCATCAGAAATTAAGGTGTGTAGAAATTTACTTTTGCAACATTCAATATATTTTTTGTATAATTCAATGTCATTAAGAGAACCAATAAATACTGGAGAAATGTAGAGGTAGCAATATTTGTGGATCAAATATTTTTGCTAAAATGATAATCATATGTTGGGACTTAACCAATAATGGAAAGCATATTATGTCAATCTGTGCACCTCACATTAAAATGTCTCCTCTCCACTCTGTGCAGCCACACGATGGCGCCATGACCCAGCGGTATACTCTTCTCTTCCGGAGAAGGTGTGGGCCGCTCCTGCTGTTCCTGGCAGGCCCACCGCCACCACGAGCTGGAGCTTAAAGTGCTGCATTATCATGGGATGCATGTGGACGGGGCCACAGAAAGGTCCAATGAGTAGGATAACATCTTGTTCTAAATCTTCGTTCTCGGGGCCTACATGTGCTGCATGTCAGAGACAAAGAGGAAGGTAAACAGTACACTCTACTTCCACAGCCGCAGTTTCCCTCATAGCTCTATGGAAACACACTCCTAGCTACTTATTATAACCCCAGGAGAGCTATTTATAACTCGTACCGCATTGGCCTCATTCCCACTGATGTGTGAAATTATGCTGATGCCTATACATTTCTCCATCATTTCCTCACCTTTTAGCCCCCTCTTTCTCCTTCTCCCTGCTCCATTTGTCTCACTTCCTTCCTCCTTCACCTTCTGTGTTTCCTCTCCTCCCCCCCCCCTCCCTCCCTCGTGTGTGTTGTTGAGGCAGTGTTGTTACAGTGAATTACATCAGGGCTCTTCATTTTATGAGAAGAAAGCGGTGGAAGCCCATGACTCATGACTGAAAGACGCTCACTGGCCCACTCAAATGCGTCCTCGTTTTTTGTCCCCTTGCAGTAAACAGTCATTAGACATCCCCGGATGGCTTGAATTGCCTTGTGTTGAAAGGTGCTGTATAAATAAACTTGCCTTGCCTTGAAGCATCACTACGATCCAGTAGAAGTTCACCTTTCTGCGTGGATCTACGCCCCAGCGACCCCTCGGGGGGCCTTGTACCTGTCGTAACGCGCCTTTGTCCCCTGCAGGGTCACACCTCGCGCGTCAACATCACACTGTCTGCATAGCAACTGGGCTCAGCATCCCCAAGCAGAAGCCTAAGACTCCACGTTCTTGGAGAGTTTGCAGAAGGATCTGGAGGTTCACTGTGTCAAACGCAGCAGAAATGTCCAGAAGGTAACGACAGGAGAGAGGGAGGCTGCTCTAGCTGTTCCTCACTGACCACGTGGAGAAGTTGAATGGCCTTCAAATTCCATTTTATTTGGAGTCTCCTTGCATCACAAAGTGCATACATAGCTGAAGGTTACTCAAAAATGTTTGTCTAAAGAATTATGTAGCCGTTTTGAAATGATGACGCCCCTTAGCGTGTCACGTAAAATGTGTTGTAGCCAAATGTTACATAGTGATGTCACTATGTAATGGAGGTAATCAAAGTAGTTCAATTGAGGCATTTCAGGCAGGTGGGAGTGAGTGGGATGTTGGCCGTTGCAGAATATTTACATGCACAAAAACCAATATAACACAACTACAGGAAAGAGAAACCCCAACAAGAGAAATAAGGCCTCTTTAAAGTCAGGGGAACAAGTGCTGTAGCTTATGAGGATTCACACCTTTTTGAGTCATACACCAGCAAGAGGAACACATAAAAGAAGACGAGAAACATTCCTCAGTTCACATTTTTATTAGGAAAATCATTTTGCAGATTTGATTATTATTATCATCTATATATATATATATATTTATATATATGCTATTTTCAGTTATTCAGAGGATGCATCAGCACAGTATATCTTAATAGGAAGACTATTGCTAGAATAAATATCTATACATCATAATTGGTTAAATAAATAAAAAGTCCCAACAGAAAAAAGGAAATAAACCAAAATAATAATTTACACAAAAAAACAAAATAAAACAAAGCCGTAAATCCTGCTGAGGAATTTATTTAAAAAATACAAAGATGATTCACAGTTTGTGTCCTTGTTCTCATGCTGGCTGGAACACCAATAGGGACCATGCAGGGATGAACGGCCAGAGCGACAGGATAGTACCAAACTACTTTACCCACAGAGTCTAAATGCCCCACTGTATGCCGCCTGTCCACAGAAAACAGCTCGCGAGGGTCCAAGGCGATCAGACAAGATGTGAAGGGGTGAGGCGGAGAGGTTAATGGGGTCAGTTTTCTTTCTGATCCTCGACTCAACAGGACGTCAAGCTGCCCCCGTTGGTAGGAATGAGTTTACGGAACATAGTTAGACTAGAACACAACAACATTTCTTTGTATTTAGATAAACCAGCTGCCCTTTGTTTGAGCGTCATGTTTCCCATCCTGCTATGGAAAACACACACATGTGATCCACACTTCCTCTGCTGTACAACAACATGCTCTTATGCAACATGACCAGTAAGTCCCAGTACCTGGTGACGTACACCTTGCCTGATCCTAATCAGAAACTGGGACAAAAGCTGCCAATGTGGATTTCTATGGAGATCCAATGTTTAACATTTAATAAATTAGTAAATCATTATTGCAATATTTCAGAATTTCACGTATATTACCTTATAAAGCCTGTATTTGGTCATATGATTGTTCATTTAAAATAAAATATTGGTTACTTTGGGCTTCCGTAGTTTACCCTGTTTAAAGTCAGAAGCTGTTTTACTTGCAGTTTTAGCTTATTTTGAATAAAGCTGGTTAAGAAGCTCTCCTCTGTAGCAAGCGTTGCAAGCGTTGCTGTGTCATTTCGAATTGGACACTTTGACTACAATAAGGAGACACAGGTGACGGCACCTTCCCACCACAGCATCCTTCCCTCTGCACACTCTCATGTCTGAAATATGAAGTCCTTTGAACACTATTTACAACTATCTACAATCAGGAGTGAGCAGGGTTGGCCTCCCGTCTGTTCTAGTGCAACCGACTCACAACACACACACACACACACACACACACACACACACACAAGAAACTGAGGTATTATATAAAAGTAAAGTCACGATTTCAGGGGGTCGGACAGCTGATTTATGGAGAAGTAATGCTGACAGCTCAGAGCGGAAAACAGCCAGAGAGAGAATCAGGCTTCACTGACAAGGACTGTGTGTGAGAGTAATATGCGTGTATAAGTGTGTGTGTGCAGCTAAGGGCATGCAGTCTGTATATTTGTGTGTGTGTGTGTGTGTGTTTGAACAATTCTAGATGACTCATGCAGAAATGAGTAGGCATCCTCCAAAGGAAAGCTTCAAATATCTGACCGAAGATGGTACAACAACACACACACACACACACACACACACACACACACACACACACACACACACACACACACACACACACACACACACACACACACACACACACACACACACACACACACACACACACACACACACACACACACACACACACACACCAGAGTGAAGGAAAGCAGATCGGTGGCTAATTGGACAGACAGACACTCGTGGGCTTCCGCACAGAATGCATCAGTGAATATGCTTCATTGATAAATAAGATGAGACAAGCGATGGGAGGACGGGGGCAGAGGTGTCTGTCCGGATTCATGCCAGCATTTAACTCACACAGCCCAAGAAACACAACGCACGCTCACACACTTCCCATGCACGCCTCCTCACATGCACATTTGAATCCTACACAGGCTGTAGGATGTGTAAGCGCTCTCACTATGTTCACACTATTCCCAATGGCACAGCCTCTCACTCCAGCTTGTTGTCCATACCGCTATCACGCGCTGTCCCATTGTTTCTCTCTGCCTGCTGTATCATATTCCACGCAGGGACATGGACAGCCTCCTGTAGACGTCAGCAGAACAACAGATTGCACAAACACGCGCTTGCAAGCTGGCGTTTTGCATTAACCCACCAGATGCGTCAAACTCATATTTATGCAGCGTGTGCACCACTACTGCCGGTAGCAACACATCAGATCAGGGCAACTGTCTGAGAGATCAACTAATATTATTTCTAGCTTTTTAACCTTTTGAAGGACACATCAGACAGAAATCACTCCATCCTTCTGGCATCTAAAACAAGCAAGGACAAACTATGTCAATTACAATCCGTTTAAAGCAGGGGTGTCAAACTCAATTTCATCGCGGGCCACATTCGCATTATGGTTGCACTCAAAGGGCCGGTTGTAACTTTAAGACTATATAAAAATACATATATAAATATTTCATATATATAATATAATGTGTTATATTACATCATTGCCTCTGCATTGGATTATTATCGGATAGGGTAATAACTTCATAATTAACTACATCTGAAAGCAGAAGTCTAGGGCAAATAATTGCAAATCTCTTCAGTGAGAATGTCACAAAATGATTTAAAAAGAAAAACGAAATTCTGAAGAAAAAAAAGTAAAAAAAAAAAACATTTTGTCATTTTGAAAAAAATGTCAAATTTGAGATGCATTGTGGGACATGTAGTTTATGGGCAACGTGCTTCTATAAATCGGCATGTAACCATATAATAGACATATTATATTCTTTGCAAGCCCTTGTGGGGCCACATGAAATGAAGTCACGGGCCGGATTTGGCCCCCGGGCCTTGAGTTTGACACCCCTGGTTTAAAGTATGAACTGATGGCAAACAAAAAGAGTAAGAGTGAGCATCCCTGGCTTCTAACATGTAAAGGGTACGTTTTACAATGCAACGTTTAGGAGTTTAGGAGGACCTCACATTAGTGCAAAGGACAACACATTGATAACGGATTCATTCAGAAAACAGAAACGGCCATGGAGTGGCACCTTTAGTTACATATTCACATCGTAGTATTATCTGATTGGTATAGCTGAAGAGTGGATGTGTGAATATATCATGAGCATCGTTATCAAGCTGTGAACTACAGTAAATAGCAACATCGAACCTCCTACTGTAGAAACGACTCCAAGGACAGTTTTCCTTTACATGGGTAACATCTTACTTGAAGCTCTTATAAACATTTCATTCAACTACCGTATGCTTTATTTACAATAACAACACTGTTGGAAGTTGTTATTTGATGGAACAATGCAGGAGGGACATTTTACATCAGGGGTGTCAAACTCAATTTCATCACGGGCCACATTCGCATTATGGTTGCACTCAAAGGGCCGGTTGTAACTAAGACTATATAGAAATACATAAATATTTAATATATATATAAACTAATGTATTATATTACATTATTGCCTCTGCATTGAATTATTATCGGATAACTTCATATTTAACTACGTCTGAAAGCAGAAGTCTAGGGCAAATAATTGCAAGTCTGAGAATGTCACAAAATGATTTTAAAAGACATTTTGAAATAAATGTCAATTCTGAGAAAAAATGTAAATTTAGACGAAAAAAATTCAAATTTCAGATGCATTGTGGGACATGTAGTTTATGGGCAACGTGCTTCTGTAAATCGCCATGTAACCGTATTACAAACATATTATATTCTTTGCAAGCTCTTGTGGGGCCACATGAAATGAAGTCGCGGGCCGGATTTGGCCCCCGGGCCTTGAGTTTGACACCCCTGTTTTACATGGTGCTTATAAATTAGGCATCGCTGATTAATAAGCAAGTCTTCAATTAAAATGTCACCCTAAAGTGCCCAGTGGTTGATTCTGCTGCCCACATCGAGACAGAGAAGGAGGACGGATGGAAACAGTTGCTGTGCTTTTGTCCAGAAGAGACGGACACACAGTTAAAACGAGGCATAATCTGCGTCTTTGGGTTTAACAGAACAAGAGCAGATTATCCTCAAATTGTTGTTCAAACCGCCTTAGAGACGGAGAAAAGTAGGCAAATAATCTGTCCCCCGTCTGAGTCCTACTCGACCTACAATTCTGTGTGGTTACGTCACATCTTTACCGCAGCTAACGGTCACATCATGAAACCCTGTTGTTCAGCAGAACACAACCTCATTGTGCCGGACACATACCAACACTTACATCTACAGATGAAGGAGATACCGGTGACCGTTTCCTCCGTGTTCAGATACATGTTCAAGATGAAAATCACACAGAGGAGACAGATGAAAGGAAGAAAAACGTACAAAAAGGAAATACAAAAAGAAAAGATATGCAGTTAAAAAAGTATTGTGCTTTTGGCAGTCCCGTGTATACCGTGTACAATATTCAGAGCTCCTGCGTAGGAACAAAAGGTTTAAACATGCACTTTGGACATACAGCAGAGCTCCAGGAGGATATTCTGAGTTAAGCGGAGATCCTTTAAACATAACAGGCAACAACATGAACAATTACAGTTGTGTGTGCGTGTGTGTGTGTGTGTGTGTGTGTGTGTGTGTGTGTGTGTGTGTGTTTTTGATATAAAGTGCAATGTGAGGGCATTGAGGCTGAGCGCCGTTTGTCTTCATGTAGTGAGTCAACAGTGATACTCAGATTGACTTTTTTTGACGTGCATGCTGTGTCTGTGTGTGTGTGTGTGTGTGTGTGTGTGTGTGTGTGTGTGTGTGTGTGTGTGTGTGTGTGTGTGTGTGTGTGTGTGTGTGTGTGTGTGTGTGTGTCTCATTCTGTTTCCCGACGCCTGTATGTGAGAGGTAATGTGACCAAAACAACCAAAGAGGAAACAGAATGTAAGTGATTCAGGTCGCATTAAATAATCTGTATGCAACCATTTTACATTTATCCCTTATTTATTTAATTATCTGTGTGCTTTTTTGTTTAAGGAGGGCTTTTCTGACTCTTACAGGACTATATCAAGCTTCATAAAGATAGCAAACAAGAATAAAAAAGGCAGAAGAAGAGACACCTTCACGTGGAAGGTGCCAAAGTAAACTGACATTCTTGACCTCAGGACCCAAAACCTTCCTCTTCGTCTCGGCAATGATTATCCGAGTGGATCATCCTCGTAGGCAAGGCAGATTTTTCTGTTTCGAGTGTCCAGCTTCTTTTCCTCCAGAGCTTTTCTGTACTAAATGAAAGTCTTAAAAGGATTGTTGCGTCGTGTCAGTAGCGCTGGAAGCTCCTCCACTTCAGACGAGGACATTTAGAGAGTTTGCGGATGAGTTTTTAGTAAATAATAAGGGTATTTTGTTAATGTTTCTGGAGAGAGGCTGAGGATGAGGAGATTAAGCGTTAATGCTTCAAACCTCACCCTTTGACTTGTTACTAATGTGCAGGGCGTGTGTTTAGATGGAATATATTTAAATGTTTACATCAGAGTCCTCAGGAGTTGCTCTGGGATGTAGCTGGGTGCGCTAATGTCATTCATGCTAACAGTATCACACCTGTACTTTTCCGGCACGACAGACACCTTGAGCTCGTCATATGGAGTTTCCACAAGAACAGTGAGTTTAACTAAGTGTATCGACTCGGTTACAATTACATTACGTCTATTTGTTATAGTCGGGGGTATGTGAGGGGTGACGAGCGGTGTGAGTTGAGTAGGGAGGACGGGCTTAGGTGAAGAGAGGACAACATTTGTGTTGGATAACTTTAGAAACCTTCAGTCTTTATGTTGTTGTTGCTGCAGTCTCTTGTAGTCATTGCAGTCCAAGGTCTTGCTGAGACCCACAGCCAGGTTTTGAGACCGCTTGGATGATGGTATGTACTTCTTGTTTTAAATGTGCCTCTTGATTTCTCCTTTCCACAGAATGCACATTGATGTAAAGATCCAAACTGAGAGCTGTGTTGGGTCAAACAGAGGTGAATGATGAGATTTCCGTTACACCTTCGTAACATTTTGCTCCAAGGATACGTTTAGTGAGTCCTTCCTCTCTCTCTCTCTCTCTCTACTTCCTTTTCTCTGTATTTCTTCCCCCCCCCTGTCTCCACCTCCACCTCCTCCATTTACATCACGCTGCATTTTCCCTTCAGTCTCTCGGCGCGGGACTGCTTCCCCGAGCGCTTTCCGTCGATGTTGAGGCTCATGTTCCTCTTCTTGTCCAGGTTGAGGAGCTCCTGGAAGAGCTCCGTGACGTTGTGGTTGGTCTTGGCCGACGTCTCCATGAAGGCGCACTTCCACTGGTTGGCCTGGGCTTCTCCGTCCTTGGTCTCCACCTCCCGAAGGGTCTCATCGCTCTTGTTCCCCACGAGCATGATGGGGATGGCCTCAACGTTTCCCTTTATGGCCAACACCTGCAGAGGAGGAGGAGGAGGAGGAGGAGGAGGAGGAGGAGGAGGAGGAGGAGGAGGAGGAGGAGGAGAGGAGGAGGAGGAGGAGGAGGAGGAGGGACACAAGAGACACCTGTTATGTTCTGGCTGGGATGTGCACATCATCAATTATTTACATCTTAAAAAGATTGATTTAACATCGGATAAGAATATTTCTAAACGTCTTTACATCTGTAGACACCAAATGTCACATCATAAATGTATTTTTTTTTAATTTATCCGTGTTTTATTTTAAATGTACATTTTCGGGGGTTTTCTATATTGTGCTTCCAGTGGTAGAAAGTGATGGAGTTAATTTACTTTAAGTACTGTACTTCTTTACAGTTGAGGTACTTTTGGTTTCTACTCAAATACATGTCAGTGGGAAATACTGAGCTGTGTACTCCACCACATTTCATTTATACATTAAACTCCTTTTGGGATTAAGGATGCTTACAGAAAATGCTATAGCAAATGTAATTCAAATGACCCTCCCATTAAGAGGTTATGGACATTCATCCACACAGTTGTATTCTAATTAATACAAGTTATTATAAAATGGACATTTGAGAAAAATGTGTTTCATAATTCAAGTATATTTTGATGCAAACACTTTTCTGAAGTAAATCCATTATGCAGGATTTGTACTTGTGAAAACTACATTAAGTACATGATCTACTTCCTTCATGTCTGAATCATGCAACAACAATAGTTTATTATTATTTAATCAAAACAACAAACAGCTGTGAATGTATCCTTCTAGCTGGACACGAAGGTGATAAATGCATCCTGGACTTCCATTCTCATTATAATACATGTAGATCACGGGGGTCCAAACTTTAGGTATTTTGCCTCATAAGTTAAGTTATAAGTTGGAAAAGTAAATTCAATATAGGTCAATTGTTCTTGATACTTGAGAATGCCTTCAGAAAGGGTTTCATTTATTGTCTTGCAGCTCATTCCTTAAAACAGAAGCTTCAGATTGATTATAGGAAAATTTGGGGTATATTTCAAGGTTGTTACGTACATTTGTTAAATAACAACAAAAAAATATATATTGGCAATATTGGTCTTTTTTCTTATCAACTTAGATTTGTTAGAACACTGGGCCTACTAACACATTGTAACATATATATTCAAGAAGTACAATATAAGACAACCAGAAGTTTATTATACTTAAGTCATTATACTTTTTTAATTTTCTGAGTGAGGGCGGATTGAAAATGGTCCGCGGGCCGCATTTGGCCCCCGGGCCGTAGTGTGGACACCCCTGGTCTAGACACTTATCCACCCACCTGTTGGTAAATGGGTTTGAGCTCCTCCAGGGACTGCTTGCTGGTGATGGAGTACACCAGGATGAAGGCGTGGCCTTTAGAGATGGACAGGCGCTGCATGGCGGGGAACTGGTGGCTCCCCGTGGTGTCCGTGATCTGGAGGGTGCACACGCTCTTATCGCAGCTGATCACCTGGCGGTAGGTGTCCTCCACCGTGGGGATGTAGGTGTCCCTGAAGGTGCCTTTCACGAAGCGCAGGACCAGGGAGCTCTTCCCCACCCCCCCCGCCCCGAACACCACCACACGATAGTCGTTGCTCTGCTCCGGCATTCTGCCCCCCTCAGGCTAAAGACAGCGTTACACCTGTGATGTTGAGAGGGGAGGAGGCAGGGAGGGAGGGGAGGAGGCAGGGAGGGAGGGAAGGGTGAGGGATGGGGAGAAAAGGATCATTTTAGCAAAGAGGTATTTTAGCAAATGAGCTGTCAGTAGATGGAGGAAGATGGTGGGACTTAACCTCCGCCAGTGGGTGTGAAAGCACTCCAGCCGTCCTCGTGGTCTGACTTGCGAGCCAGAGCACAAATTAGAGAGGATGAGGTTGGTGAGGCTCCAAGTGTTTCACCTGACGCAGACATTTCACTGATCAATACTATTCGCAGAGTCATAGTTTCTCAGTTTCAACCCCAGAAACATTAACGCTTTTTCTCATTTATTAACTTTAGCAACTGCAGCAATCCCTAGAGGAGACGGAGAGTCCTTTGAGGATCGTTGAAGGACAATAACATCGACGTATACAAGTCAAACAACAAGGACAAAACAAATCGTATCCACACCTCTCAAACATACACATTATAAGCATCCCAAAGATTAGATTAGCATTTGTGCTCGATCATTTCTGTACAGAAGTATTTCACTGCTCATCAACTAAATCTGTTTCTTTAGAGATCCAAGCACAAGGTAGGACAGGCCAAACATGTTGGCTGCTCTAATCAATATTTTCTGTATTAACATTCGATCTCAAAATGATACAAGTGAAAGATATCTGGCCTCTGCAGTTACTTTGATCTCTACAGAGCCTTCAGCCGTCTTTCAGCGTATGCTTTGGTTTAACAGCCTGCTTTTTGAAAATTGCTTTTGGATCACTCTCTCCGCTATCAAAGCCTTGGTTTTTGCAGCAGCATGCAGGCAGCTGTTTTCAAACAACACGCTGTACGCTCCCACTCAGCACACAAAAGACAGAGATCAAAGATAGTAACAAGCTGATACACAATAAAGCATAAAGGGGGTTAAAATGAGGTAAAATAGATCAACAGATGGCCATAAAAGCGACTCAAACAGAAGAAACTATGCTTAAAAGTTTAGATATTAACTTAAAAACTGACGTTCAGGGTAAGCCATCTAGAAAACTAGTCATGTGTGTTATATAAAATACCCTTCGTGCACATCTAGTGTTGTACTAGATATGTAGGATTGTATCTAATATCGTATAGTTTTAAATATACACTATGAAGTAGTTTTTGGGAAAATACTGAATGTACTCTTTCAATATCAGAGGATAGCACATAACAAAAGCCCAGCTGTGTACGTTACAGGATGTATGATTACCTAAGAGACACTGTGTTGAACATACGATAGCTTTGTTCCAACGATTAAATATGATGACCCGAGGGAGATAGGCATATGACCGTCATGTTTATTTCTTACCTTAGCTAATCTGAACTAAGCATAGAATACTGCTTTGAACCGGTATTCCTCCATCTTGTGACTGTAACTCCCTCTCTGTTCAGGAACGAGTTGTACCACATTCTCTGTGACGACTACTTCCATTCTGGAGAGGATCATAAATACATGGATCCTGATATTGAAGCTGAAGCCGGTGATATTTTTCTAACAGAAGTAAAAAGGACATACTTCCAAAGCCACGATGAACTGGATTTGCAGTCGGCAGCATCACCGAACCTGCTGCAACTCATACATATGCATCAGAAGAAGACCCTCACACCTAATCTATCGCTATCTTTGTCGTGCTGGAGTCTCTGCTGAGCGTATGTGCATGATTACGCATTGTATCTGATGCATTATTTATCGGCTGTGGATCCAAACCTGCTTTGAGGTCCCATAACAAGATGCCCATTCAGTTGTGATCGTGTGCTCCATAAGCTCTAGTTGTAATGAAACAGTAAATTGACATCAATACTAGACGGAATAAGTGGATTTCTGTCATGCTTGCACTGCTGGAATCCACTATTGATGGCAGGGCCTCTGTAATTGCATTGCCAGTTTGGAGATAATATCAGTCGAGGAGCTCAAAATAAATGAGGGTTCAGGGAGTGCCTCTTGAGTTTTATAGTCAATCTATAGCTGTAAGTCTGGATGACGTGCAGGAGCGGGAACACAGCCACGCATTTGATTTGCAGGTGAGTCTTCTGATCATATGCCTGCATGCTGTCCACTCTGTTAGGGTCAGGGAAAGCAGAACATCGTGTTTAATTGCTCTACGTGCAGGGGTGTCAAACTCGAGGCCCGGGGGCCAAATCCGGCCCGTGACTTCATTTTATGTGGCCCCACAAGAGCTTGCAAAGAATATAATATGATTATACGGTTACATGCCGATTTACAGATGTCTGTTGACCATGAACTACATATCCCACAATGCATCTCAAATTAGATTTTTTTTTCTCAGAATTTGACTTTTTTTTCAAAATGTTTTTTTTTAAACTTTTTTTTCTTCAGAATTTCGTTTTTCTTTTTAAATCATTTTGTGACATTCTCACTGAAGAGACTTGCAATTATTTGCCCTAGACTTCTGCTTTCAGACGTAGTTAATTATGAAGTTATTACCCTATCCGATAATAATCCAATGCAGAGGCAATGATGTAATATAACACATTATATTATATATATTAAATATTTATATATGTATTTTTATATAGTCTTAAAGTTATAACCGGTCCTTTGAGTGCAACCATAATGCGAATGTTCCCCGCGATGAAATTGAGTTTGACACCATGATGCATTTTGAATTGTTGTGTTGCTGTCGACTGAAAATGTGAAAACACATCATCGACTTGAAGATTGAAGCAGCTGTAAATACTGTTTACAACAACAACGCATCCCAATGAGTCCTCAGTTTTAAGGAGCTTTAAGGACACTTTCAGCCCACTGCTTTGATTTGGCCCGCTAACTTTCGGTTCACTCTCAATAAGACCAGGAGGCTGTTTTCATCACAGAAGCTTTGACTAACCCTCTGTGTCTTCTCGCCAAACGGCAGACAGACAGGATAGCGACTACCTGGTGAACTAATGGATGGAGCTGTGGAGAAGTCATTACTCGACTATTTCTCAGAAGGACTTATCACAAACAAGACTCCAAATGAATGCTAATGGTGAAATCCCAATGGTCTCACATCTATGCGATGTTTGTGAGCCACAGCCGCAGTGGGCATGTTGTTGAGTCCCAGGACAAGACGTCTCACCCCAGGTTGCTCCTGTGGGGATCGTCCACAGTACTGAGTGTTTGTGTTGCTTTGGATAAAAGCGTCTAACAAGTGACATGTGATTTAAAGGTCCCCTATTGCACTGTTTTTCATTAATATATTATAGGCCTCAGATATATACAGAACATGTCTCTGAAGTGTTTGGCTCCAAACACCAAACAGATCATTGCAGCATTACCCATAATCCCCTCTGTTTCAGCCCTGTTTCAAAAGTGCTGATTCTGTGTCTGTTACTTTAGATGAAAATAAGGAGCCCCTCCCCACGCCCCTCTGAGAGACATTTGGTTAAAAATAACTCAATGGTGCTCTAGGAGGAGATTCAGGTGATAAGGTGAGGAGGGTTACCTTGGTTGCTGATTGGCTAATGGTTACACAAGACAACACATCGTTATGACATCACAAAGTGGCCAAAATCTGATCAGCTCATTTTCAGACAGGTTTTTATAGAAATGGATCAAAAAGAGAGAAAATCTTTGTTCCTGAAACTTTCAGAGTCTCTTTCCACAGAGGGGACACATGTTGATGTAGAAGAGACATGAAGAAGAGGGGACACATGTTGATGTAGAGGAGACATGAAGAAGAGGGGACACGTGTTGATGAAGAAGAGACATGAAGAAGAGGGGGCACATGTTGATGTAGAAGAGACATGAAGAAGAGGGGACACATGTTGATGTAGAAGAGACATGAAGAAGAGGGGGCACATGTTGATGTAGAAGAGACATGAAGAAGAGGGGGACACATGTTGATGTAGAAGAGACATGAAGAAGAGGGGACACATGTTGATGTAGAAGAGACATGAAGAGAGGGACATGTTATGTAGAAAGACGTGAAGAGAGGACACATGTTGAATGTAGAAGAGACATGAAGAAGAGGGGGACACATGGTGATGTAGAAGAGACATGAAGAAGAGGGGACACATGTTGATGTAGAAGAGACATGAAAGAGAGGGGACACATGTTGATGTAGAAGAGACATGAAGAAGAGGGGACACATGGTGATGTAGAAGAGACATGAAGAAGAGGGGGACACATGTTGATGTAGAAGAGACATGAAGAAGAGGGGACACATGTTGATGTAGAAGAGACATGAAGAAGTGATTTTGCATCATAGGTGACCTTTAACAGTGTTTGTTGTTCTAGTACCCAGAAATGTATGGATGTTGAGAATAACTGTAACAATCTAGGAATATAGAATCACTTCAGATGACAGAAGGGGCAGGAAACCAGTTCAGTCGAGAACAGTTGAGCAAGATGAACCTCTTCACATCAACATGTCAATAACAATAGCTTCTTGAAACTTTTCTTGACCATAAAAGTCGATCTGTTCGCAGAGAGTTTGCCTTCATTTTTCTCTTCCAAACAAATTCAGCCAAACATGGGATTTCTTGCCCTGACTGACTTATTTTTAGCGGTGTAGCTTTGTTCCAAAATCTCAGCGGCTTGGGGAGTGCAGTGTTATTTTTAGAGATGGAAATGGAGGCCAACACGACTAAAGAAGAACTAATAAACCAGACTTTAGAGCGAAGACTGCAGTGCTGTTAAAGTACTGATCATTTGACAGTTATTACTAAATACCACAATGAAATGTATTAATTCAGCGTCTACTTCAGGTAGAGCTGCTCGATTATGGCAAAAATCATAATCTCGATTATTTGGGTCAATAATTGTAATTGCGATTATTCATTGACTTTGAAAACATCCATTTATTGGAGAAGATTGTTTGAACAGTATGTTTTTAACAGTTGATTACCCTGAACTTTAAGTAGAATTCAACTGAAAAACCCCCAAAAAAAAAAAAGTAATAATAATAAAAAAATAATCGTTTTATTTCGATTACGTTGTTTTCGTAATCGTTGCAAGCCATAATCGTAATCGCGATTAAAATACGATTAATTGAGCAGCCCTAACTTCAAGCCAAATATCTATGAAAACGTACAGACTGGTATGATTTCTGAGCTATTCGTGCGTCTCTGATGGAGCAACACACTCCTGTACATGCTATGTTTCCGATGTGCATGAAAATACTCTCTTTATGCATCCGTTGCCTCTTAATATAAGCATCCTGAAACTGTTTTCCTTTGACCCGCTCCCTTTCTCTTCCGTCTCCTCCTCTCTCACTCCCCAGGCCTCCATGCTTTCTGATCAATAAACTAAAGCCGCTGTGGTTTTGATCGATGTGGCTCGTCTGTCTGGGCCCCGTCAGTCTGTCATCCTGCCCCGCTTGGTGCCTGTTTTTTAGACGGGGATTTCAGCTCCACAACAACGATCCTGCTCATCAAAACCTTCCTCCCTCTCTCCCGCCTTTTCACCTGGACTAAAATTAGATGCCTCCCTCCTTCTGTCAGCAGCTATAACAGCACACACAGGTGCAACCTCACAGTGACACACGTGCATATGAAAACACACACACACACACGCCTTCTACATTTGTCCTTGACACCAGGCCTCTGAGATGAATGACACTCCTTCCAACGCAAGCTGTCTCTCCCTCTGTCTCCGTCCTCTGCTCTTGTTTTATTTGGAGTGAGAGGACTGCAGTTCCTTAATGAATTAATGGTACACTATAAATGCATCTGTGGCACTGCAGCCAAACTCCATTAGCAGATAGCTTTGGCACAGACCAAACAGGCCTCCCCTCGCCTCATTCAGAAAACAGAAGCAACCCAGCCTTCTCCAGCCGTTTATTTAACAGCACGAGCAAGGAAATGTCACCTTTAGCGAGAATCTGCACATAATTTCCCTCAAGAGAGCCACTTACACAGCGGCACAAAGGAAGCGCATTCACCAACATCAAACACAATGCCATTCAACAGATCAAGAGCCTGATTAAGTCGACGCCCACAAAGCGCTCCCATGGTGTCTTTTGGAGAAAGGATTTTGTTGTCAAGCTGCAGATACTGGAATGCTGCAGATACACGGCTATTTGAGATGAGGGTCTCTGGAACATTCTGGCCACAGCTGTGCAAGCACACACACACACACAACACACACACACACAAAGTTTCTTCGGCTGCCAGACTGTCAGATACTGGATGAACATGTGTGTGTGTGGTGGTGTGTTGGCGTCATGTGCAATGTAGCAAGAGAGTCCCTGTTTCTCTGTGCACACATCAGCTCAAGTGTGTGTGTATGTGTGTGTGTGTGTGTGTGTGTGTGTGTTTAACCAGAGGAATGAAACTGCATTTTCAGCAGGAGCAATTTAGAGACCCTGGCATTTTGATGAGGTTTGAGCAGACTGTAGAAGTTCAGTCACGCTGCTTCACTGTTTTCACACCTGCAGTCAAAACAAATTTACATTTGTACTCCTGTAGTATTTTTGCATTTTGATTTTAAATATCCAGAATATTTTATATTGTTTTGTTTATATTTATTATTTTTCTTCTGTAACCAAAGAATTCCCCAATTTGGGATCAATAAAGTATCTATATTTCTATCTATCTATCTATCCATCCATATCCATCCATCCATCCCTCTATCCATCTATCCATCCATCTATCTATCTATCCATCTATCCATCCATCTATCCATCTATCCATCTATATATCTATCTATCCATCCATCTATCTATCTATCCATCTATATATCTATCCATCTATCCATCCATCTATCTATCCATCTATCCATCCATCTATCTATCTATCCATCTATATATCTATCCATCTATCCATCCATCTATCTATCTATCTATCCATCTATCCATCCATCTATCTATCTATCCATCCATCTTATATGTAAAAGTGACCAGCATCAATTAACTAAAGGAATTCTGACTAGTTTAAGAAAATAGGACAACATTTCAAATAATATATAACTAAAACAGTGAATCATAAATGTTACTTGTGCATGAAACATCTGCATTACACAATTAAAAAACACAAACAAAGTTCCTTTAAGACTAAGTGATACATGTTCGTATTATGCATGAGAGAACCAACATGTAGCAGCAGGCTTTGCTTGAGGTGTTTAAACGCTGTTTAAGACTTCAGGTGTGTCTGATTCTCATCAGTGTCAATCTATACTGTGATTGATCATGCACTACAGTACGTGCATGCAGTTTGTACCTAAGACTACAGGAGATGCAGCACTGTGGTCTTGGCTTAGTAGCTAATCATTGAGCTTAACCTCCTCTCTGCTGCAGACCTGCTCTGCATTGACCCAATTCCCAGGACTTAAGATACCAGTGGTCTTCCTATAAGACAACATGCAGCCCTGGATGGAGCCCTTTGATACTCCATGCACATCCCGTTGACTCAGCATGCTCCGACACAAACACTGTGGCATGGGAATATACGCTGAGCCAGATACATTAACAGTGGGAGTGATATTTATCTGTCTATTGATGCTCACATTTAGGTTGGACCAGAAGGTTTTGCAGCAGAATATCCATCCATCAACCACATAGGACCATAAGACTAATAAACACCTGAACTTTGAAACAACATCCATAACATTCATCTGGCTGCTACTTAGAATTTATTTATCTAACATATCAAATTCCAATCACTTGTATATAGACTTGTATTGCACTATTTTTCTTTTTACTATTTATTTGCACTATTTTTTTCATTTGTATTGTGTTGCACTGTTGGAGGAGCCTGTGACCTAAGCTTGTCATCGTCATAACTACACTGTAGCTATGTACACATGACCAATAAAAGCCTTGAACCTTTCAGCAGGGGGAGGGGGGGGGGCTTACATCATGAGAGGGGCACAATAACAGGGGGGGTCCCTGGTCAGTTCTACGGGGGGCACTGGCCCCTGTTGCCCCCTCATAGAACCGCCTCTGCTATAATAAGCCTTAACAGAATCCAGTATATGTGCACTTTCAATAAGAGTTCAGCGAAACATTTCAACCTCCAGCCAATTGATATCTTAACTGCACTGAAACAATGCAACCCTGTGTGACGCTGATTCTACACCATGGTTTTTACACAGGACTGGATGCAACATGGCTATGAAATGAGTGTGTGAGTGCGCATTAGTCGTGAGTATTAGCTCGACTTGGGGAACCCTGGGCTGCACCGTCTGGCCTCTCCATAAGACTCTGCTAATACCTCGGCCGTGCAATCAGGGAAACACCGCGGAGCCTGCATGTTAACGACAGGACAAAGAAAGAAATGCAGTTTCCGACAGAGCAGTCAATGTTTTCAAGTGTGCATTATGTATCTAAACATTTCTTTATTGTTCGATAAAGCAGATCTTTTCGGGCTGTGACTGCCTGAGTGTTGCAGAAGCCTGCCTGCAGTGACAGATGGAGACAGTTTGGTACGTTTGGATTGGCTCCACTGGTTTCTACAGGCACAGCTTTCTTTTATAAGACCACTTGATCCACGTCTGATAACAACGCACATGGAACATCAAGGGAATCCACTCCATTTGTGACGCTCCCATGATGCAACTGGGATTCATGAAACTGACCTTTAACGTTCTTCTTCCACCACAAACTATATCTCATGATTTGGACAATCAGATTGAATAGATTAAGGGTGCTCGTAGGGTTGTATACTTAAAGAACGGCTGATATTTGACCATGGCAAATAAAACATGGTCACCCAGAGGTCATGGTGCGCATAATGGACCAGAACAGCAATCAGGACTTCTATTAGTTATGCACCACACCAAGACAATCCTGCCTAATGCCATGCATAATAAAGACTCTATAGACCTTTCAAGTAAGCTGATGCCGTCAGAACAACTCAAACACTCCAGCATTGATCTGTTCCAGTATTAAAGGAGACGTTATGGACTATATAGTTATATATAGCTCAGAGGTTGCTCGTGACTAGACGTGTGCTGCCAAAGCAACAGACACGCCTAAACACATTGGGGAGACAACAGGTAACTACAAACTCAAAACAACATTATCAAGCTCAGTTTGAGAATACATCTTCTGTTTCATGATATACATTGTAAAATCAAGCCTGAAATTAAAGGGGGCTGCATCCTATTAAGAATGAGTTGTGACATGCTCCCAATAAAATGCCATATTGTGAAGAAAAAGATTACTTTTATTTTTCACTTGTTAGTAGATCATTACATAATTAGAATTTGTTTCCATTTTCTGTCATCTGATATTTTCCACATTTGCTTTTTGAGACTAAATTGTTCTCCTTTTCATTTCCTTTTAGTGTTTTTATAATTGTGTATTTGCTTACTGTACAGCAGGTTTTAATTGTTGTTCTCAGTGAGTGCTATAGAATACAATTCTTAATTTACATAATAGAAAATAAAGACAATGGCTTAACAGTTGCTGAAAGTATGTTGGATGGATTTTCACTGCAACAACCTCTCATATAGTGTACGCATGAAGGGTTAATTCATTAAGTTTGTAGACATTTTTTTTAAAACGGTATAATTGTCTCAGAAACTACACCCATACCATACCAATAATTAATGTTTTTGTAATTCTCTGAAGCCTCAACAACTCTCTGAATCCAGTTTCTCACATCCCCAGCTCTTTGTGGGCCTTATCATGTAAATGACAGAATTTGACATTTACCTCCTATCTTGAGCAAACCTGAGTGACGTCCATAACAGAGTCCAACATGTAGCCACATCGACCACAGTTATCTCCCATAGCTTTGTGTGTGGTTTTAAGGAGCCAGAGCTTGGAAATAAAACATAAAATAAATAAACACAACACTAGAATAATCTTCACCCACTCATCTCCAACATCATCAGGATGTTTGCCCTAGTATTGAGTCATTTCTGTGTTAGGCCTGAGCAGCAGAAGTGTTCTTATGCAACCAAACAGTAGCCATTCAAGACAGACAAACACATCGACAGGCTGGCAACACACACACACACACACACACACAACACACACACACACACACACACACACACACACACACACACACACACACACACACACAACACACACACACACACACACACACACACACACACACACACACCACACACACACACACACACACACACACACACACCACACACACACACACACCCCCACACACACACACACACACACACACACACACACACACACACACACACACACACACACACACACACCACACACACACACACACACACACACACTATAACCACACACACACACACACACACACACACGGAGGAGAAACACAGATGGAGGAGAAACACAGATGGAGGATTAGTTTAGATGACATTTGCCACAGAAATCGGGCTTTCTGCGTCACGCTGGCGTCATTATTATTACTGTATAGTCTAATGTTGACGTGCATTAAGGGGTGGCAGCGAGGAGGAGAGGGCTTGAAGTCGGAGGGCCAGATTGGTTCCGCAACGCCATTACAGACCACCATACTGGGTTCATTCATAAATACCAGAGGATCGCCATCTCGCAACGGTGCCATCATTTCGCAGTCGCAGCGAAAGCCCCCCCCCCTTCCCTTTACTCTTCAAAGCAATAATCCCAACAACACCCTCACATCTCACCCCCTCTCTTTCCTGCTGACTGCCAATATGGCTGTGCGGGCATAAGGCTACATACAATGATAGAGTAACGATAGAGGTTATCAAACAACAAATGTGTTGCGTGTTAGCAGCCGGTGTGCATGCGTTTAAATCAATCTGATGCATAATGGAAATAAAATGTGCTGTCCCCGGATGGAGCAGCAGGGATCGTGTGCGCCCATCAGCCAGCAGAAGGACCGCGGTTACGCCACTGAATACCAACATCTACCCTCCATGTAGGGATGTGGTGCCGAGCAGCATCTCTCCATACCTGGTCGTGAAGTATAGCTCCGCTTCAGGCTCGTCCTCGGTTCAGACGGATGTAAGACAAACGCCGAAAGCGTCTTAAAGCATTTTACACGGTTCATGTAGAGCTCATGTCGTCCGATTTCCAAACACCACCAGCAGACTCTCTCTCTTCCTCTCTCTGCCTCTCTCTCGATCTCTCGCATATAGGACGTGGGAGGTGCTATGCCCTCTCCCTTTTCTGTCCACACTGGATTTTCTTTCAGTTGATACACTTCCTACTGGTTGGATGCCAGCAAAACAACATATTTAAAACAGACTTCCTCCTATTTAGAAATAAAAAAATATTTAAGTGCAACTGTGGGAATGTTTGGATTAAAAAGAATCAAAGAAATGTGCATTCATATTTAAGAGACTTCACAAGCCCCCCCCCATAATCCTAATATTGATTATGACGAGCCTCAATCTTTTGTGAAATATAACATAAACCTAGTAGATGGTCCCCAAGGAAAACAAATCACATTGAAGCAGCCCAATGGATGACATACTGAGCACAGTCAATCCATTTCATTTCCAAAATAACAAATAATACATAAATCAAATCAGAAAGATAACTGCATCAATCAAGCAGATGTGTCTAAGGAAAGTCGAAATTACCAAATGAGATGCATTGTATTCAGTTATATAAAAAAGGTTATATGAAGTGAGCTATAGGGCTTTTAATCTTATAACTAAATATAAATGTAAGGGAACAAATAAATCACTCTTGTTGTCTGATCAGCACCACGGACAGCGACCTGATTGTGTTTCAGCAGAGAGAGAGCGAGAGAGCGAGAGAGCGAGAGAGCGAGAGAGAGAGAGAGAGAGAGAGAGAGAGAGAGAGAGAGAGAGAGAGAGAGAGAGAGAGAGAGAGAGACATGAGTAGAGTATAGCTGCACGTGCACATACTGATAATACAGACATATTAACACAGCAAGATTACATGTAATGGGCGGATAGGAGGGATTGCAGAGTCAATACACCAGTAAGTATATCAGCTCAGTATCAGCACGCACACAATCATTCGCGGCAGGAATGAAAACGTAACAATAACTTCGTTTAAAACCACAAACAAGAGTGAGGAAGACTAGAGGAAGACTAGAGGAAGACTAGAGGAATGCTAGCTCTGGTGCAAATAAAGACCTGTGATGGAGTCAGACCGGGCCTGGTTCTGTTGTCTGTACGTGACGGTCTCACTGTATGACTCACCCTCTCTCCATGCACCAGGCCTCTGTCGCCCTCTGTCTGTGAGCCTGGGAGCTGCAGGAGAGAGGCAGACAGTGGGGATACCAAGAAGCATTTGGTCAATTTGGGAATGAGATAATGAGGAGAAAAGATCATGCAAGAATAGGAGATATAGCTTTAAAGGTCCCACATTATACAGTTTTTCCTCAATATATTATAGGTCTCAGATATAGACAAAACATGTCTCTGAAGTGTTTCGCTCCAAACACCAAACAGATCATTGCAGCATCCCATAATCCCCTGTTTCAGCCCTGTAGGTAGGTAGGTAGGTCCGTAGGTAGGTGAGTGGGTGGGTGGGTAGGTAGGTAGGTCCGTAGGTAGGTGGGTGGGTGGGTGGGTAGGTAGGTAGGTAGGTACTTTAATAATCCCAATTTCGGAAATTATTTTGTTACAGGAGCAGTGTGTTAAAACAACATTAAATTACAAATACTTAAAAAGTTGAATAGAGTTAACAATGAAAAATAGTATATCAGATATAAACAATTCTGGATAATTAAATTGTTCTTTAAAAAAGTCAAACATACTGCTGTAGGCTTAATTGCAAATGCCAATGTTTGCAATTTTTTTCCATCTATTTGCAGAAAACATCAAATCTTTCCTGTGGTGAAATTAACATATTTATGTCAGATGCAGGGACAGAATATCATGCTTTTCCATATCTGCGCATTCACTGGGAAAGAAAACTATTACAAATAGCTGACATCCTACCATCAAACTCAAATCAGGTATAAAAAATGATATTCTAATCTAATATTCTTCCACAAACATTGGGTGATCACAAAACACGAGACTCTACAGTGGTGCATTGAGCTAAATGCTAACATCGGGATGCTAACATCGGGATGCTAACATTGACCTGTATATAGGGTTGCCAACTTTGGGTACCTGGCTGGAGTGAGATTTTGATATCATGGGTTTAATTACACATACTGTATGCGCACTAAATGACTGCTATCGTGTCAGTAGCGGGACCTTAGCATATATATAGGATATAGGATATATATATACGAATACACAATATTGGACACAGTCTATAAAGGGCACAAAGTTTCATTCACTAATGAAAGTCAAACACATGTTTGTTTCCACTGTTTTATTGTGTGCATAGGCGATAAGCAATTCATTGACTTATCGTAGGATAAATAAAAATGAACTCGATAACTTTTCTGACCTCGATAAATTGCCATTTACATGAGGATGTGACTAGCAGTTTGAAAGGATGTACTTGAATTATTATTATATATTATCATTATGTCAGTGGTCTAAAATGGTCATACAACGGGCCGACAATATTATCCTTTATCGCAATCATTTCCTGGAAAATGTATCCAACAAAAATTAATTATCGTGAGAGGCCCATAGGCCTACATGAAACACACACACAAACAAACAGACAAATCTACAGACTTACTCCAAACTGTCAAATATATTAATTAACGCACTCTCACTCTCATACACTCTTTGACTCTAGGCCCTAGTAGAACAATAAGCAGCAGACTTTTACTTTTTATCATTTCTACTGGATCTTAGATCATCTGCACATGCGCAATGCGGGTCGGGGATTGACCAACCGGCTCCCACTGCTCTGCTGTCTGTTAACGTTAAGAGTGGTGGGGGCGGGAGGGAGGGAGCGGATCGACAGCTTGAGCAGCTGTCAACTCAACATTGTAAATAACCAACCAAAAACCATCGCCGGTTCATCTTGTTTTTGGCGTGAGAATAGTTTGGGCAGCGTGAGAGCGTGAGATTGAGAGTGAATGAACGCCAGATGCGTGAGAGTTGGCAACCCTGCTGTAGAGCATAGTAATATTTACCAATATCTTAGATTTGTACGTCTACATTTGCCAAGTAGAATTTAAGAGTAGCTAAGCTGAGGCGGAAAAACGAAAAGTAACACTAAGACATGAGCGCACCAGATGATGCCTCTTAGGAAAAGTCACCAAAGTCAGTAGGGTTCATCATCTGGAAAGTGTGAATGTATGTGCCAGACTTCATGGCAATGTATACACTGTCAAGGCCAAACTAAAATATGTACCTGTTGGTGCCACTATGGAGCTCAAAGTCTGACTTCCTAACATCCGTACTGTGGCTGAAAAGAAGCATGTAATTACAAAAAGCCATCTAAAAACTCTGTGTATAAAACATGCTTTCATGCATTGACTTCTTTCCTTCTTTGTCCTCTTCTCATCAGCTCTTCAGATAGTGTCCGATGCCATGACAGGCCCCACACTCGATACGAGGCGTTGGATCAGGTCAAACAGCAACACAATGCAATAATTGGGTTTCTGTGTCCAATTTGTGTTTAATCGATAACCTGTCGCCCACCGCTGGCTGAGGGGACACACAACCAACACCCAGCAGACGCATCTCCTCAGAAGCCATTTCCGGATGGGTGCCTTCATTCCCCCGTGGCGGTGTGTGGCCACAACAATGACTCCATCCACCATTTCCCATGCATTACATCCAGCGCTCAAACACAAAGGAGCTCCCATTCAGGGCCCCTCAAGCGTGAATACAGAGCCACAGACACATTAAAGCTCGGGTGGTTAGGCCGCCTGAATGCCTGTGAATGTACTTGAGGACGACAGGTCAAGAGATCGAGTGGATACGACGGATGGGAGAGGAAATCCTTCATGGCAATTGTATCTTTCCACCAAATGTGTAATATGTAGAGTTCAATTATCTCCATCCAGCAACAACTGCATATTTAGGCAAATACACTTCGGTGTCATGTGGCTGAGAAATGCTTGATGAAAAGGTACCAAACATGTTTTGCAATACTTAAGAGGATTTGCCACCATTTAGAATAGGGTAAGTGAACCATGTATAAATACAGAAGATAAAAGTACATTAATTACTCCTTCAAACACACCTTAAATACAACTTAAATACTCCTTCAAACACACCTTAAATACTCCTTCAAACACACCTTAAATACTCCTTCAAACACACCTTAAATACTCCTTCAAACACACCTTAAATACTCCTTCAAACACACCTTAAATACTCCTTCAAAATCACCTTGAATACTCCTTCAAAATCACCTTGAATACTCCTTCAAAAACACCTTGAATACACCTTAAATACTCCTTCAAACACACCTTAAATACTCCTTCAAAAACACCTTGAATACAACTTAAATACTCCTTGAAAACACAACTTAAATACTCCTTCAAACACACCTTAAATCCAACTTAAATACTCCTTCAAACACACCTAGAAAACGAAACTTAAATACTCCTTGAAAACACACCTTAAATACTCCTTGAAAACACACCTTAAATACTCCTTGAAAACACACCTGAATAAGAGATTGTGTTTATGCAAAATGAACTATGATCAAAGCCGAGGTTTTAGATCGAGGAATATAATTTCTGAGTTAACAGAAATATGAAAAAACAATTACAGAAATCACTGGTGCGTAAATATTGTAATTTGGTCCAAATCAAATCCCACTTCCTCCTGGAGAGGCCCCTGAAGAAAGAGACACACATCTGGAGGTTTAAAGATAAGACAGGCAGACACTTGTTTAGTTCATTAAGGTTCCAGTTTATTATTTCATCATAGTGAGAAGATAAATTAAGACATATCAAAGGCAACAGTTAAGATGTTAAAGCTCCCATTAGCTCACGCAGACTGAAACGCTTCTTAGCGCATAAGGAGTAGAGCTTTAGAGAGCAAGAACACGTTAATGACAACTTCCAGTTTTGATTAACAATGTTAACAATCTTTGTTATCGGTAATTAAAAAACAACCTGCTTTGTAACCGGAATGTTTTCTGTCACAAATGGCTTCGATAGACACAATAACATTAACTGCTGAGAGCTGACAGACGCACGCACGTAATGTCAACACGGTGTGTCAAACATAGAAATGGATGTCACATAAAAAGGTCACAGTTTTTCAGATTGTCTTGGCAGTACCGATGGCAGTCGACTGATGTGACGCACAGACAAGCTTTTCTTCTTTCACGGGAGTTAAGCTTCAGTTCACCACGTGATGCGGGGGTTTTCACACACACACACACACACACACACACACACACACACACACACACACACACACACACACACACACACACACACACACACACACACACACACACACACACACACACACCACACACACACACACACACACACACACACACACACACACACACACACACACCACACACACACACACACACACACACACACACACCACACACACACACACACACACACACACACACACACACACACACACACACACACACACACCACACACACACACACACACACACACACACACACACACACACACACACACACACACACACACACACACATTTTCTCACTGGTCCTTTTCATGGTTGAGGGCCCGGTTAACAGCTGTTGGAACAAACAGAGAAAAAGAACGTTGCTGTATTTAAGGGTTTACTTCCAGTGTAAATCTAAGGGGTGATGGCGGGGGGGGTTGTGCGTTATCGGGGATGACGTATTTTTGTCTATTGATAGATTTATGATTGGAACATTTGAAAAAGTAGGGTAGACACGTGGAGATTATCCCGCTGAACAAACCGTGCATTTATCAAACAGGTCGGTTTTCCACACATCTTATTTTTTACAATATTCCAAAATCCTACGGAGAAATCCCGTTGCTTTGTTGTCGAGGAAACGCAGCTTACTTCCGGGTCGGCCTACAAAAATACGTCATCACCGCACCACTCTATAGCAGTTGATATAGTATGTGGCTCTACTTGCATGTACACTGAGATCTCACCCTCCTTTGTCACCGACTCGGTTATGTTCTTAGCCTTGGCGCTCAGATCGTTGACCATAGTGTCCATGGCGGCCTGGTGCTTCAGGAAAAATGGCCGGATCAAACGCTTGTACAACATGTCGGAGCCGTTCCACGTCACCGGAGCCATGCACCAAATCAGGAACAGACACTGAGGAGGAAGCAAAGGGCAGATCTTAGATATCACTTCCTGTCTGAAGTGACACATGTCTGGTTCGTTATCTTCTGCGATAATAATCGGACTGCTTCTGGCATTTCGCCTGTCGGTCTGGGTTCCTCGTCTCACAATATTTCACCCTTTTCTGACATTTTAAAAAGGTCAACTGATTCACTTATTCTTTTTTTTACAATTTGTCAAATCTTTTTGCATTAAATGAAAAGTGTTAACATTTCTGTGACATGCCAACTCTTGTGTTCCATTGCAGGCCAGTAGAAATGAACCATCACGATAAGGCACTTTTTATTCATCTCTTTTTTGCAGGAATATAATATTCATTTAAACGACAGATTAGCGATCACGATAATTACATTGAGAAGAAAATGACTACTACAACTGGTGGGGATTCATGTTTCCCTATGAACTGTATGTAGATATACAAACTAATATTCATAGTAAGCAGCTAGTCTTTATCGTCATATTGTTATATTTTAATAAAATACTAAAGTACAATAGTGCCACCGTTCACAATGAACTGTTCTTGATTTGCAATGTAGCACTTTGGTCAGAAGCAACCCAAACTAAGTGCATTGAATCATGTGGGTACAACCCCAATAAGTGTGTAAGTACATTGGTCAGACGTGTTAAGTAATGGGCTGAATATCATCAGCTGTCTGAAGGTCTTCCTCATTGTGACGTTACACACATTGTCCACAAGAGTGCGCTGTTGGTGTCCGATTCCATAAACCCTCCCATCGACTGGATTCAACATGTTGTGACTTTGGCTTCACGGGTAAAAGAGACTTATACAGGGTGCAAAGAAAAGGAACGTTTGCTCAATAAATAAAGGTGTCAAATATGAACCCATACACAAACGTTTCAAACGTATTTTAAAAGGCCAGCCGACCTTGCTGGCGTAGTAGAAGGGAAACCAGAAGAGGAAGATGTCGGAGAAGGCCTCGACGATGCTGAAGATTCCATACACCACCCAGTAGGTCAGCCACTGCGTGTCGTCCTCCTTCACATTGCTCTCGATGGCCTTAATGCTGACGGGACGACACAGATTGATGGAGGTGTTAAACATCATAAAAACAGAGGGTTTACCAAAGTGCTTCACACCAAACATAACATTATAATAAAATATAATATTACAATAATAGATAAAAGGCACATATAAGAATGAATACACGTTACATAAAGGCTATGGACAGACAATAAAAGCATAACAATCAATAAAACATAGCTCAGACTGACTCGAAAGTGAGGGTGGGTCTTTAGGCGGGACTTAAAAGTTTGGAGGGTGGGCGACCATTTGAAATGTGGTGGCAGGTCGTTCCAGAGCCTGGGAGCTACCGCTGAGAAGGCTCGATCTCCCCTGGTCTTTTTCTTGGTTTTAGGGACTACCAGCAGCAGCTGATCAGCCGACCTCAAAGCCCTTGAGGGGGTGTACTGTACACCTTGAGGGGGTGTACTGTACCCCTTGAGGGGGTGTACTGTACCCCTTGAGGAGGTCGGAGATGTACTGAGGGACAGCCCATTAAGCGATTTAACATCAACACCACATACTGCAAACCCCTAATTTTTTTTATGATATGGTAGAATCTGTACTCAACATGCTAGGTTTTTGAAACCTTTAACTCACCAAATCACATTTATTCCATCTGTCACATACTTATGTAAATATAATACCTTGCTTTATATTTTGTTATTGTTCATTTGTAAATTCAAAATTTCTACTTTCTTGTCTTGTCTATTTATTGTACAATGCTGCTGCAACACAAACATTTCTCAAATTGGGATCCATAAAGTTCTATCTTATCTTATTTAATGTAGCCTTCAGGTTTGTTTGCAACATATGAAAAAGAACACATGGTATGTTTAAGCAGCACTTAATGCATAGGTTCAGATATTGTGTCACCAATAAGCACATAGCAATGACTTATTGGCCATTTCATCCATTCCTCCTCTTCATTAAGGTTTTAACGGTACTACTACTTTTATCGATACCGCTTATCGGTCCGGTCTTTTAACGGTACTTTCATCGGTTCTTATGGAGAAAAAAAGAATAAGGTAAACTAACTAAACAAATTGTGAACAAAACTAACATTGCTTTTTATTTAAATTAAATAAATAAGATTTCACATCAAAAGAAACAACAATGTTTTCACAAATGGTATTAAATAATCTGATGACAGAACTGTAAACAGAACAGCTGAAACTAATCATTAACCCATGTTTGTTTCATTGAGTTAACTGCTAGCATACAGAACACCTGACGTGGAAACGTCACTCGTGGATGGGGGGGCTACAGAGCTGCTAGAAAGACAGTCGAAAACTCTTATTGCACTTTTGGTAACGAGCATTGTCCACCTGGAGACGGGTAAAGTTTAACCACACCTCGGAGCGCTTAGTTCTCTCCGCCATCTCCTCCGTGTGTGTGTTGCTGCTGTACTAACAGAACTTCCAAGAAGTCTACTCTCAGCTTTTTCGGTGAGTAAAATTATAATATTATACACGTTAACCCCGTTAGCAGGTGTTTGTGTGCTTGTTAGCTTAGCTTGTTATGTAGCTTATTAGTCAGCTAAGGACGTAACCCTTTATACATATATACAGTTTAGTTTATGATTCAGCCTTGGGTAAGACTTGTATACTATATGGCTATGACGCCCATAATGCTAAACGGGAGCAAATGTAAAAAGGGGACCCAATTATCCCAGTGGGGCCGCCGGAGTCCACGCCGCCGAATCTAACGGGGCTGCAGGGGGCTAGCTCGCTAGCGCGTCCCGGCCATAGGTCCCGGCGGCCGTAGCTAGCCCCCTGGGGCTCCGTTAGCTTTGGCCAGCGGTGGAGTCCGGCGTTATAACTGGAGATCAAGGAATGCAGCGAAACGCGGACTTGGTTCGCCTGTAGCCCGCTGTAGTATTAGCTAAATAAATGATGTTGAGCAAGGTTTATTAAGCTGAACACCGCCACAATTATTCTGCTATGTATCGGTACTTATTTTTATTTTATTAACGTGTGAATGACAAGCATTAAGAATAATACCAAATAGCTAATTATCTTGCAGATTGTCTCGTTTGATTATGAATGTAACGTTTATATAGTGGAACTACACTGTTTTATCAAAAACCAAAGTGCCACGCAGTGACTTGGTATGCATGTATTTCAGCAGGAAATGTGCAACCTAGATGACATTTACCAACACAGACTATATAGAAATATTTGTAAAAGTTGTTCGTTACTAAATGAATATGGCATTAACCCTCCTGTTGTCTTCGGGTCAAATCTGACCGATTTACTACTTTCATCAATCATGACTGCAAGCTGGGTTGTTAGCATAGACTGTGTTGTTAGCATAGGTTGTTAGCTTAATACTGAGAGCATGTTAGCTTAGCTTCTTAGCCTGAGCTAGGTCTGGAACGTCACGCTCGTTGGCAGCAGGTCCCGCCCTGTCCCGCCTCAGCTCCGCCTCAGCTCCGCCTCTTTGCCTTTATTTGGAGCAGGCGGGAGTTAGACTCTGACGTCACTGTCGAGCCGTTAGTAGCCGACTCCGCCTACTTAGGGCTTCACGGCAACTCTGCAGAATCCTATGGGTGACGTCACGGACCCTACGTCCATTTATATATACAGTCTATGGTTCTAACCCTATCTCCTATTCCTTGACCTCCGAGTGAAACGTCACGGGGTTAAGGGATAGTGGATAGGAGAATTCAAAAGGACTTAGGAGAAGAGACTGCGGTACTTTAGAGAATCCGACTGCACTTTCACTATCCGACGTGTTTATGATGCGCCAGCTGACGTCATTTTGTGCGTCTGCTGCTGTGGGGAAACTATGGAAACTACAGTTTTCTATACAGCGGACTACAACATGGATGTTTAATAAGAACGAGGGACTCATCTAGAGACTCTGCACCGTGCTCTGATGCTGTTGCTTTATGAACGTGGACAACAGAGAAACATATTTTTCATGACCAAAGTTGGAATTGAAATAAAAAAGCAAGGTGAAACTTATGCTCGTCACCCTCTCCCTCTGGTCCACATTAACACAAAAAATGATTGTATGAACTATGAAAATATCTTAAAATCAATACAAATGTATTTATTATAAACGTGAGTCTTTAACTATCACTGTGTATATCACCATTCAAACATCTTTTAACAGTTGAACAAACCCCACACAGCTCAGTGAAACGTTGACTTTATTTGATAATTTCAGTAAAAACTAACGTTCATATTTCTCTTTTTGATTATAATACTGATGAACGTTCAGAACAAAGCACTTTAATAAGCACCGTAACTTTCATGATATCATTTCTCCGTCATAATCGGTTGTTTCCGTGAACGGCCGACTGTTGTGTGACGCAAATGCTGCGGCTGCAAGGCATTGTGGGGCAGCATTTTCTCCTCTCCTTTCGGTTTGGGAGGTCCAGTGGTTCCTAAGCTAAAGGAGGTTATAAAGGAAGTTTGAAACCTCCTTTCTTTTCATCTAGAGAATTCGAACGGCACTTATCATGGCTGCCACTGAGGGACTTCCGGGTCATTTCACTCCGTTAGGAAGGTTCCTAAGCTAAATGGACTATTCGACGTCAGCCCGGGGCTCGGTACCCATCCCTACTCTTCGTACAGAGCTAACATGTTCTGAAGTTCAGCTAAAGCTAAAATAAGGCATCAGAACGCAGGCTGAGCCAAATTGTGTGGGGAGTTTCCAAAAATGCCAGTCGATTGAGTTCAAAAGTCTCAACTGCTTTTATGACGGAGCTGCAGTAAAGAGGTAGAAAACACAGAGTGAGAGATGTGCACCAAAGGATCAGTAGGAACGGAGAGCACTTTATGGCCCTTAACCGGAGGATTAATGATTACAGTGACCAGTACGTTTTACAGTGTATAAAAGTGTCAAAACAAAAGTAACACTGGTTTTTCATATCGTAATCTTTTCTAGAACATCAGAGACACCAATTAAAAAGTGAAGAACATATTCACACTAGTGTAAAAGAAACATTGTTAGTAGTCTAGAAATCCATGTAATTGTAATATTAAAAGGATACCATGTGACTTTAAGGGCCGGATTGATTCGCAAAGGAGAAACATAGGTGTGACGAATGAGATGTAATAATGAACAAAGGCTCCATTCCATTTCGATGTTTCATTAACACAAAGTGACCCTACTCGCAGTGCAGGTAAGGTCACCTTTTGTTATTAGACATACCTGCTTACATTGCATGTTCTAAATAAATTATCTTTTTATATGTTGTGTTATTTTCACATTTCCTAAAATAAGCCTAACTTCATATCCTTACATTGGTCCCCAACTCGTTTTTAGAAAGGATTTTAAGGTTCTGGTTATTAAGATAAGATAAGAGAGAACTTTATTGATGCTAGTTAGGGAAGTGTGTGTTGCAGCAGCATACAAAGACATGGCATTGTACAATACAAATGAAAAGACAAGAAACAAATAAGAAAGTTGAATTTACAAATTAACAGTTACATATAGAGCCCTGCGTGGAAATGGACTGGAATATATATGTGCCCTTCTCCAACCTCTCATTGCTCTGCAGTCTCTGTAGAAGCTTTTTAAAAAACTACTGAAGAACTATCTTTTTACACTGGCTTTTATTTCCATTTGAAATGTGTGTGATGTGTTCTGTTCTTACGTTCCTTTCAGGACTCCACGCGGTCTGTGTTTTGGTTTTATGTTGACCTTACATTTCTGCCTCATGTGGTTATTGTATTTCAGTCAGACAACTCACGTGTTTCCCAATATGTTTATTATAGCAGCATATAGTTTGAGTTTGGCGTCTAGGCTCGAGCCTCATCACTCCACGGATGTACATAGAACATTGAGTGATGATTAGATAACTATCCCCCGAGCCTACAGGTCAGGGCTGTTCAATGAATCGTATTTTAAATCGCAATTACGATATTGGCTTGCAACGATTATGAAAACAACAAAATCAAAATAAAACGTTTTTTTTTTTTTTTTTAAATAATAATAATTTTTTTTATTGGTTTTTCAGTTGAATTATAAAGTTCAGGGTATTCAACTGTTAAAAACATACTGTTCACATTTTTTTTCTTTCAATAAATGGATGTTTTCAAAGTAAATGGATAATCGTTTTTAATAGTCATGATATCAATTATTGACCCAAATAATCGAGATTATGATTTTTGCCATAATCAAGCAGCTCTACTACAGGTGGAAGCTGGGGGGGCAGGCGAGCAGCAGCAACATGAAACACAGCAAGTGAACACAGCAGTGGCAGCATAGCGAGGCAGAGGCAGGAAGACCTGGCAGCTTAAATAGAGCGCCATGTTTAGGAGAATGTGTTTGGTTGGTTGTCAGAGGGACGAGGTGCGTCACGTGGTAATGTATCATTGGTGCTCGAGTTGACTGCCTGAACTAGCTCGCAGGCTTCGCCCCATTCATGTTTCTGTGGTCTTAATTGTAACTTTTGTTCTTATTGTGAATTCTATTTCTGTGAAAGGTGCTATAATAACGTATTATTATTATACATACGAGAAATATGCTGGATAGGCGAATCCAATCAGGTTGCAGAGCAGTGAGGCTCCAAATCCAAACAGCAGATACAGCCCGACCAAACTCAGAGCACCTGCAGGGGGAGAAAGACGAGAGGGGGGGGGGGGGGGAATCCAGTCACTTTACAAACACGCCAACAAAGTGTGCCCAATAGCAGGATGTCAGGACCGCACAGCATCAGGATTAGGAGGAGCACTAACACAAGACAAACACTGATATTCAAAGCAGTCAGTTGATACGTTCACAGTCATGTGAGACAGCTTGGCATATTGACCTTAAACAAAGGCCGGTTGTTTTCCACTTCACATTTGTATTATTGCTGCTGTGCTGCGAGCTGAAAGTTGAAATGCCGGGTTGATTGATTGATCGTCAATTAATCTGCTATCACTTTTTTCATTCGACAATGCTCCAGCTTCTCAGATATGAAGATGGAATGCTATTCTTTACCAAATATGAGCGTAAACTGAGTATATTTGGGATTGGGATTGTGGTCGGCTGAAAGATGTCACCGTTGGCTCTTGAAAAGGGGCAATTTTCTTACATGTTGTGAAGCTGACCATTGAGCGGCCCGACCAAGCAAGGAGGCAGAACGTCCAAAAATACAATGTGGGCATTTATTAAATCGTACACATATGACACAGCCTCAATCTGCTGCTCCTGTGCGCACAGCCACCAGCCACCACCAGGATCTCACACACTCCCTCCCCGAACAGACAGGGAAACAGAGCCTAAATACCCACACACACTAATCAGCAATTAGACACAGGTGAGGGGGGAGGAGACAACACAGGGCACCAGGTGCACACAATCAGCAACAGACATAACAGAAGGGGGAACACTTTTCAAACACAAACATATAACTGAACAGAAGTACACACATACAAACCCAACTAAACGCAGTCAGCACTTATACAATTAATGCCACTTAACGCTATGATGTCTCCACCCTCACATATTATTTGCACCCGGATTATTCTTAACCGCTGTCATTCTACACCAGCATAAGCACTTTCTGCGCTCTCGCTAACTCCCCTATCTTGTCAGGCGGAGCCGAGGACCCGACCAGCACCTGCCAGACGACATTTCAATCAATACGGTTTAATCCTTTAATAAGTTACCTTCGTCACACATGTTATAACCCAAATAATCTATGAAGAACCCTAATCCAGTCCTAGTTTAAGGCTTGTAGACGCCATCATAGAAGTGTTAGTTACATTATACATTTGTGAACACGGTGAGGGCAATTTTTAGAAACCACACCTCAATGTAACGCAGTGATGTACTAAACACCACCTTCTAACTACTACCTTAATAATACACAAGAGCGTTTACACTTAAACACCAATTTTAACAAAAACAAAGGATTATAAACTTCATAAAAAAAGGCAGCGCTATACATTGTACAGTGTTGTCTAATAAAGTGGCCATTTTGTATATCGGATGTTTTACTTACAGGACATACACACTTACCAAAATGTTTTCCAGGATGTCAGCTCCGTGTGATTTGACTACTGTTAACAAAAGCAAGTTGGCTGCAAAGCTTAATCGCCCTAAAGCTCAAACAGCTTGGTGGTTAGCTGGCGGCGAGGCACTGACTTCAAAGCAAATACACTGCAGCCATTTTAGCCTCCTTCCATTACATTTGATTTATCAGGAGGAAAACAAGACAAGAGGAATGACGTCTACCCATATATCATTCAAATGTATGCAAAACTCATCTGCTGATATTCAATTCAACCGTGAGGAATCCCAGAGGCATAATAAAGTCACAGTATTGAGAGCACTTAAGGCCTTTGATACCGCTCTCATCATCGGCTGCTTTACATCTCATTTGTTTGTTCCAGCTCATAAAACAAATGTCCGTGCAATTCCCCGTCTGCTTATCTATCTCTAATGAGGGGAGAACAGGAGGAACTGGATGAACGGGAGGACCCCAGAGAGATACTCTGCACAGCAACGCGTTGTATAGGGAAGTATACAACCGACTTATTTAAATACAAGGTTCCTGCAGGTTTCACCAACTCAAATTTAAGACTTTTTAAGACCACTTTGAATATAATTTAAGACCAATTTCACGGCAAGAAAGTATGAAGGAAAATTGCTATGAAAGAAGAAATACTTCCCATAATTACTTACAAAGTAAATGTATTCACGTTCAACATAAGAACAGTGACTGAACATAACAGCACACAGAACTGTTAGCGTGTTAGACAAAAAGTGTGTGTGTGTGTGTGTGTCCTAGCATTACTACCCTTGTGGGGACCAAAATCTGTTTACACAGTCACGAGTGGGGACTGGCTTGCCTTATGGGGACAAAATGGAGGTCCCCATAAGGGGTATCATTAATTTTAGGGTGAAGACTTGGTTAGGGTTAGGCATGTGTTGGTTATGGTTAAGGTTAGGATAAGTCTTCAGGAAATGCATGTAAGTCAATGTAATGTCCCCTGAAGTGATGTATACATGGTGTGTGTGTGTGTGTGTGTGTGTGTGTTACACCCCCCCCTCTAGGGTAGAGGAGATTAACATACACCAGTATGGAATTGGTAAAGTTATAACAACAGGCAAACAGCCGGGCACAAACACAAGTGGCCAAAAGGGCGCAGGTTCAGCTAAAGAGCAAACAAAAAGAGGACTCTAAGAAGGGAGCCTGATCAAATAAGAATAAAGGTTTACAAAGAAAACGTACCAACAAAAGGAGACTGTAACAAAACACAGCTATGGTGTAGGACAACAGTTCAGCGTAAGGCTATCCTAACACAAACACCACTAATCACAATAATGATAACACGACCACACAAGGTACACAACGTTAAGACAGTTGCGAGAGGCGTCTGTTCCCACAGAGCCTCCTGAATGTTCCCACAGCGTTTTGTAGTCCTCCCCCGGAAGAAGTTGCATGCTGGAGGTGTGCAGTGATTGGAGGATGTCGGTCCAATCACCTCTCCGGAAGCGTAGACGGGACAGCCAATGGCATCCTGGGAACCTCAAGGTGCATAGTAATCAGGAGGACATTACGAGGGTTAAATGCACTGGGGAGCCAACGGCCGTAACAGTGTGTGTGTGTGTGTGTGTGTGTGTGTGTGTGTGTGTGTGTGTGTGTGTGTGTGTGTGTGTGTGTGTGAGTGACAAGAGCTATCGTCTGAGCTCTGCTGCCTTGGCTACAACCTTTCATCGTTGCAGTTGTAGGATTGGTGTTTATCTACGGCAGGGATCACCAACTACATTTGTCCAAGGGCCAAAATGTATCCAATAGACACTATCGCGGGCCAGCGGGGGGGGGGGGGCATGAATACATGCTCTGAAAGTAATCAGAATACAGTTACAGTTACATGTCTTAAAAAAGTAACGTGTTCAGGTTACTTTTAGAATACTTTTGAAATACTTTCTTTTTCCATAACAGATGGGTATGTTTTGTTAAACAGGAGACACTTGTTTTACTGTTTTAATGGCTTATCAAGAACTCAAACACAACATCTTGGTGTCATTCTGGACAGCTCCCTCTCATCTGCACCCCACATAAAAAACATCACCCGGACTGCATTCTCCTGCTGTAAACCTTTCCTTAGAATATGTTATGAATTATAAGGTGTCCTTGGGTGCTTTGAAAGGTGCCCCTTAATAGAATGAATTATCATTATTATTATTTATTATGATTATTATTATTATTATTATCTGAAACGATGTAATAACTTTTAAA
Organism: Harpagifer antarcticus; assembly: GCA_902827135.1. NCBI lineage: Eukaryota > Metazoa > Chordata > Actinopteri > Perciformes > Harpagiferidae > Harpagifer > Harpagifer antarcticus. The sequence goes on from CADEHL010001343.1 coordinate 222,436, forward strand.
ACTGTTTCCAGTCACTTGCCCCATGCATTCAGCAGCAGCAGGCCATTCACTTTGATTTGATCCCGTTATAAATGTCATCATTTCGACAATAAAGAAATGCTACATCAACGTTATCTTGCACATTTTATCTAACCATCTCCGTTTCTAACTTTCAATATATTTTAAAAGAGATCTCTCTCTCATCTGCGTGCGGGGGCGGGGCCTCACAGACACGCTGCATCTCTCTCTCGCTCACAGACACGCTGCAGCGCTGTGCAGTGTGCACACAGTTCTGCCGGTAATGAATCTTACATTTTGTGAGGAAACTTTTCCACCAATAATTCCAATAAGTATTCCAAAATGTATTCACTTCAGGTTTACGAAAGTAACTGTAATCAGATTACTCGTTTTTCAAATGTAACGCCAGCTGAATACAGTTAGCCTACTTGATTTTTGTATTCTGATTACTTAACGCCGTTACATATATTCCGTTACAACCCAACCCTGCTTCTAGGCTACTGTCCCGCAGCTCCTGCCTCTCTGTTGGACTCTGTCGCAGAGGGGCTGCTGCTGTGGTGCAGAGCGCACAAAGCAGACTCTTCACAACGAAGGATCTCTTCTTCTTCTTCAAGGAAGGGAAGGTTTCGCAGTACGCAGTCTACTGTCCCGCAGCTGCTGCCTCTCTGTTGGACTCTGTCGCAGCAGGGTTGCTGCTGTGGTGCAGAGCGCACAAAGCAGACTCTTCACAACGAAGGATCTCTTCTTCTTCTTCAAGGAAGGGAAGGTTTCGCAGTACGCAGTCTACTGTCCCGCAGCTGCTGCCTCTCTGTTGGACGCCGGTACTGCACCTTACTCACGAGACGTTGTAAAAAAAAAAATGGGTGGGGGGCGAACGCAGTCACCCCCGTCTGCGGGCTGGATGAGAATGTCTGGCGGGCCGGATGTGGCCCGCGGGCCGCCAGTTGGTGGTCACTGATCTACGGTATTTAGCGTCCACCGCACCTCCGCTTTTAAAGTTGACCCAAACGTCGCCCGGAGGTCCCGCGATGTTGTTGTTCGTGGTTCCATGTTGATTTATTTCAATACAAATTGTTGGGGGGAACTGAAGGGCTATTACCGTACTGGTTACGCTCAGTACTCGAGTTGAGGGGGGATGTGGGGGGGATGGCATCCCCCCTGAAATAAAAACGGTCAAAATCATCCCCCTTCTTAAACTGCCATTAACCCTTTCCATCCCTTATGTAATTGTATCAATGAACGTGGCACTGGTATTACTGCTATTTCAACATTAATTTTGCGCATTTTGAGTAAAATACTGTGGGCGAGGGAGCACGCACACACGCAATGACATTTTTACCAAGTCACTGACGCTATACTATGCGAGTGCCCTAGAGGGCGCCAGAGCGCCGTGATGCGCCTGTTTGATCGATGCCAGAAGCGCAGGTAACGGTCATCACAATGGCCAAGCGACCAGGAGGACAACGCGATCTGAGGGACTTCATATTTAAAAATACTAAAAATAACATTTCAGGTAAGTCAAGAGTCAGTAATCTTAGTCTTTACTCATTACTTTAGTCACCAAAGGTGGAATCTATGGACATAAGCAGCAATAACAACTTAGTTTGGAGTTATACATTTTTCTCTCGTGTTAGCTAGCTGGTAAGACTCAAAACCACCAGCACCAGAAGAGCTGAAACCCCTCCTTCAAGCAGTGAACACTCTGGTCATCTCCACAGCTGAGTGTGAACGTGGGTTTAGTCAGATGAACATTTTAACCACAACTAGAAGCTCCCTAGAGGTAAAAAGCATGTCAGCCTTGCTTTTCATCAAGTGAACCCTCCAGTGAACAAGTTCAGACCAGAGGTCAAGACTTGGCTTCAAAGCCATTGCTTAGCTAACAATCCAAAAGCAAGAGCCAGAAAAATTGAGACCAAAAAGCATGATTATGAAAATCTTTGGAAACTTCTATGAGATGGGTGAGAGTGGAGGAGGCAGCCATTGACAACATTGGTCCTATTTTGTATTATCTGTATAATCTTTTAATATATTTTCATATTTTGTAAACAATTTCAATTTGCACTTAATGCCCTGTTAAAAAAAGTAACATTGGGAATGTTAACATAAAATATTTGTATTTGAACTGCAATAAAATGACGGATCAATATTTTTCAAATTTCTTTCCTCAAATTCTTCATGAAGAATTTACATAATGATTTAATTAATCACGATACAAATGTAACCTTTTAGATATCAGTTTTGATCGTATACCAGTAACTGCTTTTTTGAAAAAATACACTATAATTCAATATTCTAAAAACTATTTTGACTTTATTATTAGTATAATCAGTTGAATAATAAATGAGGGACTGTTAACCTACAAGATTTGTACCATAGACTTCCATTATAACCACATTTTTGTATCCCCTCCCCCCCCTTTAAATGAAAGTGAAAAAAAGATTTTGCACTAATTGTCCTCTGCATTTGACCCTAAATGTTAGTGGTGCCATGGCAACCGGGGACCGACTCTAATTCTGAGGTGCCTTGGTCAATTTGAGTACTGGTTACGCTGCAGCACGGACATTTCCCCCAAAACACATTTAGACGTGATCGCAACACAGAAGTAGCCTACCTTTCAAATCCGATCATTTTTAAGACCTTCTAAATCATAATTAAGACCTCTTGATCATATTTAAGACTTTTTAAAGCCTTAAATTCTGATTATCAAGACCCTGCGGGATCTTAACAATGTACTAAATATGTACATAATATGAATGCTGAAAAACTGCTATCAGGGGTCCATGAGACTTTCCAACTTCCGTACTGCACAAAGAAAAAGAACAATGCTGCCATGTGACCTGACCTACATTGTACAGCCTTGATGGAAAACACATGTTCTTTTTGTGGAAACACCAAAAATCAAAAAGGCCCAAAGCCATGAAAGCGTTGTGTAACCCTGTGTGACTCACGCTGCTCATTAGAGCTGCAGGAGCTGTCATTCGGCCTAAAGTCCAGTTCCTCTTAGCATCAAATCACAACAAGCCATTGTTAGGAGTACAGCGGGTGAGAGGATGAAATTGAACATGAAGCTATCAAACAAGGTCTCAGAGATCATTAGACTGAGTCACACTTATGTTTATACCAAATACATCTGTCTATAATTAACATATTTGTATTTACATTACTAGAATATACTTTCATCTACTGTGCCGTATTTCTTCTTATCACCTGAATCTCCTCCTAGAGCACCATTGAGTTCTTTGTAACCAAATCTCTCTCAGAGGGGCGTGGGGAGGGGCTCCTTATTTTCATCTAAAGTAACAGACAGAGAATCAGCACTTTGGAAACAGGGCTGAAACAGAGGGGATTATGGGTAATGCTGCAATGATCTGTTTGGTGTTTGGAGCCTTCAGAGACATGTTCTGTATCTGAGAACTATGATATATTGATGAAAAACAGTACAATAGGGGACCTTTAAGATGTGTAATGCCAACAACTACGCTGTAGCTTTTTGCAGATGACAAATCTCACTCCTGAGTTTGGCTGCATATGAGACATCGCTACTCGAGTGAGCACATTAGTCCTCTCACTTCAGAGTGTCCAAGAGACAGCATGAACTTGAGACGTTTCTGAGCTAATCAGTGTACGTACGGTTTAAGGGACAGCGCTCTGTCACTCTGTTCGACTGACATGCAAAGGCAAAGTGCAACATAACAGTGAGGCAACAGGAAACATATTCCTGTATGTAACCCATTATTAAAAAGGACACATTCGTCTACAATGGCCACATTATGAAATGTCTAATAAGTTAGTACTGCAAATAGTATTGCTCAAAGTGTAATTTAGCCGCTCTGTCTGCTCCTACCTTAGAGTCGTGTTGAGTGATATTTGCAAAACAATCTGCAGTATTTGTTTTGAAAGCCAGTTTGGTGATGTGTGTGCGTGAGCTACAAAAACATGGAAGTATTTAAATGCAGATCACACAGGGTATAAGCAGGAATCCTGAAGTCACATGTAAGACCTTTTAAGACCCTTTAAGACCCTTTCCATACATTTTAAGACCTCATCGCCACTTGGAGTTCTAACCGGTTACCTTGGCGACACACTTGACCTCACATTGACTATATACAGTATTGATTGTCCTTCCTCCTTATCTTCCAACCATTTGGACGCAGACTTGCATTTCCCCATAACGATGCTGTTTAACAACCGGCGTAAACGGACCTTCGCGTGCTATCAAGCAGTGAGCGTGCGATGTCCTGTTCAGATGACGTCAAACCCAACGGGATGCCATCAATAAACTACACAGAATCACACTACACACCTACGCCATGACTACATTCAGGCAGACTGTAGAACACAACCTCTCTGGACCATTTATATACTTATTGGAAACAAGCTACAAAATGCAATACCTTGGAAAATGCTGTTTAATAGCCTTAATTTTCACTAAATTGATTGATCAACTTTGAATACTTTCTAAGACCCCACGGACCCCCTGGGACACCAACTGAACCTCCTGAACAGTCATATTCAGTAAGGCAGGAGTAACATATCGACTCATATTAGCTTATCTCAAAAACATGCAGTAGAGAAACCCCAAAGATATGTGAGCTGTAGTTTAAAAATATTTCTCAAACTTATGATTACTTTTATAATCAAATGGTTTTCAAATGGCAATAGCAACACATTTCCATCACTATTTCCTAATTTGTATAACCAACACGACAAACTTCAATTTAGAATTTTGTAAAACAGGGAAAAGCAACATATTTAAATGAATGCTATTTGCAGGGGCTTTTATAAACATGCTTGTGATCCGGGTGGGAACAGCATTAAACATCCATACCATTGGGAACTTAAAATGTTGTTTTTTTAAATGCTGTGTTTAGTGGTTTGAATGTAGGTCACCCTGGCTCTCACGCTTCCTGTTATCATGTGGCATTGTATGCAAAATGCTGAAGTGTTTGGCCTGGTATTGAATTCTACTGTCAACAGAGTTTAGTCAAAAAACAACCTCTTAAAACTAAGAGCAGACTGCAGATGAAAACCAGTCATGCTGGAATGTCCTGCCATCTTTGGATTGCACTGGATATTTCAGGACGTGATAAAAATACCCCTGGGACCAGCTGCTGGTGGGATATTACAAGCTGTTAATTTCAACAGCAATACACTGAAATAGGGATGTGTAAAGACGAGTATACAAACTCTAATCTTGTAATGTCTGAGCTGGATGAACTTTGGTATTCGAGCATGAGAAGGGCAATAAAATGAGCCAGCTAACAGTGCCAGAGGATATGAACAACCACACTGAAAAGCAGAGGTGGGAGAAGGACTAAGATCTTGTACTTGAGTAGAAGTGGAAATACACAGATATTGTACTTGAGTAAAAGTAGAAGTACCAGAGTGTAGGAATACTCTGTTACAGTAAAAGTCCTGCATTCAAAATGTTACTCAAGTAAAAGTATTCTCATCAAAATATACTTAAAGTACCAAAAGTAAAAGTAGTCGTTGTGCAGATTGGTCCATTTCAGAATAATGTATATGATATGTTTTATAATGATTGATCATTAAAGTGTTGGTGACTTTGTATACTGCAGGGTAGCTTGTGAATTTACTCCAGGTGGAACTAAAGTCTGATATTTCACATCATTCATCCAAATCTGTGAAGTAACTAAAGGTTCAAGAGAAATGTGGTGGAGTAAAAGTACACTCTGTATAGAAGTGGGGTAGACGAACAAAGTAGCATACATTGGAAATACTTAAATAAAGTATCTCAAAATTGTACAGTGCTTGAGTAAATGTACCACCTCTGACAATGAGCCAGCTAACAGTGCCACAGGATATGAAAACCACACTGACAAGTACTGAACAGTGTGGCAAAAACCGGTTTCAGTTGTAATGCCAAACCAAATAAAGTGGCAAAACATTAGCTCAACTAGCTTGGTTGTTTGCTCAACATGGAGAGTAACTAGCTAGTTGTTATGGAGGGGGACGCGGAGTCCCTTAGGAAGTTCGGTATTTATTTTCTTTGGAAGTACAAACAGAAAAACTGACTGGTTGAGTTTGGCTTTCTTTTTGAGACTTTAACTTACCCACGGTGATATACTCTCTTTTCACTCCCGTTTTTTCTTCCAACGTCGCCAACTGGTCTGTCACAAAGTTCTTCTCATGGAGCAGAGTCACGAAGCGCTCCTTAAACTGACTCATTTTCGGGCTTTTTCCTGAAACAAACAGCACAGACACACAGCAAATGTTATACGAGTCGATGGTTGATTTGTGATAGAAAACGAGGGGTTATTTTACCAACCTTGGGTGGGTGAATTGCCCGAAAACTTGCCGCTGGATGGCTGGTTGCTGACTGCTGAGTTGCGGTGGCAGAGGGGGAGGAGTCTGGTAGACGCCTGCTGACCAATCACAGAGCTCTGCTGAGTTTGACTGCAGCAGGTGATTAAACAACGGTTTACTGTGTGTTGGAAACGGGCTCACAATATATGACCAATAATTAAAACAGCACTGTTAAAAACATTATTAATGAATATTTAATCTGATATGTGAAACTAAACGTTTCCTTTATTTATTGTATGTTTTATTTGTAATACTTTATATGTCCACCTACCCCTAATTTCAACTTGTTTGCATTAATAAAATATGATGTTCCCGTATGTTCTTGAATAAATAAAGGAAAAGTAAAAGGTTTGCTGTGACTAGAGGCCCATTTCCGCCATATAGAGAGGGAAAAGACACATCCTGTAAATCAGTATACTAAGTAACTTTCCTGCATTTCTGATTTGGCCTCCCTACATTATGGATGCCCATACCTATTTCTGCCACCGAGAGGAAAATAAGAGGATGCAATAGGAGAAACTACTCAAAATACTGATTTGGCACTTCAAAATAATGAGAAATGTTGTCAATATTTGACTTATTTATTCATTGTTTTTAATTGAAGACTATTTCCGTCACTGAGACGAAAACAAAAGAGGATCTTTAAGTCATTTTTATAGGCCTAACTATTTCTAAATAATGACTTAGTATCTAAAAAAAATAATGACATAAGTCAAAATAGTGTCAGAAATATTAGTATATATTAAGTCAAAATAATCGTTATCATAGTTTATCAGTCAAACGGGAATCCAAGAGCACCCTGTTACAGCAATTGTTTTAAAATACTATTTGCTATATTTCATGGGATTTTATGGGAAGAAGTATCGTGTAAACTTAAAGTACCGAAGCCAACTGATCATGGAGAAGGGTGTCACTGGATTTTAATAAGAGATCCAATAACATGATTTTAAATGTGCAGCTGTGAAGGTGGAGCTAACTATAATGACGTTTTATACTGAAGTGTAAGAGCACATCAATATTCATTTGTGAATTTATATGATAAAAGTGCAGTTTGTCAGGTTTTCTTACAAATTGGGCCACTGTGGGACACTTAATCATATTTTATCTGCAACAGGAACATCCAAGAGACGTTTAATTTGAACATAATTTGACCCCTGACCTCCCCTGAGTACACAGGTGTCAAAGCAGAGGCATTAGGACCAGAGATGGCAAAAGTACACACATCCTTTACTCAAGTAAATGTAAAGAGGCTTTGAAATGTACTTCAGTAGAAAGTACCCATAACTACCAGCTGTTTTAAAGAATACCTGACCTCCCTTTATATTAATAGAAAAATAATGTCATTGTTAGCTAATGAATGTTTCCATGCTGAACAACGGCAACATGACAACGTTTCCATTGGTCCCTCTTCTTTAGAGAAGACCAGGAAATGATGGATACACGGATCGTGTTCAAATCAATAGACACGCAATGACTCTGAATAATAATGATCACGCCACCAAACACACATTCAGACTAAAGGAACCAGCTGTTTGGAAAATGTAAGAAGTAGAAAGTACAGGTATTTGTGTTAAAAATGTAAGAAGTAAAAGTATAAAGTCGTCAGAAAAATAATTAGTGCAGTAAAGTACTGATACCAAAAAAATGTACTCAAGTAAGGTAACGAAGTATTTATACTCCATTACTTCCCACCTCTGATTAGGACTAACAGAGTGATGATCATGAAAAGAACAAAGGGACAAGTACAAATTCATTTTCCTGTAAATATGAAGTTGTTTGAAACCTGGTTAGCCAGCAGAGGGCAGCCTTTATCTATTAACAGAACAAATATCCGTTGGAAACTTTGCATAGACAGAAACAGCAGAGAGTTGAGGAACAGAAAGTTACAACATGTTCCCCATGAGTCCACAGGGAGATATAGCCTCTACTTACTCCACCTCCTCTCTCTCTCTGTTTCACAAGGACAGGTGTCTGTTTGCCTTTCTTAAATGTTATTTTGCATGATTTGAATGCTTCACTGCTCCTCACAGTTTCATGAAATCTCTGTATGTATGTTAATGTCAGACAAACAGACATATCATACATTCAGATGACAGACGGTGTAAATCCAGACAGTGTTCCTCCTGGTTTCGTGTCCCACGTTGCCTTCAGTGTGCTGAGAGCAGAGACATCATTTCCATAGAGAGGAGGCTTTGCATGGTCAGCTGATCCTCCAGTGAACTGAGAAGGTTTATAGTCCTGTGAGTTCAACACTGCAGGACTCACATCTGTCAGTCAGCAGAAAGCACCATGACTCTCATCACCATCCTCATCTGGACGCTGGCCTGCTGCTGTTTCACAGGTTCATTCACTCAGCAACATTTCAAACATCATGTGCTGCCTTTCCTCTCCTTTCTTTCTGCTGAGAAATCAATGATCTGTTTTTGTGTGCAGGATGCAGCGGTCAGGTGACTGTGACTCAGCCTGCAGTCGAGACGTCTGCTCCAGGATCCACCGTCACTCTCACCTGTAAAACCAGCACAGATGTTTACAGATGGAGGGATGGTGATCAGGATATGTTCTGGTATCAACAGAAATCTGGACAGCCTCCAAAGCTCCTGATAAGATATGTGAGCAAACGTGAATCAGGAACAGAACCTCGGTTTAGTGGCAGTGGAAGCGGCTCTGACTTCTCTATGACCATCACTGGACTGAAGGCTGAAGATGCAGCAGTCTATCACTGTCAGAGTCGCCATGAAATAAACAGTGCTTATGTGTTCACACAGTGATTTAGAGCCGTACAAAAACCTCCTTCAGTCTGAAGTAAAGCGTCCTGCTGCAGCTGCAGAGGTGAAGAGACTGAGAGGAGGAGAACTGGTCCAGTGAACACAAGAGTCATCAAGCAGAACCATCATGAATCCAAATAAAGCTGACACTCCTCAGCTCTTTATTATCTCTAACAGAAACTGTACAACATGTGCAACAACAGTCTGACAAAGACCCTGCACACTAAGTTGACAGGAACTTCATCAAACACTAACTCCATATTCACATTATGTTGAAAAAATACATTCATAAAAATCTAAATATCTACTCTCAGCTCAGATTAAACGCTGATCTTATTTATGAGCCATAAACTTTCTGCCTCACTAAAAATCAAGTTCACATTAGGATCAAATTCTTAATCACGATAAAACAGTGTAGCAGCATCTCGGTAGTTGACGGGAAGAGACTGAACAGACTGGTAAGGAAGGCCAGCTCTGTCCTGGGGAGTCCTCTGGACACTGTGGAGGTGGTGGGAGACAGGAGAATGGCAGCCAAGCTGTCCTCCCTGCTGGACAATATGTCCCACCCCCTCCAGGACACCCTGTCCTCACTGTGCAGCACCTTCAGCGACAGGCTGCTGCACCCCTGTCACACGGAGAGATACCGCAGGTCCTTCCTTCCTGCAGCGGTCAGACTTTACAACCAGCACTGCCCCTAGTAGACCCTCCTGCACACACCACAACACAGACTATAACACCCCCTTGCTGCTAAATACAAAACATATTTATACCTGGCTGCTAAACCCTTGTTACTGTTACAAGGTATGTATCTTGTATTTTGTAGATAGTGTAACTTGCTGCTGTTAAATACCGTCAAACTATGTGCAATATGTGCTTTATGTGCAATATATACTTTATATACATATGCCATCTTTAATAACTGTAATATATACCGGGCTGCTAACTCCTAAGAACTGCTACAGGATTTGATTTGTAGATTTGATTAGTTTTTGATCTGTATTTTTGAAAATGATGTAACTTTTTTTGTTTTTATCTTTTTTTAGCATATTGTTTATTATATTATAACTTAGTACTTTTTTAACGCATTTAAGATATGCAACACTAAGCTGTCTGTGGCTCTTTCCTGCTGTAACGCTGCAAATTTCCCTTCTGTGGGACTAATAAAGGTATTCTGATTCTGATAGTAACTTTCCTTCACCACCACGTCAATTTCATTGCCACTTAAACAATAACTATCCAAAGCTTTATCTTGTTCTGCTGATAGAAGTGCAGCATGTTATAAAACCTTTTAATGTCTTACTACTTTAAATAAAACACCAAACACTTCATCATGTTATTTATCAGAGAAAGCTTTATTAGGAACATCCTGAATCATCAACATGACAGTTACTAAGCACACTCTCATCTCTGCTGAGCTTCACACATCACTCTCTAAGTTGCTGCTGTCCAACACTTTACAGCAGTGTTGTTCTCGGCCACACAAAGCTTCACTTTCCTCTACAAGCATTAAAGCTCCTGATGATCAGAGCAGCATGTGTTCTCCTGGGCTCCAGCGGCCCCTCTAGCCCCCACACTGGCTCCTGTGGAGGGACTGGGTCTGGCTGTGGGCATGATGGAGGACCTTGCAGGAGTACAGCTCTCCTGACATCCAGCGCTCCTGGCTCAGGCTCAGGCTGCTGCTGCTGCTGTAGCGTCCGCTCTTCTCCTCCTCCGAGCTGCTCAGGACCCCCTCTGTCACCTGTGTGCCGTCCACCTCCCAGCTCACCACGGCTCCCTGAGGAGAGTAGCCGGTCAGCAGGCAGGCCAGCGTGAGCGAGCCCCCAGAGAGCTGCTCAGAGGAGGAGGGGGCCAGCAGAGAGATGGAGGGCCTGAGCATGGAGCCCGCTGCAGGGGAGAGAGACACAAGGAGCAGATGAACTTCCACTGAGGGACAGACGCTGTGAGACAGAGTCCATACAGGACACATTCAAACATTCAAAGGCTTTACTGTCATATGCACAGTAGCTGCAGTGAATCAGAACCAGAGTCAGAATACCTTTAGTAGTCCCTCAGAGCGGACATTCACGCTGTTACAGCAGGAAAGAGCCAGAGAATTTAAGTAAGCAAAGTAATGAAGGTGTTCATGTAATGATCATGATATGAAAAGCTTTATCTCTGCTTTACAATGTTTCAGAATGAATAACTCATCTCTGCAATCATTTACTGTTAAGAAAAACTAAAAGTAACATCTCATACAGTTGAAGACGTTGTCATCTGTTTGTTTCACTTCCTTTGAACTCTTTTAAACTGACGGACTGTGAACGCACCCTGCAGCGACTCTGAATGTACAAAAACACACTTTCATTTGTTTTAACGGATCCTCAGCAGATTTTATATGAAACACTTAAATGTTAAAATATATAAAAATGAAAAATCACAATTAGATGTTATGACATAGCAGCTGCTCTTTGGTCAATTGTGAGCTAAAATGTTTTTATATCTAATTAAAAAAGAAAAGTAAAACGTACATATAATTCACCGTAACATCTTCTTCAAAATTAAATAAAACTAACTTTGCTTAATGTTTTTCAATTCTTCAGCCAAGCTTTAGAGATGTCAAAAAATATCAACAAAATGTAAATTATCCCAAATAATTTCTTGATTTATCAAATTCTGATTCAAAAGTAAATGTAATGGTTTCTGTGTTAGAAAATTCAAATCTCTGGTACTTACAGTCAACGATGAGTTTGGTTCCTCCACCAAAAGTCAACCACAGTGATACAAACTCATTGAGTGGCCGTACAAAAACCTCCTGCACCGTCAACAAGCATGTATCACTGAGAAAGCTCCCTGATCTCACTGATAACAGAGACACATATACAGTTTTTAAATCAACAAAGCTTTTCTAAAGATATGGATTACATATCTGGAAGAATTAACATGATTTATGTCATTTCTCATCACTTTTCTACACCTGGCAGAGAAACCATTACAGTCTTCTACACAACTAACTTTGTCAGTTTTATATTAGTTTCTACACGGTTAAATGAACATGAGGCTTTTAAATAACAGTTATTAACAAATGTATTTGAAACAGAACTGAAACATGTTATTGATCTACAGTGAATCTCTGTATGTATGTTAATGTCAGACAAACAGACATATCATACCAACCACAGTGGACACAAACTCAAATCCTCATCTCCACTCCTGATATAAATATGTTCTTCCATTCAGATGACAGACGGTGTAAATCCAGACAGTGTTCCTCCTGGTTTCGTGTCCCACGTTGCCTTCAGTGTGCTGAGAGCAGAGACATCATTTCCATAGAGAGGAGGCTTTGCATGGTCAGCTGATCCTCCAGTGAACTGAGAAGGTTTATAGTCCTGTGAGTTCAACACTGCAGGACTCACATCTGTCAGTCAGCAGAAAGCACCATGACTCTCATCACCATCCTCATCTGGACGCTGGCCTGCTGCTGTTTCACAGGTTCATTCACTCAGCAACATTTCAAACATCATGTGCTGCCTTTCCTCTCCTTTCTTTCTGCTGAGAAATCAATGATCTGTTTTTGTGTGCAGGATGCAGCGGTCAGGTGACTGTGACTCAGCCTGCAGTCGAGACGTCTGCTCCAGGATCCACCGTCACTCTCACCTGTAGAACCAGCACAGATGTTTATCCCTACTGCGGTGATAGTAGTGATGAGGATTGTTTGTTCTGGTATCAACAGAAATCTGGACAGCCTCCAAAGCTCCTGATAAGACATGTGAGCACACGTGAATCAGGAACAGAACCTCGGTTTAGTGGCAGTGGAAGCGGCTCTGACTTCTCTATGACCATCACTGGACTGAAGGCTGAAGATGCAGCAGTTTATCACTGTCAGAGTCTCCATGAAATAAACGGTGCAGATGTGTTCACACAGTGATTTGTCGTCGTACAAAAACCTCCCTCAGTCAGACTGCAGAGACTCTGAGCTGTTACAGCAGGAACCACCTGCAGCTGCTGAAGAGGAAGAGACTGACACAGCCCACTGAACTCAGAGCTGACAGGAACCCACCCAGCACAATTCACTTCTTATTCTTAAATACACATATGTTAATGGATTAATGAGATTAAACCCAGTCCAAAACACATTATATGTAAAAGCAGCATTACACACAAACCTTATTGTGATCTCTGCTTCCCCGAATTAAAACAACAAACGCTCTGTAGCTTTCCCCCACATGTCTCCACTCGGTGTGCTTCACAGCAGGAGCATCTCTGGCCTCTCTGGAGTTATTATTTAATCATTATTATAAAGATCCTGATTCAAAATGACAAAGATCAATCTAATGAAGTCTTTAAAATGTTAAACTGTGGCTGATTAAAACCCTCTTATTTACATCAATCAATGAACTTATCCATTAGTTAACCTCAAATTCACATCTTAGTTAAAAACTTCAGGTTTTCTAACAACCAGTTCAATTGAAGTTCCTGAAATGTTTTTTTGTTCCATTATTGAAACCAAAAACAGCAGGAACATCCAAGAGACGTTTAGTTTGAACATGATTTGACCCCTGACCCCCCCTGAGACCACCAGTGCAAAGCAGAGGCTTTAGGACGAGCAGACGTACATCACAATCAGACTCAAGTTTATTACCAGATACTTTGACACATACAAGGAATTAGCTTTGGTGTCCGGTGGTACGAACATAAACAATCCAAGAAAATAAGTTGCCATAGTAGGTACAAAATATAAAGATAATATAAAGAAGTATTTACGGCAAATATACATTTAAAAGACATAGGAACACATAGGACTACAATGTCCAGCTCCTTCAGGACATGTGAGCTATGACTTTTCTTGTTTTTGACATTTATACTTTTTAAAAATATACCGCTTTTTAAACTTTTATTTTTACAATGTGGGAGTATCCTTCAAATCCTCTTTTACCTACACGTGTTTAAAATGCTACTCCTTCAGCAAACTTTCAGCTACAGACTTCATTCCAACTTTGAAACGGTCACAAAACAATCAGCTATTACATTTGTATTCAGCTTTTTGATATCTTTTAGAGTTTCTCACTCATCAACGTTTAAGTTTTGGTAAATGTTCAGGCCATTTTAGATTATATAATGGTTGTCTATAGTGGTTCCCAACCTGAGGCGCAGTGCTATTGCAGGGCGGCCGCGTGAAGCTTGGGAAGAAGTTGTAAACTGTGGTGCCGAGAGACGGGAGTCGGAGGCGGGGTATCGAAGTGACAAGCTATACTTTTATTTAACATCAGAACACACATGTAAACAACTTCATGCACAGAAAGCGAAGACCGGCGGAAACAGGAAGTCCGGCTCACTCCAATGTCCGTGCGGAACAATACACCAACCCATAGATCCGTGGGTGAATAATGTCAATCACCACACAAGCCCCCCCAGTATTCACCCATAGTCAAAATCCTCGTGCCTGGGAGGAAGTACCACCCGACCTCGGCGCGTACGGACCACAGGGGCCGAGGAGGGCGGGGCCGCAGGCGAGGGCATCCCCACAGGGGGCGGGGGGCGGGCCATGGGAGGGCGGCCCCGGCGTGGGGGCAGAGCCAACTCCAACGGCCTGGAAATGTCCACGTGAGCAGGCTTAATCCGATCAACGGACACAGTCTCAGGCCTGCCACCAACGTCCACCACCAGGCTCTTGTCCCCGTGACGTATGACCCTGAACGGACCGTCGTAAGGGGGGCGCAGGGGGCCGCGGTGGGCGTTGTGGCGAATAAAAACAAATTCTGCCGACCGTAATCCGGGGGACACCCGGAAAGCTGGGTTGCTGTGCTGCGACGTGGGGACGGGCGTGAATGTCCCGGCGGTCTCCAGCAGGGAGGAGCGCTGCCCGGCTGCAGACCAGGGCACAGTGGCGGTGGGAATTAATTCCCCGGGGACCCGTAGCGTCTGGCCATAGACGAGCTCCGCCGACGACGACTGCAGGTCTTCTTTGGGGGCACACCTGAGGCCGAGCATAACCCATGGGAGCTTATCCACCCAGTTGCCGTCTGTCAAGCCGGCACGCAGTGACGACTTCATGGACCGGTGAAACCGCTCACACAGTCCGTTAGCCTGGGGGTGATATGCGGTGGTGCGGTGCAGCTTGACCCCCAAACCCACAGCAACAGCGTTCCACAGCTCCGAGGTGAACTGAGAACCGCGGTCAGAGGAGAGGTCAGACGGGGTCCCGAAGCGCGCCACCCACGTGCCGATGAAAGCGCGGGCGACGTCGGAAGCTGATGTCGAGGCGAGGGGAACGGCCTCGGGCCAGCGGGTCGTCCTGTCCACCATCGTAAAAAGGTAGGTGAAACCGTGAGAGGGGGGAAGCGGACCTACGAGGTCGACATTGACGCGGTCAAACCTCCTCTCAGGAACCGCAAAAAGTTCAAAAGGGGCCCTAGTATGGCGGTGGACTTCGGCCCGTTGACAGGCCACGCACGAGTCGACCCAGGACCTCACGTCCCTCTTAAGCCCCTGCTACATGAACTTCTGCGACAACAACTTCACGGACGGCTTCCTACCGGGGTGGGAAAGATTGTGAACCGCCTCAAAAACGGGTCGACGCCGGGACCAGCGGTCGAGGTTGGCCCGTGGAAACGTCACACCACAGCTTTGCGCCAGAGTCACCGACCGTGACCTCCTCCAGGCGTAATCCCGTGACCGAGGCCTTGAGGGTCTGGACCCCGTGGTCAGAGGCCTGGTCAGCGCCCATGCGGAGGTAATCGAGGCCCAGCTGCACAGCTCCGATGACCGCTCTGGAGAGGCAGTCCGCGACCACGTTAGCCTTGCCAGCGATGTGTCGTATGTCCGTGATGTACTCGGAGATGTACGAAAGCTGGCGTTGCTGTCGGGCGGACCACGGCTCGGCCACCTTGGACATGCAGAAGGTCAGTGGCTTGTGATCCACGAACGCCGCAAACTCCCGGCCTTCCAGCAGGAAACGGAAGTGGCGAACCGCCAAATAGAGAACAAGGAGTTCTCTGTCAAAAGCGCTGTACTTGCGCTCCCTGAGAGTCAACTGGCGACTGAAAAAGGCGAGCGGTTGCCAGGCGCCGTCGACCCATTGTTCATGCACCGCGCCCACCGCGTAGTCAGACGCGTCGGTGGTGATGGCGATGGGGGCCCTGTGTGACGGGTGAGCCAACATGGCGGCTTCGCTTAGGGCGGCTTTGGTGGCGTTGAAAGCGACCTCCCTTTCAGTCATCCAGTCTATGCCCTGGCCAGGGGACACGGTCAGAGGCCAGAGGGTAGCCCCGCACCAGATCCACCTTGGAGAAAACCAGCTTGCCCGCCAGGTGTGCAGAGAAGTCCTGGATGTGAGGGACCGGGTAGCGGTCTGGCGTAGTGGCGTCGTTAAGGCGGCGGTAGTCACCACACGGTCGCCAGCCACCGGCTGATTTAGGGACCATGTGAAGCGGCGAAGCCCAAGGGCTGTCTGAGCGGCGGATGATGCCCAGACGCTCCATGTTGACGAACTCCGCCTTGGCGACTGCCAGCATGTCAGGGTTGAGCCGCCGGGCCCTAGCGTAGACAGGGGGGCCTTCAGTGTCAATGTGGTGCTCAACTCCGTGTTTGGTAGTGGCAGAGGAAAAGGTGCTGGAACTTGTCGCCCTGTGAGAGTGAGCTGGAGAGCCTGCTGAATGACGCTTCACCGCGGGTACACGTGAACGAGGCAAACGTCAGTGCGTCCACCAGGCGGCTGTTCTTGACGTCCACCAGCAGTCCGTGAGCGCACAGGAAGTCCGTGGGCGCACAGGAAGTCTGCGCCGAGGAGAGCGAAGGAGATGTCAGCCGTGACGAAATCCCACTTAAACCGCTGACCCTCGAAGCACAGGTCCACTGTCTTTGTGCCATAGGTGCGAATAGGGGTGTCGTTAGCGGACGTTAAAGGTGGGCCGTGTCCTCCACCGGCAGTGTCCTCCACGGTAGCCGGCAGGACGCTCCGCTGGGCAAGAAGTCTGCGACCAGAGAGGGTGTCCCTGATGAACAGGAGCCGGTTGGATGTGCCCACGCTCGCGGCCACTACCGAGAGCAGGCCTTGGCGTTTCCCGTTACCTTGTAGGCGCAGGGAGGACGGCACATCTTCGCTTTCGCCCCGTAGCGTGCATGATAATAACACAGGCCAGGGCTGGAGTTGCTGACGTCGGCCCCGGAGCTTCTGCTAGGTGACATGCCTGTACCGGGGGAGGTGCCGCTGCGTGTCGGGGCCAGCACCTCCGGGGAAAAACGCTGGGTTGCCAGGAAGAACCGGTCGGCTTCTTCGGCCAAAGCACGGAGCTCAGTAATAGCTGTGTTAGCGAGCGCTGTCTGTACATGTGGCGGCATGTGCCGAAGAAACAGTTCTATGAACAAAAAATTAGGTTCTTCCGTACCCAGCAGGCTGAGCATCATCTCCATGTGGTCAGAAGGCTTGTTGTCCCCCAGGCTATGAATAGCGAGCAGGCGTCGGGCCCGTTCCGACCGTGACAGCTCGAAAGTCTTTAGCAGGAAAGCCTTGAACGCTGCATATTTATCCTGGGCAGGAGGAGATGTAATAAAGCCCACCGTCCGGGGTCGCAGTGGAGCTCCCCAGCGCCGAAACGACGTGAAAATAGCGTGCTGCGTCGTCAGTCACTCCGTGGAGGGCGAACTGAGCCTCCGCCTGAGCGAACCATGCAGCCGCAGATATCTCCCAAAACTCCGGCAGTTTGAAAAAAACGGCGTTACTTGCCATGCTCGGTTCAGTCTCGGATCCTTCAACGAGACTTATGTCGGGGTCACCAATGTGGTGCCGAGAGACGGGAGTCGGAGGCGGGGTATCGAAATGACAAGCTATACTTTTATTTAGCATCAGAACACACATGTAAACAACTTCATGTACGGGAAGCGAAGACCGGCGGAAACAGGAAGTCCGGCTCACTCCAATGTCCGTGCGGAACAATACCCCAACCCATAGATCCGTGGGTGAATAATGTCAATCACCACAAAACAAACATTGTTTGCTTGTAAAATCAATAAAATTGCCACACTTTTAACACATCCGGCAGTTTAAAGAAAAGTGGCATTTCAGCTATAATGCCCAAATCAACAAAGTATGATGAGGCATATTACATCTCCCTTGACATCTAACGTGGTCGGTGGGGAAATCTCCCTCTCTGTGTTTTGGGGGGGCGGGGCCTCACATACACGCTGCAGCACCATACACACAGGGATCTGCCAGGACAACAGAGCGTTCAAAAGTGACAATCTACAAGGCTCGATGTGTACAATGCTCGTTTGCCAACCCGTTAAGCCCCAAAGACCCCCTCGGCAGGTCTTTTTTTTTTTTTCACGACACTGTGTCTCAGGGCTTCTTAATATTAAAAAAAACTATGAATGTGTTATACCCTCCTAACGGGAAGAAACTCAGCAAACTGATGATACGAACCATTTTTACCGAATCAAAACACAAGTCTCAAAAGAAGGGTCTAAATGAGCAGTGAGCGAAAACATGCTAACGCACTTAGCACAAAACTCTAGGTATAAATCGATCGATCGACTTATTGGATCTCCACAAACAAGTTTAGCTAACATCCTGAGATTCCACAGATTCTAGAAATATAAGTATCATCACTTAGCGATCAGAACTCGCGACAGGTGAAGCAAATACAGACAACACACGACGTAGCTTTAGGTAGCAAAACACGGAGATACCTTTAGCTGTTATTCTGATCAAAAGTTGTGTTCAATGGTATTAAAACGAGGAAAACGCGGCTGAAGGTTAATCCATAGGTTAATCCAATGTGTAGGCCTATGCCACTTTGAAAAAAATATTGATAATCCATAATTCCATTTTTATACAAAAATCGGAGAATAAATATTAGCTGCTAATGGTAGCCCCCAGAGTGTGTTGCAGCTCCGGTTTGGCTATGCGTCACTCTCACTCCTTATTTGGTAACCTGTGTGTGTATGTGGAACCTCCCCTCGATGCCATTGGCTCTGACGGTTAAAAAGAGATGTCAATCATCAAAATCGCCCAAGGGGGGCCAGAGATACGTGAAATCCACCCAAATGACCCCAGAAGTGTTTTTTTTTGATAAATCTCTCTAAAAAGGTAACATTTCACTTGTTTTGCATCGATCTTGATACAGGGTACTTATTATATGTTGTAGTTTGGATTCCTAAAGCCTTTAGTCTACCATCCCATCATTCAAGGGTGGTTTTCATAAGTAATGTGTTTTCTTTGGACTGACACAATCATTTAAATGTTTTTATTATGTTCAATCTGAATTTACTTTAAATTAAAAAGATCTATATTGATTCTTACTCTTCTACATCCAACTCACAGGTTTATCATTGCTTTGAGAAAAAAGATTATAAATATTCCCCTTTTAGAAATGTAGTTATGGTCATTTGTTCTGGAAATGTCATGTTGGAGCCTGAGACCTGGAAACACGAGCAATCTGTCCATCAGCTGGTCAAAAGGCATCATATTCATACGGAGAAATGCACCGTTTTCAACTTCCTTAACTCGGAGTTCTTTTGCCTCGATTACGTGTGAGGTGGGAGAAGTACTCAGATCAAGTAAGTAGTATACTGCAGGGTTAGGTAGCTTGTGAATTTACTACAGGTGTAACTAAAGTCTGATTTAAGAGTTGATTATATTTCACATCATTAATCCAGATCTGTAAAGTAACTTAAGGTGTTAAATAAATGTAGTGGAGTAAAAGTACACCATTTACCTCTGGACTGTAGAGGAGCAGAAGTACAAAGAAGCAAACGTGGAAATACATAAGTACCTCAATATAAGCAGTACTTGAGAGTGAATCTACTTAGTTACTACCACCACTGCAGGTATGTTATGTGTGCTAGCAGCCCATAATACACACTATATAAAATAAATCAATGTTAATTCTGTTTCAAATTTGTTTAGTTTTTCCCCTAAAAAATAACAAAAATAACCTGTTATTACTACTATAATAAATAATAATACATTTAATTTATATAGCGCTTCTCATCTGCCAAGACAAATCTGGAAGCGCTTTACTACTGTAATAATACTGTTAAAGAACCGTATCGATAAGCAGTATTTGTAATTGTTTCATCAGGCCTCATTATTTCACAGTGGCACAGGATCATCTGCCAATACAAGCACTTTTGTTCATGTTCAATCCATAATAAAATATACAACTATAGTTTGATCTTTTTGTCTTGTTATTATTAGCAGAGAAAATGTAATGTTTGTACAACTATATACAATTAATTCTACCAATCTGAAAAAGGTTGGGAAGCACTGGACTAAGGAGTCCCACAGAGTGATGGGGGCCGGTGGGGCTGATTGAGAGCGTTTAGCTCCAGGTCCCTGCACCAAGTAAGGGATCATGAAAAGAGCTAAAGGTGGAGAACAGATTACATTTCACATCAATATGAAGTTGTTCTGAACCTGGACAGCCAGCAGAGGGCAGCCTGCTGGGACAATAAAGTATATCTCTTATATGTATGTTATTAAGCACAGAGGCCTTTGGTAAACTGAACAGACAGAAACAGCAGAGAGTTGAGGAACAGAAAGTTTCTACATGTTCCCCATGAGTCCACAGGGAGATGTAGCCTCTACTTACTCCACCTCCTCTCTCTCTGTTCCTCAAGGACAGGTGTCTGTGTGACGTGTGACATGTCATTTGCATGATTGTAATGCTTCACTGCTCCTCACAGCTTTAAGGCCTTGTGTCACGTAGAGTCTGAACCGTGTTCCTGCACTCATCCTGAAAACTGGAGATCATGTTGTCAGTAACTCTGCTTGTCATGTTGGGCTTTCTGTGTCAGGGTGAGAGACTTTGAAAATGTGTCATCTGAAATGATAGGAGTAATGTATGTGTGGTTCAATGTTTGTCTTTTCTTTTCATGTTTGCATCCAATGTGCTTTGTCTTTAACTATTTCTATTATCATTTAAACTGCTGCTCCATGTTGTTGGTTATCTAACATTTCACTTCTCATTTCAGAGTCTTCTGCCAACAAGTTCCTGACTCAGACTGAGACATCCAAGTCTGTTAGTCCTGGAGGGACTGTGACCATCAGCGCTACAGGGAGCTCAGATATTGCTGCTGATCTCAGTTGGTATCTTCAGAAACCTGGACAGGCTCCTAAACTTCTTATATACAAAGCATCAACTCTGTTCTCTGGAACTGAGCCTAGATTCAGTGGTACTAGATCTGGTACTCAGTACGCTTTAACCATCAGTAACGTTAAGGATGTTGATGCAGGAGATTACTATTGTCTGGGTAATCATGGTGGTGGCGTGTTCACACAGTGATTTAGAGCCGTACAAAAACCTCCTTCAGTCTGAAGTAAAGCGTCCTGCTGCAGCTGCAGAGGTGAAGAGACTGAGAGGAGGAGAACTGGTCCAGTGAACACAAGAGTCATCAAGCAGAACCACCATGAATCCAAATAAAGCTGAAACACACTCACAGACACTCTTCAACACCCTGTTTAAACTATATTATTGTCATCCTGAACATTGAGCTGACAGGAACTTCAGCAAACACTAACTCCATATTCACATTATGTTGAAAAAATAAATTCTAAAAAAATCTAAAAATCTACTCTCAGCTCAGATTAAAGGCTGATCTTATTTATGAGCCATAAACTTTCTGCCTCACTAAAAATCAAGTTCACATTAGGATCAAATTCTTAATCACGATAAAACAGTGTAGTAACTTTCCTTCACCACCTCGTCAATTTCATTGCCACTTAAAAAATAAATATCCAAAGCATTATCTTGTTCTGCTGATAGAAGTGCAGTATGTTATAAAACCTTTTAATGTCTTACTACTTTAAATAAAACACCAAACACTTCTTCATGTTATTTGTCAGAGAAAGCTTTATTAGGAACATCCTGAATCATCAACATGACAGTTACTAAGCACACTCTCATCTCTGCTGAGCTTCACACATCACTCTCTAAGTTGCTGCTGTCCAACACTTTACAGCAGTGTTGTTCTCGGCCACACAAAGCTTCACTTTCCTCTACAAGCATTAAAGCTCCTGATGATCAGAGCAGCATGTGTTCTCCTGGGCTCCAGCGGCCCCTCTAGCCCCCACACTGGCTCCTGTGGAGCGACTGGGTCTGGCTGTGGGCATGATGGAGGACCTTGCAGGAGTACAGCTCTCCTGACATCCAGCGCTCCTGGCTCAGGCTCAGGCTGCTGCTGCTGCTGTAGCGTCCGCTCTTCTCCTCCTCCGAGCTGCTCAGGACCCCCTCTGTCACCTGTGTGCCGTCCACCTCCCAGCTCACCACGGCTCCCTGAGGAGAGTAGCCGGTCAGCAGGCAGGCCAGCGTGAGCGAGCCCCCAGAGAGCTGCTCAGAGGAGGAGGGGGCCAGCAGAGAGACGGAGGGCCTGAGCATGGAGCCCGCTGCAGGGGAGAGAGACACAAGGAGCAGATGAACTTCCACTGAGGGACAGACGCTGTGAGACAGAGTCCATACAGGACACATTCAAACATTCAAAGGCTTTACTGTCATATGCACAGTAGCTGCAGTGAATCAGAACCAGAGTCAGAATACCTTTAGTAGTCCCTCAGAGCGGACATTCACGCTGTTACAGCAGGAAAGAGCCAGAGACAGCTTCATGTTACGTAGAAGCATGCATACAAAAGTATAACAGTAAAAAAAAAAGTTATAATAAAAAGTTACACAATTTACAAAATACACATCCTGTAACAGTTCTGAGGATTTAGCAGCCAGGTATATATTGCACATATTGCCAGAACAAACAGAACGAGTAAGGAAATGAGGGTTTAATAAATCAAATCAAATGTTAAACTTGATGTTTGGAGTCAGAGTGTTATTCTGTAGCTCTCATCAGAACAAGAATTATACATTGAAGGTACAGGACAGAGAAACTGGGGGTCAGCTGTGAGCATGAGCTGTGATCACAAGAGGAGCTGAGGCATGGGAGAACACGAGGGTTTCATTCATCAAATCAAACGGTGACACTTGATATCATTCTGGCATTTAAAATAATGAATCTTCTTCTTTGGCACTCATCAAAACTCCTGAAGAGTTACATGAAAGTAAGCAACGTGATGAAGGTGTTCATGTAATGATCATGATATGAAAAGCTTTATCTCTGCTTTACAATGTTTCAGAATGAATAACTCATCTCTGCAATCATTTACTGTTAAGAAAAACTAAAAGTAACATCTCATACAGTTGAAGACTTTGTTATCTGTTTGTTTCACTTCCTTTGAACTCTTTTAAACTGACGGACTGTGAACGCACCCTGCAGCGACTCTGAATGTACAAAACACACTTTCATTTGTTTTAACGGATCCTCAGCAGATTTTATATGAAACACTTAAATGTTAAAATATATAAAAATGAAAAATCACAATTAGATGTTATGACATAGCAGCTGCTCTTTGGTCAATTGTGAGCTAAAATGTTTTTATATCTAATTAAAAAGAAAAGTAACACGTACATATAATTCACCGTAACATCTTCTTCAATATTAAATAAAACTAACTTTGCTTAATGTTTTTCAATTCTTCAGCCAAGCTTTAGAGATGTAAAAAAATATCAACAAAATGTAAAATATCCCAAATAATTTCTTGATTTATCAAATTCTGATTCAAAAGTAAATGTAATGGTTTCTGTGTTAGAAAATTCAAATCTCTGGTACTTACAGTCAACGATGAGTTTGGTTCCTCCACCAAAAGTGTACCACAGTGATACAAACTCATTGAGTGGCCGTACAAAAACCTCCTGCACCGTCAACAAGCATGTATCACTGAGAAAGCTCCCTGATCTCACTGATAACAGAGACACATATACAGTTTTTAAATCAACAAAGCTTTTCTAAAGATATGGATTACATATCTGGAAGAATTAACATGATTTATGTCATTTCTCATCACTTTTCTACACCTGGCAGAGAAACCATTACAGTCTGCTACACAACTAACTTTGTCAGTTTTATATTAGTTTCTACACGGTTAAATGAACATGAGGCTTTTAAATAACAGTTATTAACAAATGTATTTGAAACAGAACTGAAACATGTTATTGATCTACAGTGAATCTCTGTATGTATGTTAATGTCAGACAAACAGACATATCATACCAACCACAGTGGACACAAACTCAAATCCTCATCTCCACTCCTGATATAAATATGTTCTTCCATTCAGATGACAGACGGTTGTAAATCCAGACAGTGTTCCTCCTGGTTTCGTGTCCCACGTTGCCTTCAGTGTGCTGAGAGCAGAGACATCATTTCCATAGAGAGGAGGCTTTGCATGGTCAGCTGATCCTCCAGTGAACTGAGAAGGTTTATAGTCCTGTGAGTTCAACACTGCAGGACTCACATCTGTCAGTCAGCAGAAAGCACCATGACTCTCATCACCATCCTCATCTGGACGCTGGCCTGCTGCTGTTTCACAGGTTCATTCACTCAGCAACATTTCAAACATCATGTGCTGCCTTTCCTCTCCTTTCTTTCTGCTGAGAAATCAATGATCTGTTTTTGTGTGCAGGATGCAGCGGTCAGGTGACTGTGACTCAGCCTGCAGTCGAGACGTCTGCTCCAGGATCCACCGTCACTCTCACCTGTAGAACCAGCACAGATGTTTACTTATATAGTGATGGTGATCAGGGTATGTTCTGGTATCAACAGAAATCTGGACAGCCTCCAAAGCTCCTGATAAGATATGTGAGCACACGTGAATCAGGAACAGAACCTCGGTTTAGTGGCAGTGGAAGCGGCTCTGACTTCTCTATGACCATCACTGGACTGAAGGCTGAAGATGCAGCAGTTTATTACTGTCAGAGTTACCACAATGACCCAGTTGTGTTCACACAGTGATTTGTCGTCGTACAAAAACCTCCCTCAGTCAGACTGCAGAGACTCTGAGCTGTTACAGCAGGAACCACCTGCGGCTGCTGAAGAGGAAGAGACTGACACAGCCCACTGAACTCAGAGCTGACAGGAACCCACCCAGCACAATTCACTTCTTATTCTTAAATACACATATGTTAATGGATTAATGAGATTAAACCCAGTCCAAAACACATTATATGTAAAAGCAGCATTACACACAAACCTTATTGTGATCTCTGCTTCCCCGAATTAAAACAACAAACGCTCTTTAGCTTTTCCCCACATGTCTCCACTCGGTGTGCTTCACAGCAGGAGCATCTCTGGCCTCTCTGGAGTTATTATTTAATCATTATTATAAAGATCCTGATTCAAAATGACAAAGATCAATCGAATGAAGTCTTTAAAATGTTAAACTGTGGCTGATTAAAACCCTCTTATTTACATCAATCAATGAACTTATCCATTAGTTAACCTCAAATTCACATCTTAGTTAAAAACTTCAGGTTTTCTAACAACCAGTTCAATTGAAGTTCCTGAAATGTTTTTTTGTTCCATTATTGAAACCAAAAACAGCAGGAACATCCAAGAGACGTTTAGTTTGAACATGATTTGACCCCTGACCCCCCCTGAGACCACCAGTGCAAAGCAGAGGCTTTAGGACGAGCAGACGTACATCACAATCAGAATCAAGTTTATTACCAGATACTTTGACACATACAAGGAATTAGCTTTGGTGTCCGGTGGTACGAACATAAACAATCCAAGAAAATAAGTTGCCATAGTAGGTACAAAATATAAAGATAATATAAAGAAGTATTTACGGCAAATATACATTTAAAAGACCTTAAAAGCTAAAAAACGAAAACACATAGGACTACAATGTCCAGCTCCTTCAGGACATGTGAGCTATGACTTTTCTTGTTTTTGACATTTATACTTTTTAAAAATATACCGCTTTTTAAACTTTTATTTTTACAATGTGGGAGTATCCTTCAAATCCTCTTTTACCTACACGTGTTTAAAATGCTACTCCTTCAGCAAACTTTCAGCTACAGACTTCATTCCAACTTTGAAACGGTCACAAAACAATCAGCTATTACATTTGTATTCAGCTTTTTGATATCTTTTAGAGTTTCTCACTCATCAACGTTTAAGTTTTGGTAAATGTTCAGGCCGTTTTAGATTATATAATGGTTGTCTATAGTGGTTCCCAACCTGAGGCGCAGTGCTATTGCAGGGCGGCCGCGTGAAGCTTGGGAAGAAGTTGTAAACTGTGGTGCCGAGATACGGGAGTCGGAGGCGGGGTATCGAAGTGACAAGCTATACTTTTATTTAACATCAGAACACACATGTAAACAACTTCATGCACAGGAAGGGAAGACCGGCGGAAACAGGAAGTCCGGCTCACTCCAATGTCCGTGCGGAACAATACACCAACCCATAGATCCGTGGGTGAATAATGTCAATCACCACACAAGCCCCCCCAGTATTCACCCATAGTCAAAATCCTCGTGCCTGGGAGGAAGTACCACCCGACCTCGGCGCGTACGGACCACAGGGGCCGAGGAGGGCGGGGCCGCAGGCGAGGGCATCCCCACAGGGGGCGGGGGGCGGGCCATGGGAGGGCGGCCCCGGCGTGGGGGCAGAGCCAACTCCAACGGCCTGGAAATGTCCACGTGAGCAGGCTTAATCCGATCAACGGACACAGTCTCAGGCCTGCCACCAACGTCCACCACCAGGCTCTTGTCCCCGTGACGTATGACCCTGAACGGACCGTCGTAAGGGGGGCGCAGGGGGCCGCGGTGGGCGTTGTGGCGAATAAAAACAAATTCTGCCGACCGTAATCCGGGGGACACCCGGAAAGCTGGGTTGCTGTGCTGCGACGTGGGGACGGGCGTGAATGTCCCGGCGGTCTCCAGCAGGGAGGAGCGCTGCCCGGCTGCAGACCAGGGCACAGTGGCGGTGGGAATTAATTCCCCGGGGACCCGTAGCGTCTGGCCATAGACGAGCTCCGCCGACGACGACTGCAGGTCTTCTTTGGGGGCACACCTGAGGCCGAGCATAACCCATGGGAGCTTATCCACCCAGTTGTCGTCACGACTTCATGGACCGGTGAAACCGCTCACACAGTCCGTTAGCCTGGGGGTGATATGCGGTGGTGCGGTGGCAGCTTGACCCCCAAACCCACAGCAACAGCGTTCCACAGCTCCGAGGTGAACTGAGAACCGCGGTCAGAGGAGAGGTCAGACGGGGTCCCGAAGCGCGCCACCCACGTGCCGATGAAAGCGCGGGCGACGTCGGAAGCTGATGTCGAGGCGAGGGGAACGGCCTCGGGCCAGCGGGTCGTCCTGTCCACCATCGTAAAAAGGTAGGTGAAACCGTGAGAGGGGGGAAGCGGACCTACGAGGACGACATTGACGTGGTCAAACCTCCTCTCAGGAACCGCAAAAAGTTCAAAAGGGGCCCTAGTATGGCGGTGGACTTCGGCCCGTTGACAGGCCACGCACGAGTCGACCCAGGACCTCACGTCCCTCTTAAGCCCCTGCCACATGAACTTCTGCGACAACAACTTCACGGACGGCTTCCTACCGGGGTGGGAAAGATTGTGAACCGCCTCAAAAACGGGTCGATGCCGGGACCAGCGGTCGAGGTTGGCCCGTGGAAACGTCACACCACAGCTTTGCGCCAGAGTCACCGACCGTGACCTCCTCCAGGCGTAATCCCGTGACCGAGGCCTTGAGGGTCTGGACCCCGTGGTCAGAGGCCTGGTCAGCGCCCATGCGGAGGTAATCGAGGCCCAGCTGCACAGCTCCGATGACCGCTCTGGAGAGGCAGTCCGCGACCAACGTTAGCCTTGCCAGCGATGTGTCGTATGTCCGTGGTGTACTCGGAGATTTACGAAAGCTGGCGTTGCTGTCGGGCGGACCACGGCTCGGCCACCTTGGACATGCAGAAGGTCAGTAGCTTGTGATCCACGAACGCCGCAAACTCCCGGCCTTCCAGCAGGAAACGGAAGTGGCGAACCGCCAAATAGAGAACAAGGAGTTCTCTGTCAAAAGCGCTGTACTTGCGCTCCCTGAGAGTCAACTGGCGACTGAAAAAGGCGAGCGGTTGCCAGGCGCCGTCGACCCATTGTTCATGCACCGCGCCCACCGCGTAGTCAGACGCGTCGGTGGTGATGGCGATGGGGGCCCTGTGTGACGGGTGAGCCAACATGGCGGCTTCGCTTAGGGCGGCTTTGGTGGCGTTGAAAGCGACCTCCCTTTCAGTCATCCAGTCTATGCCCTGGCCAGGGGACACGGTCAGAGGCCAGAGGGTAGCCCCGCACCAGATCCACCTTGGAGAAAACCAGCTTGCCCGCCAGGTGTGCAGAGAAGTCCTGGATGTGAGGGACCGGGTAGCGGTCTGGCGTAGTGGCGTCGTTAAGGCGGCGGTAGTCACCACACGGTCGCCCAAGGGCTGTCTGAGCGGCGGATGATGCCCAGACGCTCCATGTTGACGAACTCCGCCTTGGCGACTGCCAGCATGTCAGGGTTGAGCCGCCGGGCCCTAGCGTAGACAGGGGGGCCTTCAGTGTCAATGTGGTGCTCAACTCCGTGTTTGGTAGTGGCAGAGGAAAAGGTGCTGGAACTTGTCGCCCTGTGAGAGTGAGCTGGAGAGCCTGCTGAATGACGCTTCACCGCGGGTACACGTGAACGAGGCAAACGTCAGTGCGTCCACCAGGCGGCTGTTCTTGACGTCCACCAGCAGTCCGTGAGCGCACAGGAAGTCCGTGGGCGCACAGGAAGTCTGCGCCGAGGAGAGCGAAGGAGATGTCAGCCGTGACGAAATCCCACTTAAACCGCTGACCCTCGAAGCACAGGTCCACTGTCTTTGTGCCATAGGTGCGAATAGGGGTGTCGTTAGCGGACGTTAAAGGTGGGCCGTGTCATCCACCGGCAGTGTCCTCCACGGTAGCCGGCAGGACGCTCCGCTGGGCAAGAAGTCTGCGACCAGAGAGGGTGTCCCTGATGAACAGGAGCCGGTTGGATGTGCCCACGCTCGCGGCCACTACCGAGAGCAGGCCTTGGCGTTTCCCGTTACCTTGTAGGCGCAGGGAGGACGGCACATCTTCGCTTTCGCCCTGTAGCGTGCATGGTAATAACACAGGCCAGGGCTGGAGTTGCTGACGTCGGCCCCGGAGCTTCTGCTAGGTGACATGCCTGTACCGGGGGAGGTGCCGCTGCGTGTCGGGGCCAGCACCTCCGGGGAAAAACGCTGGGTTGCCAGGAAGAACCGGTCGGCTTCTTCGGCCAAAGCACGGAGCTCAGTAATAGCTGTGTTAGCGAGCGCTGTCTGTACATGTGGCGGCATGTGCCGAAGAAACAGTTCTATGAACAAAAAATTAGGTTCTTCCGTACCCAGCAGGCTGAGCATCATCTCCATGTGGTCAGAAGGCTTGTTGTCCCCCAGGCTATGAATAGCGAGCAGGCGTCGGGCCCGTTCCGACCGTGACAGCTCGAAAGTCTTTAGCAGGAAAGCCTTGAACGCTGCATATTTATCCTGGGCAGGAGGAGATGTAATAAAGCCCACCGTCCGGGTCGCAGTGGAGCTCCCCAGCGCCGAAACGACGTGAAAATAGCGTGCTGCGTCGTCAGTCACTCCGTGGAGGGCGAACTGAGCCTCCGCCTGAGCGAACCATGCAGCCGCAGATATCTCCCAAAACTCCGGCAGTTTGAAAAAAAACGGCGTTACTTGCCATGCTCGGTTCAGTCTCGGATCCTTCAACGAGACTTATGTCGGGGTCACCAATGTGGTGCCGAGAGACGGGAGTCGGAGGCGGGGTATCGAAATGACAAGCTATACTTTTATTTAGCATCAGAACACACATGTAAACAACTTCATGTACAGGAAGGGAAGACCGGCGGAAACAGGAAGTCCGGCTCACTCCAATGTCCGTGCGGAACAATACACCAACCCATAGATCCGTGGGTGAATAATGTCAATCACCACACAAGCCCCCCCAGTATTCACCCATAGTCAAAATCCTCGTGCCTGGGAGGAAGTACCACCCGACCTCGGCGCGTACGGACCACAGGGGCCGAGGAGGGCGGGGCCGCAGGCGAGGGCATCCCCACAGGGGGCGGGGGGCGGGCCATGGGAGGGCGGCCCCGGCGTGGGGGCAGAGCCAACTCCAACGGCCTGGAAATGTCCACGTGAGCAGGCTTAATCCGATCAACGGACACAGTCTCAGGCCTGCCACCAACGTCCACCACCAGGCTCTTGTCCCCGTGACGTATGACCCTGAACGGACCGTCGTAAGGGGGGCGCAGGGGGCCGCGGTGGGCGTTGTGGCGAATAAAAACAAATTCTGCCGACCGTAATCCGGGGGACACCCGGAAAGCTGGGTTGCTGTGCTGCGACGTGGGGACGGGCGTGAATGTCCCGGCGGGTCTCCAGCAGGGAGGAGCGCTGCCCGGCTGCAGACCAGGGCACAGTGGCGGTGGGAATTAATTCCCCGGGGACCCGTAGCGTCTGGCCATAGACGAGCTCCGCCGACGACGACTGCAGGTCTTCTTTGGGGGCACACCTGAGGCCGAGCATAACCCATGGGAGCTTATCCACCCAGTTGTCGTCACGACTTCATGGACCGGTGAAACCGCTCACACAGTCCGTTAGCCTGGGGGTGATATGCGGTGGTGCGGTGCAGCTTGACCCCCAAACCCACAGCAACAGCGTTCCACAGCTCCGAGGTGAACTGAGAACCGCGGTCAGAGGAGAGGTCAGACGGGGTCCCGAAGCGCGCCACCCACGTGCCGATGAAAGCGCGGGCGACGTCGGAAGCTGATGTCGAGGCGAGGGGAACGGCCTCGGGCCAGCGGGTCGTCCTGTCCACCATCGTAAAAAGGTAGGTGAAACCGTGAGAGGGGGGAAGCGGACCTACGAGGACGACATTGACGTGGTCAAACCTCCTCTCAGGAACCGCAAAAAGTTCAAAAGGGGCCCTAGTATGGCGGTGGACTTCGGCCCGTTGACAGGCCACGCACGAGTCGACCCAGGACCTCACGTCCCTCTTAAGCCCCTGCCACATGAACTTCTGCGACAACAACTTCACGGACGGCTTCCTACCGGGGTGGGAAAGATTGTGAACCGCCTCAAAAACGGGTCGATGCCGGGACCAGCGGTCGAGGTTGGCCCGTGGAAACGTCACACCACAGCTTTGCGCCAGAGTCACCGACCGTGACCTCCTCCAGGCGTAATCCCGTGACCGAGGCCTTGAGGGTCTGGACCCCGTGGTCAGAGGCCTGGTCAGCGCCCATGCGGAGGTAATCGAGGCCCAGCTGCACAGCTCCGATGACCGCTCTGGAGAGGCAGTCCGCGACCACGTTAGCCTTGCCAGCGATGTGTCGTATGTCCGTGGTGTACTCGGAGATTTACGAAAGCTGGCGTTGCTGTCGGGCGGACCACGGCTCGGCCACCTTGGACATGCAGAAGGTCAGTAGCTTGTGATCCACGAACGCCGCAAACTCCCGGCCTTCCAGCAGGAAACGGAAGTGGCGAACCGCCAAATAGAGAACAAGGAGTTCTCTGTCAAAAGCGCTGTACTTGCGCTCCCTGAGAGTCAACTGGCGACTGAAAAAGGCGAGCGGTTGCCAGGCGCCGTCGACCCATTGTTCATGCACCGCGCCCACCGCGTAGTCAGACGCGTCGGTGGTGATGGCGATGGGGGCCCTGTGTGACGGGTGAGCCAACATGGCGGCTTCGCTTAGGGCGGCTTTGGTGGCGTTTGAAAGCGACCTCCCTTTCAGTCATCCAGTCTATGCCCTGGCCAGGGGACACGGTCAGAGGCCAGAGGGTAGCCCCGCACCAGATCCACCTTGGAGAAAACCAGCTTGCCCGCCAGGTGTGCAGAGAAGTCCTGGATGTGAGGGACCGGGTAGCGGTCTGGCGTAGTGGCGTCGTTAAGGCGGCGGTAGTCACCACACGGTCGCCCAAGGGCTGTCTGAGCGGCGGATGATGCCCAGACGCTCCATGTTGACGAACTCCGCCTTGGCGACTGCCAGCATGTCAGGGTTGAGCCGCCGGGCCCTAGCGTAGACAGGGGGGCCTTCAGTGTCAATGTGGTGCTCAACTCCGTGTTTGGTAGTGGCAGAGGAAAAGGTGCTGGAACTTGTCGCCCTGTGAGAGTGAGCTGGAGAGCCTGCTGAATGACGCTTCACCGCGGGTACACGTGAACGAGGCAAACGTCAGTGCGTCCACCAGGCGGCTGTTCTTGACGTCCACCAGCAGTCCGTGAGCGCACAGGAAGTCCGTGGGCGCACAGGAAGTCTGCGC
The DNA here is from genome assembly GCA_902827135.1 of Harpagifer antarcticus. Taxonomy (NCBI): domain Eukaryota; kingdom Metazoa; phylum Chordata; class Actinopteri; order Perciformes; family Harpagiferidae; genus Harpagifer; species Harpagifer antarcticus. Next base: position 254,664 of record CADEHL010001343.1, read on the forward strand.
CGAGGAGAGCGAAGGAGATGTCAGCCGTGACGAAATCCCACTTAAACCGCTGACCCTCGAAGCACAGGTCCACTGTCTTTGTGCCATAGGTGCGAATAGGGGTGTCGTTAGCGGACGTTAAAGGTGGGCCGTGTCATCCACCGGCAGTGTCCTCCACGGTAGCCGGCAGGACGCTCCGCTGGGCAAGAAGTCTGCGACCAGAGAGGGTGTCCCTGATGAACAGGAGCCGGTTGGATGTGCCCACGCTCGCGGCCACTACCGAGAGCAGGCCTTGGCGTTTCCCGTTACCTTGTAGGCGCAGGGAGGACGGCACATCTTCGCTTTCGCCCTGTAGCGTGCATGGTAATAACACAGGCCAGGGCTGGAGTTGCTGACGTCGGCCCCGGAGCTTCTGCTAGGTGACATGCCTGTACCGGGGGAGGTGCCGCTGCGTGTCGGGGCCAGCACCTCCGGGGAAAAACGCTGGGTTGCCAGGAAGAACCGGTCGGCTTCTTCGGCCAAAGCACGGAGCTCAGTAATAGCTGTGTTAGCGAGCGCTGTCTGTACATGTGGCGGCATGTGCCGAAGAAACAGTTCTATGAACAAAAAATTAGGTTCTTCCGTACCCAGCAGGCTGAGCATCATCTCCATGTGGTCAGAAGGCTTGTTGTCCCCCAGGCTATGAATAGCGAGCAGGCGTCGGGCCCGTTCCGACCGTGACAGCTCGAAAGTCTTTAGCAGGAAAGCCTTGAACGCTGCATATTTATCCTGGGCAGGAGGAGATGTAATAAAGCCCACCGTCCGGGTCGCAGTGGAGCTCCCCAGCGCCGAAACGACGTGAAAATAGCGTGCTGCGTCGTCAGTCACTCCGTGGAGGGCGAACTGAGCCTCCGCCTGAGCGAACCATGCAGCCGCAGATATCTCCCAAAACTCCGGCAGTTTGAAAAAAACGGCGTTACTTGCCATGCTCGGTTCAGTCTCGGATCCTTCAACGAGACTTATGTCGGGGTCACCAATGTGGTGCCGAGAGACGGGAGTCGGAGGCGGGGTATCGAAATGACAAGCTATACTTTTATTTAGCATCAGAACACACATGTAAACAACTTCATGTACGGGAAGCGAAGACCGGCGGAAACAGGAAGTCCGGCTCACTCCAATGTCCGTGCGGAACAATACCCCAACCCATAGATCCGTGGGTGAATAATGTCAATCACCACAAAACAAACATTGTTTGCTTGTAAAATCAATAAAATTGCCACACTTTTAACACATCCGGCAGTTTAAAGAAAAGTGGCATTTCAGCTATAATGCCCAAATCAACAAAGTATGATGAGGCATATTACATCTCCCTTGACATCTAACGTGGTCGGTGGGGAAATCTCCCTCTCTGTGTTTTGGGGGGGGCGGGGCCTCACATACACGCTGCAGCACCATACACACAGGGATCTGCCAGGACAACAGAGCGTTCAAAAGTGACAATCTACAAGGCTCGATGTGTACAATGCTCGTTTGCCAACCCGTTAAGCCCCAAAGACCCCCTCGGCAGGTCTTTTTTTTTTTTTTCACGACACTGTGTCTCAGGGCTTCTTAATATTAAAAAAAACTATGAATGTGTTATACCCTCCTAACGGGAAGAAACTCAGCAAACTGATGATACGAACCATTTTTACCGAATCAAAACACAAGTCTCAAAAGAAGGGTCTAAATGAGCCGTGAGCGAAAACATGCTAACGCACTTAGCACAAAACTCTAGGTATAAATCGATCGATCGACTTATTGGATCTCCACAAACAAGTTTAGCTAACATCCTGAGATTCCACAGATTCTAGAAATATAAGTATCATCACTTAGCGATCAGAACTCGCGACAGGTGAAGCAAATACAGACAACACACGACGTAGCTTTAGGTAGCAAAACACGGAGATACCTTTAGCTGTTATTCTGATCAAAAGTTGTGTTCAACGGTATTAAAACGAGGAAAACGCGGCTGAAGGTTAATCCATAGGTTAATCCAATGTGTAGGCCTATGCCACTTTGAAAAAAATATTGATAATCCATAATTCCATTTTTATACAAAAATCGGAGAATAAATATTAGCTGCTAATGTTATCCCCCAGAGTGTGTTGCAGCTCCGGTTTGGCTATGCGTCACTCTCACTCCTTATTTGGTAACCTGTGTGTGTATGTGGAACCTCCCCTCGATGCCATTGGCTCTGACGGTTAAAAAGAGATGTCAATCATCAAAATCGCCCAAGGGGGGCCAGAGATAGGTGAAATCCACCCAAATGACCCCAGAAGTGTTTTTTTTTGATAAATCTCTCTAAAAAGGTAACATTTCACTTGTTTTGCATCGATCTTGATACAGGGTACTTATTATATGTTGTAGTTTGGATTCCTAAAGCCTTTAGTCTACCATCCCATCATTCAAGGGTGGTTTTCATAAGTAATGTGTTTTCTTTGGACTGACACAATCATTTAAATGTTTTTATTATGTTCAATCTGAATTTACTTTAAATTAAAAAGATCTATATTGATTCTTACTCTTCTACATCCAACTCACAGGTTTATCATTGCTTTGAGAAAAAAGATTATAAATATTCCCCTTTTAGAAATGTAGTTATGGTCATTTGTTCTGGGAATGTCATGTTCGAGCCTGAGACCTGGAAACACGAGCAATCTGTCCATCAGCTGGTCAAAAGGCATCATATTCATACGGAGAAATGCACCGTTTTCAACTTCCTTAACTCGGAGTTCTTTTGCCTCGATTACGTGTGAGGTGGGAGAAGTACTCAGATCAAGTAAGTAGTATACTGCAGGGTTAGGTAGCTTGTGAATTTACTACAGGTGTAACTAAAGTCTGATTTAAGAGTTGATTATATTTCACATCATTAATCCAGATCTGTAAAGTAACTTAAGGTGTTAAATAAATGTAGTGGAGTAAAAGTACACCATTTACCTCTGGACTGTGGAGGAGCAGAAGTACAAAGAAGCAAACGTGGAAATACATAAGTACCTCAATATAAGCAGTACTTGAGAGTGAATCTACTTAGTTACTACCACCACTGCAGGTATGCTATGTGTGCTAGCAGCCCATAATACACACTATATAAAATAAATCAATGTTAATTCTGTTTCAAATTTGTTTCGTTTTTCCCCTAAAAAATAACAAAAATAACCTGTTATTACTACTATAATAAATAATAATACATTTAATTTATATAGCGCTTCTCATCTGCCAAGACAAATCTGGAAGCGCTTTACTACTGTAATAATACTGTTAAAGAACCGTATCGATAAGCAGTATTTGTAATTGTTTCATCAGGCCTCATTATTTCACAGTGGCACAGGATCATCTGCCAATATGATCTTTTGTTCATGTTCAATCCATAATAAAATATACAACTATAGTTTGATCTTTTTGTCTTGTTATTATTAGCAGAGAAAATGTAATGTTTGTACAACTATATACAATTAATTCTACCAATCTGAAAAAGGTTGGGAAGCACTGGACTAAGGAGTCCCACAGAGTGATGGGGGCCGGTGGGGCTGATTGAGAGCGTTTAGCTCCAGGTCCCTGCACCAAGTAAGGGATCATGAAAAGAGCTAAAGGTGGAGTACAGATTACATTTCACATCAATATGAAGTTGTTCTGAACCTGGACAGCCAGCAGAGGGCAGCCTGCTGGGACAATAAAGTATATCTCTTATATTTATGTTATTAAGCACAGAGGCCTTTGGTAAACTGAACAGACAGAAACAGCAGAGAGTTGAGGAACAGAAAGTTTCTACATGTTCCCCATGAGTCCACAGGGAGATGTAGCCTCTACTTACTCCACCTCCTCTCTCTCTGTTCCTCAAGGACAGGTGTCTGTGTGACGTGTGACATGTCATTTGCATGATTGTAATGCTTCACTGCTCCTCACAGTTTTAAGGCCTTGTGTCACGTAGAGTCTGAACCGTGTTCCTGCACTCATCCTGAAAACTGGAGATCATGTTGTCAGTAACTCTGCTTGTCATGTTGGGCTTTCTGTGTCAGGGTGAGAGACTTTGAAAATGTGTCATCTGAAATGATAGGAGTAATGTATGTGTGGTTCAATGTTTGTCTTTTCTTTTCATGTTTGCATCCAATGTGCTTTGTCTTTAACTATTTCTATTATCATTTAAACTGCTGCTCCATGTTGTTGGTTATCTAACATTTCACTTCTCATTTCAGAGTCTTCTGCCAACAAGTTCCTGACTCAGACTGAGACATCCAAGTCTGTTAGTCCTGGAGGGACTGTGACCATCAGCGCTACAGGGAGCTCAGATATTGCTGCTGATCTCAGTTGGTATCTTCAGAAACCTGGACAGGCTCCTAAACTTCTTATATACAAAGCATCAACTCTGTTCTCTGGAACTGAGCCTAGATTCAGTGGTACTAGATCTGGTACTCAGTACGCTTTAACCATCAGTAACGTTAAGGATGTTGATGCAGGAGATTACTATTGTCTGGGTAATCATGGTGGTGGCGTGTTCACACAGTGATTTAGAGCCGTACAAAAACCTCCTTCAGTCTGAAGTAAAGCGTCCTGCTGCAGCTGCAGAGGTGAAGAGACTGAGAGGAGGAGAACTGGTCCAGTGAACACAAGAGTCATCAAGCAGAACCACCATGAATTCAAATAAAGCTGAGACACACTCACAGACACTCTTCAACACCCCTGTTTAAACTATATTATTGTCATCCTGAACATTGAGCTGACAGGAACTTCAGCAAACACTAACTCCATATTCACATTATGTTGAAAAAATAAATTCTAAAAAATTCTAAAAAATCTACTCTCAGCTCAGATTAAAGGCTGATCTTATTTATGAGCCATAAACTTTCTGCCTCACTAAAAATCAAGTTCACATTAGGATCAAATTCTTAATCACGATAAAACAGTGTAGTAACTTTGCTTCACCACCACGTCAATTTCATTGCCACTTAAAAAATAAATATCCAAAGCATTATCTTGTTCTGCTGATAGAAGTGCAGTATGTTATAAAACCTTTTAATGTCTTACTACTTTAAATAAAACACCAAACACTTCTTCATGTTATTTGTCAGAGAAAGCTTTATTAGGAACATCCTGAATCATCAACATGACAGTTACTAAGCACACTCTCATCTCTGCTGAGCTTCACACATCACTCTCTAAGTTGCTGCTGTCCAACACTTTACAGCAGTGTTGTTCTCGGCCACACAAAGCTTCACTTTCCTCTACAAGCATTAAAGCTCCTGATGATCAGAGCAGCATGTGTTCTCCTGGGCTCCAGCGGCCCCTCTAGCCCCCACACTGGCTCCTGTGGAGGGACTGGCTCTGGCTGTGGGCATGATGGAGGACCTTGCAGGAGTACAGCTCTCCTGACATCCAGCGCTCCTGGCTCAGGCTCAGGCTGCTGCTGCTGCTGTAGCGTCCGCTCTTCTCCTCCTCCGAGCTGCTCAGGACCCCCTCTGTCACCTGTGTGCCGTCCACCTCCCAGCTCACCACGGCTCCCTGAGGAGAGTAGCCGGTCAGCAGGCAGGCCAGCGTGAGCGAGCCCCCAGAGAGCTGCTCAGAGGAGGAGGGGGCCAGCAGAGAGACGGAGGGCATGAGTATGGAGCCCGCTGCAGGGGAGAGAGACACAAGGAGCAGATGAACTTCCACTGAGGGACAGACGCTGTGAGACAGAGTCCATACAGGACACATTCAAACATTCAAAGGCTTTACTGTCATATGCACAGTAGCTGCAGTGAATCAGAACCAGAGTCAGAATACCTTTAGTAGTCCCTCAGAGCGGACATTCACGCTGTTACAGCAGGAAAGAGCCAGAGACAGCTTCATGTTACGTAGAAGCATGCATACAAAAGTATTACAGTAAAAAAAAGTTATAATAAAAAGTTACACAATTTACAAAATACACATCCTGTAACAGTTCTGAGGATTTAGCAGCCAGGTATATATTGCACATATTGCACATATTGCACATATTGCACATATTGCACATATTGCACATATTGCCAGAACAAACAGAACGAGGAAGGAAATGAGGGTTTAATAAATCAAATCAAATGTTAAACTTGATGTTTGGAGTCAGAGTGTTATTCTGTAGCTCTCATCAGAACAAGAATTATACATTGAAGGTACAGGACAGAGAAACTGGGGGTCAGCTGTGAGCATGAGCTGTGATCACAAGAGGAGCTGAGGCATGGGAGAACACGAGGGTTTCATTCATCAAATCAAACGGTGATACTTGATATCATTCTGGCATTTAAAATAATGAATCTTCTTCTTTGGCACTCATCCAAACTCCTGAAGAGTTACATGAAAGTAAACAACGTGATGAAGGTGTTCATGTAATGATCATGATATGAAAAGCTTTATCTCTGCTTTACAATGTTTCAGAATGAATAACTCATCTCTGCAATCATTTACTGTTAAGAAAAACTAAAAGTAACATCTCATACAGTTGAAGACGTTGTCATCTGTTTGTTTCACTTCCTTTGAACTCTTTTAAACTGACGGACTGTGAACGCACCCTGCAGCGACTCTGAATGTACACAAACACACTTTCATTTGTTTTAACGGATCCTCAGCAGATTTTATATGAAACACTTAAATGTTAAAATATATAAAAATGAAAAATCACAATTAGATGTTATGACATAGCAGCTGCTCTTTGGTCAATTGTGAGCTAAAATGTTTTTATATCTAATGAAAAAAGAAAAGTAACACGTACATATAATTCACCGTAACATCTTCTTCAAAATTAAATAAAACTAACTTCACTTAATGTTTTTCAATTCTTCAGCCAAGCTTTAGAGATGTAAAAAAATATCAACAAAATGTAAAATATCCAAAATAATTTCTTGATTTATCAAATTCTGATTCAAAAGTAAATGTAATGGTTTCTGTGTTAGAAAATTCAAATCTCTGGTACTTACAGTCAACGATGAGTTTGGTTCCTCCACCAAAAGTCCACCACAGTGATACAAACTCATTGAGTGGCCGTACAAAAACCTCCTGCACCGTCAACAAGCATGTATCACTGAGAAAGCTCCCTGATCTCACTGATAACAGAGACACATATACAGTTTTTAAATCAACAAAGCTTTTCTAAAGATATGGATTACATATCTGGAAGAATTAACATGATTTATGTCATTTCTCATCACTTTTCTACACCTGGCAGAGAAACCATTACAGTCTTCTACACAACTAACTTTGTCAGTTTTATATTAGTTTCTACACGGTTAAATGAACATGAGGCTTTTAAATAACAGTTATTAACAAATGTATTTGAAACAGAACTGAAACATGTTATTGATCTACAGTGAATCTCTGTATGTATGTTAATGTCAGACAAACAGACATATCATACCAACCACAGTGGACACAAACTCAAATCCTCATCTCCACTCCTGATATAAATATGTTCTTCCATTCAGATGACAGACGGTGTAAATCCAGACAGTGTTCCTCCTGGTTTCGTGTCCCACGTTGCCTTCAGTGTGCTGAGAGCAGAGACATCATTTCCATAGAGAGGAGGCTTTGCATGGTCAGCTGATCCTCCAGTGAACTGAGAAGGTTTATAGTCCTGTGAGTTCAACACTGCAGGACTCACATCTGTCAGTCAGCAGAAAGCACCATGACTCTCATCACCATCCTCATCTGGACGCTGGCCTGCTGCTGTTTCACAGGTTCATTCACTCAGCAACATTTCAAACACCATGTGCTGCCTTTCCTCTCCTTTCTTTCGGCTGAGAAATCAATGATCTGTTTTTGTGTGCAGGATGCAGCGGTCAGGTGACTGTGACTCAGCCTGCAGTCGAGACGTCTGCTCCAGGATCCACCGTCACTCTCACCTGTAAAACCAGCACAGATGTTTACAGATGGGGTAGTGAGGATTGTTTGTCCTGGTATCAACAGAAATCTGGACAGCCTCCAAAGCTCCTGATAAAACTTGTGAGCAAACTTGAATCAGGAACAGAACCTCGGTTTAGTGGCAGTGGAAGCGGCTCTGACTTCTCTATGACCATCACTGGACTGAAGGCTGAAGATGCAGCAGTTTATCACTGTCAGAGTTTCCACTACATAAACAGTGCAAACGTGTTCACACAGTGATTTGTCGTCGTACAAAAACCTCCCTCAGTCAGACTGCAGAGACTCTGAGCTGTTACAGCAGGAACCACCTGCAGCTGCTGAAGGGGAAGAGACTGACACAGCCCACTGAACTCAGAGCTGACAGGAACCCACCCAGCACTATTCACTTCTTATTCTTAAATACACATATGTTAATGGATTAATGAGATTAAACCCAGTCCAGAAGATGTGCAGGCTTTCTGCCGTCCTGATGTCAATGGGGAGCTCATTCCACCATCTTGGAGCCAGGATAGCAAACCCACGTGTTTTTGCTGATGGGAACTTGGGTTCCCCTCGCAGCGAGGGTGCAGCGAGTCGTTTGGCTGATGCAGAGCGGAGTGCACGCGCTGGGGTGTACAGTTTAACCATGTCCTGGATGTAGGAAGGGCCAGATCCATTCGCGGCATAGTATGCAAGTACTAGTGTCTTGAAGTGGATTCTAGCAGTTACCGGGAGCCAGTGGAGGGAGCGGAGGAGCGGAGTGGTGTGGGGAAAATGTTGGAAGGTTGAAGACCAGACGAGCCGCTGCATTCTGGATGAGCTGCAGAGGTCGGATGGCACATGCAGGTAGACCAGCCAGGAGGGAGTTGCAGTAGTCTAGGCGTGAGGTGACGAGAGCCTGGACCAGAACCTGGGTGGCTTTCTGGGTCAGCTGGGGACGAATCTTCCTGATGCTGTAAAGCTTGTATCTGCAGCAACGGGTTGTAGCAGCGATGTTTGCAGTGAAGGACAGGTTGTTATCTAGGGTCACACCCAGATTCCTTGCAGTCTGAGTCGGGGAAACAACAGAGGTGCCGATGTTGATTGTCAGGTCATCCATTAGTTAACCTCAAATTCACATCTTAGTTAAAAACTTCAGGTTTTCTAACAACCAGTTCAATTGAAGTTCCTGAAATGTTTTTTGTTCCATTATTGAAACCAAAAACAGCAGGAACATCCAAGAGACGTTTAGTTTGAACATGATTTGACCCCTGACCCCCCCCTGAGACCACCAGTGCAAAGCAGAGGCTTTAGGACGAGCAGACGTACATCACAATCAGACTCAAGTTTATTACCAGATACTTTGACACATACAAGGAATTAGCTTTGGTGTCCGGTGGTACGAACATAAACAATCTAAGAAAATAAGTTGCCATAGTAGGTACAAAATATAAAGATAATATAAAGAAGTATTTACGGCAAATATAAATTTTAAGACCTTAAAAGCTAAAAAACTAAAATACTTAGGACTATTAATATGTGACAATATATGGCAAACTACAGTGAATTATATTTAAAGTGGAGGGCTCTGCAGACATGTGTGCAGACATGTGTAAAATGCAGTCAGAGTTGAGCACGAACATGGCTCTCAGAATTAAGAAAGAAGAAAGAACAAGATGTTGTTCACATGATGTGCAATAATGTAACTCTGTGTGACAGGTGAAGCCACACACAGTCTACTATTCTACATACTTATTAGTGTGAATGCTGTTCAACTATTGTTCTTCAAATCTTTATTCTTCCACATCTTATTATTGTGCTTTCTTCCTGTATGTTCCTGCCTGTGTACATGACATAAGCTGCTCACAACCAATTGCCCCTTGCAGGATTAATACAGTTGTTGATTGATTGATTATTTCAACCAGATTTCACCGTCTAACTACTTCAGCATACTTTCAGCTACAGAGACCATTCAAATATTACAATGTCCAGCTCCTTCAGGACATGTGAGCTATGACTTTTCTTGTTTTTGACATTTATACTTTTAAAAATATACCGCTTTTTAAACTTTTATTTTTACAATGTGGGAGTATCCTTCAAATCCTCTTTTACCTACACCGTGTTTAAAATGCTACTCCTTCAGCATACTTTCAGCTACAGACTTCATTCCAACTTTGAAACGGGCACAACACATTCAGCTATTACATTTGTATTCAGCTTTTTGATATCTTTTAGAGTTTCTCACTCATCAACGTTTAAGTTTTGGTAAATGTTCAGGCCGTTTTAGATTATATAATGGTTGTCTATAGTGGTTCCCAACCTGAGGCGCAGCCCTATTGCAGGGCGGCCGCGTGAAGCTTGGGAAGAAGTTGTAAACAAACATTGTTTGCTTGTAAAATCAATAAAATTGCCACACTTTTAACACATACGGCAATTTAAAGAAAAGTGGCATTTCAGCTATAATGCCCAAATCAACAAAGTATGATGAGGCATATTACATCTCCCTTGACATCTAACGTGGTCGGTGGGGAGATCTCCCTCTCTGTGTTTTGGGGGGGCGGGGCCTCACATACGCGCTGCAGCACCATACACACAGAGATCTGCCAGGACAACAGAGCGTTCAAAAGTGACAATCTACAAGGCTCGATGTGTACAATGCTCGTTTGCCAACCCGTTAAGCCCCAAAGACCCCCTCGGCAGGTCTTTTTTTTTTTTCACGACACTGTGTCTCAGGGCTTCTTAATATTAAAAAAACTATGAATGTGTTATACCCTCCTAACGGGAAGAAACTCAGCAAACTGATGATACAAACCATTTTTACCGAAACAAAACACAAGTCTCAAAGAAGGGTCTAAATGAGCCCTGAGCGAAAACATGCTAATGCACTTAGCACAAAACTCTAGGTATAAATCGATCGATCGATTTATTGGATCTCCACAAACAAGTTTAGCTAACATCCTGAGATTCCACAGATTCTAGAAATATAAGTATCATCACTTAGCGATCAGAACTCGCGACAGGTGAAGCAAATACAGACAACACACGACGTAGCTTTAGGTAGCAAAACACGGAGATATGCTCACCTTTAGCTGTTATTCTGATCAAAAGTTGTGTTCAATGGTGTTAAAACGAGGAAAACGCGGCTGAAGGTTAATCCATAGGTTAATCCAATGTGTAGGCCTATGCCACTTTGAAAAAAATATTGATAATCCATAATTCCATTTTTATACAAAAAACGGAGAATAAATATTAGCTTGTGGTGACCACCTATTAATACACTGGGACCTAATTCATACATGGAACTCTAGTTGGGGGTATTGTTCCCACACGGACATGTTATGTGTTTCCTATATATGTTGTGTGCCCTCCTGACTTCACTCTCTTCTTCCCGGACTGCAACCGGATAACATGACCTTACTCTCCAATAAAGTACCCTTTTGCACCTTCCTTGCACCGCCTCTGACTCCCTATCTCTCGGCACTACACTGGTGACCCTGACAAAGTCTCGAGAAGTTTCCGGGACGGACCCGAACACGGCAAAAAGAACGCAAGTTTTTTTCTCTAAATGTCGGGGATTTTTTGGAATCGTCCGTGGCTGCGGCACACGGACTGAGGCTCGGTGCGCGCCCCGCAGAAGGCTGGGGCCGTGGCTCGCCATTCCCGCATCGGCCTTCCATCCAACAGGGGGACGATGCACGACCTGCTGGGTCGACCAGCAACCCGATTGCTACCTCGTGGGCTTGTTTCTTCGGGGCGTGCGGCTGCACGTCCCGGCTGCGCTAGCTGACGACGACTAGCGGCTAACCACGTGGGGCTAACCACGTGAGGCTAACCACGTGGGACTAACGACGGCTAGCAGCTACCCATGGCTGCCAGCTAACGGGTGTCGACATTTGTCGGTTTACATCTGACTGTAAACAATTTTTTTCCGGTGCCGGAGAGGAGGTTCGACCAGCCGGTTTCGGACGTCTCCCATGCTGCCATCGGCCCGTGGGTGGCGCGCTCCGGAAACTGTCTGGCCTCTCCTGCTTCCCGGGGATACCTCAACGCCTGCTGAGGACTCCGTGCGCGTCTGCCTGCGCATCTGCCTGCGCGTCTGCCTGCGGCCGGGTTGCTCTCCTTCCTCCCGGGGAGACTGCTCCTGCCTCCCGGGGATACCTCAACGCCTGTAGAGGACTTCGTGCCCGCCGCCGTTGTGCGTCTGCCTGCGGCCGGGTTGCGCTCCTTCCTCCCGGGGAGACTGCTCCTGCCTTCCTGGGATTCCGCTCCGTCCTTCCGGAGATTTCATGCCCGCCACCGCTGTGCCTTCACCTGCGGCCGGGCAGCGCTCTTTCCTGCTGGGGACCACCGGGTTGTTTTCGCCCGTTCCCACGTTGCAGCACAGCGACCCGGTTTTCTACGTCTAGTGGAGGTGTTCTTCGTTCGCCACGATGCCTCCTGCGGCCCCCCTTTCGTCGGCCCGTTCCATGACCCGGCCCTCACCTGTGACCCCACCCTCCTCAGCCCCTGTGGTGCTTCCTCCCGGGCCATTTTTTTTGCCATGTTTGAATTCTGGGGGGGCTTGTGTGGTGAGCACCTATTAATACACTTGGACATAATTCATACATGGAACTACAGTTGGGGGTATTGTTCCCACACGGATATGTTATGTGTTTACTATATATGTTGTGTGCCCTCCTGACTTCCCTCTCTTCTTCCCGGACTGCAACCGGATAACATGACCTTAGTTACTCTCCAATAAAGTACCCTTTTGCACCTTCCTTGCACCGCCTCTGACTCCCTATCTCTCGGCACTACAAGCTGCTAATGGTAGCCACCCGAGTGTAGCGCAGCTTCCGTTTTTGCTACGCGTCACTCTCACTCCTTATTTGGTAACCTGTGTGTGTATGTGGAACTTTCCCTCAATTCCATTGGCTCTAGTGATTAAAAAGAGATGTCAATCATGAAAATCGACCAAGGGGGGCCAGAGATAGGTCAAATCCACCCAAATGACCCCAGAAGTGTTTTTTTTGCTAAATCTCTCTAAAAAGGTCAAATTTCACTTGTTTTGCATCGATCTTGATACAGGGTACTTATTATATGTTATAGTTTGGATTCCTAAAGCTTTTAGTCTACCATCCCATCATTCAAGGGTGGTTTTCATAAGTAATGTGTTTTCTTTGGACTGACACAATCATTTACATTTTTTTATTATGTTCAATCTGAATTTACTTTAAATTAAAAAGATCTATATTGATTCTTACTCTTCTACATCCAACTCACAGGTTTATCATTGCTTTGAGAAAAAAGATCATAAACGTTCCCCTTTTAGAAATGTAGTTATGGTCATTTGTTCTGGGAATGTCATGTTCGAGCCTGAGACCTGGAAACACGAGCAATCTGTCCATCAGCTGGTCAAAAGGCATCATATTCATACGGAGAAATGCACCGTTTTCAACTTCCTTAACTCGGAGTTCTGTTGCCTCGATTACGTGTGAGGTGGGAGAAGTACTCAGATCAAGTAAGTAGTATACTGCAGGGTTAGGTAGCTTGTGACTTTACTACAGGTGTAACTAAAGTCTGATTTAAGAGTTGATTATATTTCACATCATTAATCCAGATCTGTAAAGTAACTTAAGGTGTTAAATAAATGTAGTGGAGTAAAAGTACACCATTTACCTCTGGACTGTAGAGGAGCAGAAGTACAAAGAAGCAAACGTGGAAATACATAAGTACCTCAATATAAGCAGTACTTGAGAGTGAATCTACTTAGTTACTACCACCACTGCAGGTATGTTATGTGTGCTAGCAGCCCATAATACACACTATATAAAATAAATCAATGTTAATTCTGTTTCAAATTTGTTTAGTTTTTCCCCTAAAAAATAACAAAAACAACCTGTTATTACTACTATAATCAATAATAATACATTTAATTTATATAGCGCTTCTCATCTGCCAAGACAAATCTGGAAGCGCTTTACTACTGTAATAATACTGTTAAAGAACCGTATTGATAAGCAGTATTTGTAATTGTTTCATCAGGCCTCATTATTTCACAGTGGCACAGGATCATCTGCCAACACAAGCACTTTTGTTCATGTTCAATCCATAATAAAATATACAACTATAGTTTGATCTTTTTGTCTTGTTATTATTAGCAGAGAAAATGTAATGTTTGTACAACTATATACAATTAATTCTACCAATCTGAAAAAGGTTGGGAAGCACTGGACTAAGGAGTCCCACAGAGTGATGGGGGCCGGTGGGGCTGATTGAGAGCGTTTAGCTCCAGGTCCCTGCACCAAGTAAGGGATCATGAAAAGAGCTAAAGGTGGAGTACAGATTACATTTCACATCAATATGAAGTTGTTCTGAACCTGGACAGCCAGCAGAGGGCAGCCTGCTGGGACAATAAAGTATATCTCTTATATTTATGTTATTAAGCACAGAGGCCTTTGGTAAACTGAACAGACAGAAACAGCAGAGAGTTGAGGAACAGAAAGTTTCCACATTTTCCCCATGAGTCCACAGGGAGATGTAGCCTCTACTTACTCCACCTCCTCTCTCTCTGTTCCTCAAGGACAGGTGTCTGTGTGACGTGTGACATGTCATTTGCATGATTGTAATGCTTCACTGCTCCTCACAGTTTTAAGGCCTTGTGTCACGTAGAGTCTGAACTGTGTTCCTGCACTCATCCTGAAAACTGGAGATCATGTTGTCAGTAACTCTGCTTGTCATGTTGGGCTTTCTGTGTCAGGGTGAGAGACTTTGAAAATGTGTCATCTGAAATGATAGGAGTAATGTATGTGTGGTTCAATGTTTGTCTTTTCTTTTCATGTTTGCATCCAATGTGCTTTGTCTTTAACTATTTCTATTATCATTTAAACTGCTGCTCCATGTTGTTGGTTATCTAACATTTCACTTCTCATTTCAGAGTCTTCTGCCAACAAGTTCCTGACTCAGACTGACACATCCAAGTCTGTTAGTCCTGGAGGGACTGTGACCATCAGCGCTACAGGGAGCTCAGATATTGGTGCTGATCTCAGTTGGTATCTTCAGAAACCTGGACAGGCTCCTAAACTTCTTATATACAAAGCATCAACTCTGTTCTCTGGAACTGAGCCTAGATTCCGTGGTACTAGATCTGGTACTCAGTACACTTTAACCATCAGTAACGTTAAGGATGTTGATGCAGGAGATTACTATTGTCTGGGGTGATCATGGTGGTGGCGTGTTCACACAGTGATTTAGAGCCGTACAAAAACCTCCTTCAGTCTGAAGTAAAGCGTCCTGCTGCAGCTGCAGAGGTGAAGAGACTGAGAGGAGGAGGACTGGTCCAGTGAACACAAGAGTCATCAAGCAGAACCACCATGAATCCAAATAAAGCTGAGACACACTCACAGACACTCTTCAACACCCTGTTTAAACTATATTATTGTCACCCTGAACATTGAGCTGACAGGAACTTCAGCAAACACTAACTCCATATTCACATTATTTTGAAAAAATAAATTCTAAAAAATCTAAAAATCTACTCTCAGCTCAGATTAAAGGCTGATCTTATTTATGAGCCATAAACTTTCTGCCTCACTAAAAATCAAGTTCACATTAGGATCAAATTCTTAATCACGATAAAACAGTGTAGTAACTTTCCTTCACCACCACGTCAATTTCATTGCCACTTAAACACTAAATATCCAAAGCTTTATCTTGTTCTGCTGATAGAAGTGCAGAATGTTATAAAACCTTTTAATGTCTTACTACTTTAAATAAAACACCAAACACTTCTTCATGTTATTTATCAGAGAAAGCTTTATTAGGAACATCCTGAATCATCAACATGACAGTTACTAAGCACACTCTCATCTCTGCTGAGCTTCACACATCACTCTCTAAGTTGCTGCTGTCCAACACTTTACAGCAGTGTTGTTCTCGGCCACACAAAGCTTCACTTTCCTCTACAAGCATTAAAGCTCCTGATGATCAGAGCAGCATGTGTTCTCCTGGGCTCCAGCGGCCCCTCTAGCCCCCACACTGGCTCCTGTGGAGGGACTGGGTCTGGCTGTGGGCATGATGGAGGACCTTGCAGGAGTACAGCTCTCCTGACATCCAGCGCTCCTGGCTCAGGCTCAGGCTGCTGCTGCTGCTGTAGCGTCCGCTCTTCTCCTCCTCCGAGCTGCTCAGGACCCCCTCTGTCACCTGTGTGCCGTCCACCTCCCAGCTCACCACGGCTCCCTGAGGAGAGTAGCCGGTCAGCAGGCAGGCCAGCGTGAGCGAGCCCCCAGAGAGCTGCTCAGAGGAGGAGGGGGCCAGCAGAGAGACGGAGGGCCTGAGCATGGAGCCCCGCTGCAGGGGAGAGAGACACAAGGAGCAGATGAACTTCCACTGAGGGACAGACGCTGTGAGACAGAGTCCATACAGGACACATTCAAACATTCAAAGGCTTTACTGTCATATGCACAGTAGCTGCAGTGAATCAGAACCAGAGTCAGAATACCTTTAGTAGTCCCTCAGAGCGGACATTCACGCTGTTACAGCAGGAAAGAGCCAGAGACAGCTTCATGTTACGTAGAAGCATGCATACAAAAGTATTACAGCACAACAAAGTTATAATAAAAAGTTACACAATTTACAAAATACACATCCTGTAACAGTTCTGAGGATTTAGCAGCCAGGTATATATTGCACATATTGCACATATTGCACATATTGCACATATTGCCAGAACAAACAGAACGAGGAAGGAAATGAGGGTTTAATAAATCAAATAAAATGTTAAACTTGATGTTTGGAGTCAGAGTGTTATTCTGTAGCTCTCATCAGAACAAGAATTATACATTGAAGGTACAGGACAGAGAAACTGGGGGTCAGCTGTGAGCATGAGCTGTGATCACAAGAGGAGCTGAGGCATGGGAGAACACGAGGGTTTCATTCATCAAATCAAACGGTGATACTTGATATCATTCTGGCATTTAAAATAATGAATCTTCTTCTTTGGCACTCATCCAAACTCCTGAAGAGTTACATGAAAGTAAGCAACGTAATGAAGGTGTTCATGTAATGATCATGATATGAAAAGCTTTATCTCTGCTTTACAATGTTTCAGAATGAATAACTCATCTCTGCAATCATTTACTGTTAAGAAAAACTAAAAGTAACATCTCATACAGTTGAAGACTTTGTCATCTGTTTGTTTCACTTCCTTTGAACTCTTTTAAACTGACGGACTGTGAACGCACCCTGCAGCGACTCTAAATGTACACAAACACACTTTCATTTGTTTTAACGGATCCTCAGCAGATTTTATATGAAACACTTAAATGTTAAAATATATAAAAATGAAAAATCACAATTAGATGTTATGACATAGCAGCTGCTCTTTGGTCAATTGTGAGCTAAAATGTTTTTATATCTAATTAAAAAATAAAAGTAACACGTACATATAATTCACCGTAACATCTTCTTCAAAATTAAATAAAACTAACTTTGCTTAATGTTTTTCAATTCTTCAGCCAAGCTTTAGAGATGTCAAAAAATATCAACAAAATGTAAATTATCCCAAATAATTTCTTGATTTATCAAATTCTGATTCAAAAGTAAATGTAATGGTTTCTGTGATAGAAAATTCAAATCTCTGGTACTTACAGTCAACGATGAGTTTGGTTCCTCCACCAAAAGTGTACCACAGTGATACAAACTCATTGAGTGGCCGTACAAAAACCTCCTGCACCGTCAACAAGCATGTATCACTGAGAAAGCTCCCTGATCTCACTGATAACAGAGACACATATACAGTTTTTTAAATCAACAAAGCTTTTCTAAAGATATGGATTACATATCTGGAAGAATTAACATGATTTATGTCATTTCTCATCACTTTTCTACACCTGGCAGAGAAACCATTACAGTCTTCTACACAACTAACTTTGTCAGTTTTATATTAGTTTCTACACGGTTAAATGAACATGAGGCTTTTAAATAACAGTTATTAACAAATGTATTTGAAACAGAACTGAAACATGTTATTGATCTACAGTGAATCTCTGTATGTATGTTAATGTCAGACAAACAGACATATCATACCAACCACAGTGGACACAAACTCAAATCCTCATCTCCACTCCTGATATAAATATGTTCTTCCATTCAGATGACAGACGGTGTAAATCCAGACAGTGTTCCTCCTGGTTTCGTGTCCCACGTTGCCTTCAGTGTGCTGAGAGCAGAGACATCATTTCCATAGAGAGGAGGCTTTGCATGGTCAGCTGATCCTCCAGTGAACTGAGAAGGTTTATAGTCCTGTGAGTTCAACACTGCAGGACTCACATCTGTCAGCCAGCAGAAAGCACCATGACTCTCATCACCATCCTCATCTGGACGCTGGCCTGCTGCTGTTTCACAGGTTCATTCACTCAGCAACATTTCAAACACCATGTGCTGCCTTTCCTCTCCTTTCTTTCTGCTGAGAAATCAATGATCTGTTTTTGTGTGCAGGATGCAGCGGTCAGGTGACTGTGACTCAGCCTGCAGTCGAGACGTCTGCTCCAGGATCCACCGTCACTCTCACCTGTAAAACCAACACAGATGTTTATCCCAACTGCGGTAGTAGTCTTGAATGTATGTCCTGGTATCAACAGAAATCAGGACAGCCTCCAAAGCTCCTGATAAAACTTGTGAGTACACGTGAATCAGGAACAGAACCTCGGTTTAGTGGCAGTGGAAGCGGCTCTGACTTCTCTATGACCATCACTGGACTGAAGGCTGAAGATGCAGCAGTTTATTACTGTCAGAGTCTCCACAGTGGTGGCGTGTTCACACAGTGATTTGTCGTCGTACAAAAACCTCCCTCAGTCAGACTGCAGAGACTCTGAGCTGTTACAGCAGGAACCACCTGCAGCTGCTGAAGAGGAAGAGACTGACACAGCCCACTGAACTCAGAGCTGACAGGAACCCACCCAGCACAATTCACTTCTTATTCTTAAATACACATATGTTAATGGATTAATGAGATGAAACCCAGTCCAAAACACATTATATGTAAAAGCAGCATTACACACAAACCTTATTGTGATCTCTGCTTCCCCGAATTAAAACAACAAACGCTCTTTAGCTTTTCCCCACATGTCTCCACTCGGTGTGCTTCACAGCAGGAGCATCTCTGGCCTCTCTGGAGTTATTATTTAATCATTATTATAAAGATCCTGATTCAAAATGACAAAGATCAATCTAATGAAGTCTTTAAAATGTTAAACTGTGGCTGATTAAAACCCTCTTATTTACATCAATCAATGAACTTATCCATTAGTTAACCTCAAATTCACATCTTAGTTAAAAACTTCAGGTTTTCTAACAACCAGTTCAATTGAAGTTCCTGAAATGTTTTTTTGTTCCATTATTGAAACCAAAAACAGCAGGAACATCCAAGAGACGTTTAGTTTGAACATGATTTGACCCCTGACCCCCCCTGAGACCACCAGTGCAAAGCAGAGGCTTTAGGACTAGCAGACGTACATCACAATCAGAATCAAGTTTATTACCAGATACTTTGACACATACAAGGAATTAGCTTTGGTGTCCGGTGGTACGAACATAAACAAGTTGCCATAGTAGGTACAAAATATAAAGATAATATAAAGAAGTATTTACGACAAATATAAATTTAAAAGACCTTAAAAGCTAAAAAACGAAAACACATAGGACTATTAATATGTGACAATATATGGCAAACTACAGTGAATTATATTTAAAGTGGAGGGCTGTGCAGACATGTGTGCAGACATGTGTAAAATGCAGTCCGAGTTGAGCATGAACATGGCTCTCAGAATTAAGAAAGAAAAAAGAACAAGATGTTGTTCACATGAAGTGCAATAATGTAACTCTGTGTGACAGGTGAAGCCACACACAGTCTACTATTCTACATACTTATTAGTGTGAATGCTGTTCAACTATTGTTCTTCAAATCTTTATTCTTCCACATCTTATTATTGTGCTTTCTTCCTGTATGTTCCTGCCTGTGTACATGACATAAGCTGCTCACAACCAATTGTCCCTGGCAGGATTAATACAGTTGTTGATTGATTGATTATTTCAACCAGACTTCACCGTCTAACTACTTCATGTCACAGCAGGGTTTGGAAAAACTTGTCCATGCTTTTTACAGGTCTCACTAAAAAATCTATTAGAAAGCTGCAGCTAATTCAGAACGCTGCTGCTCGAGTCCTCACTAACACTAAGAAAGTGGATCACATCACTCCTGTTCTGAAGTCTTTACACTGGCTTCCTGTGTGTCAAAGAATAGATTTCAAAATACTGCTGCTGGTTTATAAAGCTTTGAATGGTTTAGGCCCAAAATACATTTCTGATCTTCTGCTAAATTATGAACCATCCAGATCTCTCAGGTCTTCAGGGACTGGTCAGCTTTCTGTCCCCAGAGTCAGAACTAAACATGGAGAAGCAGCGTTCAGTTATTATGCTCCAAATATCTGGAACAAACTCCCAGAAACCTGCAGGTCCGCTGCAACTCTGACTACTTATAAATCCAGACTAAAGACTTTTCTTTTTGCCGCTGCTTTTAATTGAACTATTTACATCTTAAACTGCACTGTAACTTTTATCCATGTATTTTTTCTTTTAATGTTCATTTTATTATCTTTTCTTTTTAATGACTGATTTTAAATGCCATTGTCTTAATGTCTTTCGTTTTTTGTAGAGCACTTTGAATTGCCTTGTGTTGAAAGGTGCTATATAAATAAACGTGCCTTGCCTTGCCTTGCCTTCAGCATACTTTGAGCTACAGAGACCATTCAAATATTAAAATGTTTAGCTCCTTCAGGACATGTGAGCTATGACTTGTCTTGTTTTTGACATTTATACTAAAATATACCGCTTTTTAAACTTTTATTTTTACAACGTAACCCAATGGGAGTATCCTTCAAATCCTCTTTTACCTACACTGTGTTTAAAATGCTGCTCCTTCAGAATACTTTCAGCTTAAGACTTACGTCACAAAACATTCTTGTTCTCGAGTGAGGGAACAATGGAGCGTGAGATGGGCCGGAGAATCGGAGCAGCGGGAGCGGTACTGCAGTCGCTTTACCGCACCGTTGTGACGAAAAGGTAGCTGAGCCAGAAGGCAAAGCTCTCTGTCTACCGGGCCATTTTCGTTCCTACCCTCACCTATGGTCATGAAGGATGGGTCATGACCGAAAGAACGAGATCGCGGATACAAGCGGCCGAGATGGGTTTTCTCCGCAGGGTGGCTGGCGTCTCCCTTAGGGATAAGGTGAGAAGTTCAGTCATCCGGGAGGGACTCGGAGTTGAACCGCTCCTCCTTCGCGTCGAAAGGAGCCAGTTGAGGTGGTTCGGGCACCTAGTAAGGATGCCACCTGGGCGCCTCCCTAGGGAGGTGTTCCAGGCACGTCCAGCTGAGAAGAGACCAAGGGGTAGACCTAGGACCAGGTGGAGGGATTATATCTCTTCGCTGGCCTGGGAGCGCCTTGGGATCCCCCAGTCAGAGCTGGTTGATGTGGCCAGGGAAAAGAAAGTTTGGGGCTCTCTGTTGGAACTGCTAACCCCGCGACCCGACCACGGATAAGCGGGAGAAGATAGATGGATGGACAAAACATTCAGTTATTACATTTGTATTCAGCTTTTTGATATCTTTTAGAGTTTTAGACTCATCAGCGTTTAAGTTTTGGTAAATGTTCAGGCCTTTTTATATTATATAATGGTTGTCTCTGGGAAGGACTCTTCAGGGCTAGAGAGCGTGACATCATCACTTAGAGTGTAGAGGGTGGTGCACCTGCCTGGTTTTGCACCCCCACTATAACTTTCTCAAGGGGGGTCGTACTCCCACCAAAATTACACTGGTGTTTGCTGTCCCCGTCTAGTTTGTGCACACTAAAACATTTTACTCTGGGCTCAGCAGGTGAGAAACTAAAGAGGGGCTTCCACATGTGGCAGACCAGGTGTTGGTGCTGCCGGATTTGGCGACCCCCACTATAACTTTGTCCAGTTGTACTGTCACCAAAATCACACCGTTGTTTGTTCTTTCCATCTTATCTGAGAAGGTTTTTCATCTTCTGTCTAATGTTATGTTGGTGTCTAACCGACCGTACTCAATGCGTCAGGTTGGGTAGTGTTAGAGAATAATTCTGTCTTACTCCTAAGATATTTAACCTTTTTGCCTGTTGACGTTGATGACCAACCCTTTCCCTGACTCTGTTATCTGCCTTAAGGAATGTGCTAATGCAGTCATATGTTGATATTTCCAGTTTATGACCGGGCAACTGTCGGTCACAGATGATTTATGATTGTGAGAACGCTGGCTTCTAGCCTCAGCACCACAGACAAGTGATGCAGTGTCTCCAGATGTTTACGTTATCTCCCCCAATAAGTTGATTAACTCTCTGTAAACTAGTTAAAAGACCTATCGAGAGAGAGGCTCTTGAGAATTGATGTGGCAACTCTCCGTGAAGTCAGAACCTCTGGCTGCTGTACCTTGTGATGTGAAATTCTCCGGCCGATACTTGTAATAAACCACCAGTGTTTGACATCAAAGCTCCAACTCTCCTCGTGTCTCTCTGAGTCCTGACTCTCCATTGCTACAGAAGTTTCCCTGTCCCTAGTACTGTCTCTGACCCTGTCACCTTGGAGAAGGGAGTTCCACAGGGCTCTATTTTGGGGCCCTTGCTCTTTTTATCATATGTAAACAATATTTGTAATCAGATGCAATTTTCTACTATCATGCTGATGACACTATTGTATACCCATGTGCTCCTTCTCTGGATATAGCCGTCTCCAATTTAAAATCTGATTGTATCACGCTGCAGCATGCGCTTCTTGATTCTAAACTGCTATTGAACGGTAAGAAAACCAAAGCAATGCTTTTTGCTCCCAAGTCAGCGTCCTCTTGCCTCTCCATTGACTCCCTTGCTGGCGTCTCTGTTGAGTTTGTCGATACATACAAATATCTGGGCTTTTGGTTGGTCAGAAATCAAAAATGTAAACACCATATGGAAGTTCTAACTAAGAAATTGAAATTCACTCTTGGCTTCCTTTACAGACTTAAACGTTGTTTTTCAACTTCTTTCCGTAAAAGGTTGGTCTCTGGCTTATTCCTGTCCCAGCTTGACTACGGTGATACAATCTATAGATTTGCCAGTCCCACTGTTTTGGCCAAACTTGACCCACTCTACCATGCTGCACTGTGATACATATCAAATGCACCCTACTGTATACTGTAGGACTCATCATTGCACACTCTATAGCCTAACTGGATGGTCCTCACTTAGTATGCGTGGGATGCAGCATTGGTTTTTATTATTGTATAAAGCCATTTTAGGAATGCTTCCACTGTATATATGTGCCAGATTTGCTCCAGTTTGTGACTCTTACAACCTCAGAACCAGTGCCTGGATACGGTTCCAGGTTCCTGCCGTGCGGACTGAGGCTGGGAAAAGGAGTCTTTTTTATGATGGTCCTTGGTCTTGGAATGACCTTCAATTAAGCCTCAAACTGAGGGCACTTGTCCCTATAGCCTGTTTTAAATTGAAGTTGTCTGAGGTCCTTACCACCAGCTGCTCTTGCAGTAATAAGTAGTGTACCTTTCTTACCGTCCCAAATGTGCTCAATGTAGTGACTGCTTTTCGTCTTTTCTTTACTGAGTTGTGTTCTCTGTATTTTAAATGTTTGTGTTATGTGTAAGAGCGTGTAACGTTGCTGCCTTCTTGGCCAGGTCAGTATTGTAAATGAGATTTTGTCTCAATGTTTTCATCTGGTTAAATAAAGGTTAAATAAAATTAAAAAATGTTTATAAAGCCATGGAAAGAGATGCACAATGCAACTTAGAGACTAAATGAGCAAAGAGAGAGGAGAAAATAGACACAACAAGTCCACAAAGAACTGCTAAATGATGAGAAAGAGGCATGACGCCACAAAGAAGTGCTAAATGACTTCATAAAGAGGAAAAACAACTACAAAGAGACCCAGAAAGACTCTATAGTATTATACAGGGCGACTGCAAAGCGATACAAAGACTCACAAGAGAACTTTGCTCCGATGAAGAAGGGACTTTTATGTCACTGTATCTCAGATTCTCTGCATGATGTGAAAGATTCAAATGTCTTTACATACTCCTATGTTGACACAAGAGGGCAGCATTGTTGTTTTTCATGCAGATGTAACACAGACAACTCTCAGAGAAGATTTGTTGGCCTTAATGCACAATTATCCAGTTTTTAAATAAGGTTATTGCTGGTTTTACTGCTGGTACTGGTAGTCTACATCCAGGGTGAGATACTGATTTGAGTCTACAGAGAGTGCATTAACCAGCCTTTACATAAATAGTGTTAGTTTAGTTTAATTTTCAAACTGTTCTTCATATAAAATAGTTTGCATTCAGTAGCTATGTTTTATTCCTCTGTCTCTGAGCTGAAGTGGATTTGAAATGAAAGTCACTCCCACCACCAAGAGCTGAAGATGCATGAAGTGACTGCTGTATGGGAGCTAATGTCGGCCTCATATAGTCATACAAGAAACTCCTTCGAATGAAACAGCGTACAGAGTGCTGAGCTGTGACCTCACCTGAGGTTCGGATACGCACCACCGGCACAGACGTACAGAAACTACATGAGCCCCAGTCAGAGGGGAAGTGAAACTCAAATGTTCCCCTTTCCTAATCCAGATGTTCAATTATATACATAGTCACTGTAGCGGCCAAAATCCTATAGAATTAAAACAGCCGCTGAGGCACTAGTTAGCGGATCTTACGCAGAGCAATGATCATCCAAGTCCAGACAAGAACCTCCATTTGTGCATTTTATTCCAATAATAAACTACAATGAACAGGTTTCCTATACCTCTTTTCCTTGAGCCGTTCCTATGGCTTTCCTTTGTGTGGCTTGAAACACCCTGTTAAAAAACCATTGCCTACTAGTGCTCTGCTCCCACCACCCACCTGTCTCCAATATATACAATTACACCAGGTGCTCTAATCACCCAGTGCCTAAACATGCCTTCAAAATAAAAGCATATAAACTACTTTAACTTATGACGCTAACTAAGAATACATATAAATAAATGATAATAATAAACACTATAAACAGCAAGAAAATAAATGTTAAACTATTAAATAATATAAAGAGATATATGGCTCCAACAGTCACTAAGGAAACAAGGGCATCTCTGATGAGAGATTAATGTAAAACAGGATCTACAGTGTGACACTATGTGACTAGTACTGTGTTGCACATTTATTAACCAGGCAATACATTAAATGCATAGATCAGGGGTGTCTTGCACATTTTAATTGACCGGTTCAAAAGTATAATGGAATATGGCCTACACCTGAAACTTGAGCTTGTCTTACATTATACTTCTTAAATATGTATGTTGACACATATTACATAGTATTCATGTGGTAATAAGCCCACTTTTCAAATACATTCAGTCAATTTAAATTGAAAACATTTTCTAACAAATCTTAGTTGATAAAAAAAGCACAATATGTTTTGATAAACTTTCTGCCTCACTAAAAATCAAGTTCACATTAGGATCAAATTCTTAATCACGATAAAACAGTGTAGTAACTTTCCTTCACCACTTCGTCAATTTCATTGCCACTTAAAAAATAAATATCCAAAGCATTATCTTGTTCTGCAGATAGAAGTGCAGAATGTTATAAAACCTTTTAATGTCTTACTACTTTAAATAAAACACCAAACACTTCTTCATGTTATTTATCAGAGAAAGCTTTATTAGGAACATCCTGAATCATCAACATGACAGTTACTAAGCACACTCTCATCTCTGCTGAGCTTCACACATCACTCTCTAAGTTGCTGCTGTCCAACACTTTACAGCAGTGTTGTTCTCGGCCACACAAAGCTTCACTTTCCTCTACAAGCATTAAAGCTCCTGATGATCAGAGCAGCATGTGTTCTCCTGGGCTCCAGCGGCCCCTCTAGCCCCCACACTGGCTCCTGTGGAGGGACTGGGTCTGGCTGTGGGCATGATGGAGGACCTTGCAGGAGTACAGCTCTCCTGACATCCAGCGCTCCTGGCTCAGGCTCAGGCTGCTGCTGCTGCTGTAGCGTCCGCTCTTCTCCTCCTCCGAGCTGCTCAGGACCCCCTCTGTCACCTGTGTGCCGTCCACCTCCCAGCTCACCACGGCTCCCTGAGGAGAGTAGCCGGTCAGCAGGCAGGCCAGCGTGAGCGAGCCCCCAGAGAGCTGCTCAGAGGAGGAGGGGGCCAGCAGAGAGACGGAGGGCCTGAGCATGGAGCCCGCTGCAGGGGAGAGAGACACAAGGAGCAGATGAACTTCCACTGAGGGACCGACGCTGTGAGACAGAGTCCATACAGGACACATTCAAACATTCAAAGGCTTTACTGTCATATGCACAGTAGCTGCAGTGAATCAGAACCAGAGTCAGAATACCTTTAGTAGTCCCTCAGAGCGGACATTCACGCTGTTACAGCAGGAAAGAGCCAGAGAATGAAAGTAAGCAACGTAATGAAGGTGTTCATGTAATGATCATGATATGAAAAGCTTTATCTCTGCTTTACAATGTTTCAGAATGAATAACTCATCTCTGCGATCATTTACTGTTAAGAAAAACTAAAAGTAACATCTCATACAGTTGAAGACTTTGTCATCTGTTTGTTTCACTTCCCTTGAACTCTTTTAAACTGACGGACTGTGAACGCACCCTGCAGCGACTCTAAATGTACACAAACACACTTTCATTTGTTTTAACGGATCCTCAGCAGATTTTATATGAAACACTTAAATGTTAAAATATATAAAAATGAAAAATCACAATTAGATGTTATGACATAGCAGCTGCTCTTTGGTCAATTGTGAGCTAAAATGTTTTTATATCTAATTAAAAAAGAAAAGTAACACGTACATATAATTCACCGTAACATCTTCTTCAAAATTAAATAAAACTAACTTTGCTTAATGTTTTTAAATACTTCAGCCAAGCTTTAGAGATGTAAAAAAATATCAACAAAATGTAAATTATCCCAAATAATTTCTTGATTTATCAAATTCTGATTCAAAAGTAAATGTAATGGTTTCTGTGTTAGAAAATTCAAATCTCTGGTACTTACAGTGAACGATGAGTTTGGTTCCTCCACCAAAAGTCCTCCACAGTGATACAAACTCATTGAGTGGCCGTACAAAAACCTCCTGCACCGTCAACAAGCATGTATCACTGAGAAAGCTCCCTGATCTCACTGATAACAGAGACACATATACAGTTTTTAAATCAACAAAGCTTTTCTAAAGATATGGATTACATATCTGGAAGAATTAACATGATTTATGTCATTTCTCATCACTTTTTCTACACCTGGCAGAGAAACCATTACAGTCTTCTACACAACTAACTTTGTCAGTTTTATATTAGTTTCTACACGGTTAAATGAACATGAGGCTTTTAAATAACAGTTATTAACAAATGTATTTGAAACAGAACTGAAACATGTTATTGATCTACAGTGAATCTCTGTATGTATGTTAATGTCAGACAAACAGACATATCATACCAACCACAGTGGACACAAACTCAAATCCTCATCTCCACTCCTGATATAAATATGTTCTTCCATTCAGATGACAGACGGTGTAAATCCAGACAGTGTTCCTCCTGGTTTCGTGTCCCACGTTGCCTTCAGTGTGCTGAGAGCAGAGACATCATTTCCATAGAGAGGAGGCTTTGCATGGTCAGCTGATCCTCCAGTGAACTGAGAAGGTTTATAGTCCTGTGAGTTCAACACTGCAGGACTCACATCTGTCAGTCAGCAGAAAGCACCATGACTCTCATCACCATCCTCATCTGGACGCTGGCCTGCTGCTGTTTCACAGGTTCATTCACTCAGCAACATTTCAAACATCATGTGCTGCCTTTCCTCTCCTTTCTTTCTGCTGAGAAATCAATGATCTGTTTTTGTGTGCAGGATGCAGCGGTCAGGTGACTGTGACTCAGCCTGCAGTCGAGACGTCTGCTCCAGGATCCACCGTCACCCTCACCTGTAAAACCAGCACAGATGTTCACTTATATAGCGATGGTGATCAGGGTATGTTCTGGTATCAACAGAAATCTGGACAGCCTCCAAAGCTCCTGATAAGATATGTGAGCAAACTTGAATCAGGAACAGAACCTCGGTTTAGTGGCAGTGGAAGCGGCTCTGACTTCTCTATGACCATCACTGGACTGAAGGCTGAAGATGCAGCAGTTTATTACTGTCAGAGTTACCACAGTGGTTACGTGTTCACACAGTGATTTGTCGTCGTACAAAAACCTCCCTCAGTCAGACTGCAGAGACTCTGAGCTGTTACAGCAGGAACCACCTGCAGCTGCTGAAGAGGAAGAGACTGACACAGCCCACTGAACTCAGAGCTGACAGGAACCCACCCAGCACAATTCACTTCTTATTCTTAAATACACATATGTTAATGGATTAATGAGATTAAACCCAGTCCAAAACACATTATATGTAAAAGCAGCATTACACACAAACCTTATTGTGATCTCTGCTTCCCCGAATTAAAACAACAAACGCTCTGTAGCTTTTCCCCACATGTCTCCACTCGGTGTGCTTCACAGCAGGAGCATCTCTGGCCTCTCTGGAGTTATTATTTAATCATTATTATAAAGATCCTGATTCAAAATGACAAAGATCAATCTAATGAAGTCTTTAAAATGTTAAACTGTGGCTGATTAAAACCCTCTTATTTACATCAATCAATGAACTTATCCATTAGTTAACCTCAAATTCACATCTTAGTTAAAAACTTCAGGTTTTCTAACAACCAGTTCAATTGAAGTTCCTGAAATGTTTTTTTGTTCCATTATTGAAACCAAAAACAGCAGGAACATCCAAGAGACGTTTAGTTTGAACATGATTTGACCCCTGACCCCCCCTGAGACCACCAGTGCAAAGCAGAGGCTTTAGGACGAGCAGACGTACATCACAATCAGAATCAAGTTTATTACCAGATACTTTGACACATACAAGGAATTAGCTTTGGTGTCCGGTGGTACGAACATAAACAAGTTGCCATAGTAGGTACAAAATATAAAGATAATACAAAGAAGTATTTACGACAAATATAAATTTAAAAGACCTTAAAAGCTAAAAAACGAAAACACATAGGACTATTAATATGTCACGGTTATCATGTCAGGTCACAGGTCTATGTCTAGGTTTGGGTGTTTTCACTGTGCTCTATGTCATGTTTTCCTCCTGTCGTTAGTTTCCCTGGTGTCCCTGTGTTTTCTCCTCCCTCCTCACCTGTGTCTCGTTAGCTGATTGTGTTCACCTGTGGCCCTTGTGTTTTCTCCTCCCTCCTCACCTGTGTCTCGTTAGCTGATTGTGTTCACCTGTGGCCCTTGTGTTTCTCCTCCCCTGCCCGGCTGTTTCTTGTCTTGTAATTATCCCTCCCTGTATTTAGTCTTGTCTCGTGCTGTGTTCAGTGTTGGTGCTTCTTTTGTTGGTGACTGAATTCACCCCGGTGAGTGTTCTGTTTTGTATGTATAAGTTTCATTATCCTTGAAATAAAGGATTATCAGAGTTATCTGCATTTGGGTCCTGCTTCCTTCACTCAACCGTGACAGAAAGCACCAACCAGAAATGGACCCAGCAGATGATCCATTTGAGGTGGAACTACAACATTTTTCCTTTGCTTTGGCTTGCTGCTATGATTGGTGGAGGGGAGCGTCCAGTGTTCTGCAGAGGGAGGCCGCTCTGGTAGAGGCGCACCGGTTGGCTATGGAGAAACCAGACTTGGTGAAATTCTTACCTGGCTGGATTTTGAACTTCATCTGGGTGTGTGATTTCCAGCCTGCGGACTATAAACGTCTCGGTGTGTTCCGTCTGGAGTCAACCAGTGCTTCCGCCCCAGTTCCTGCTCCTGTCCAAGAGTCGTTTTCTGGAACTCGGCTGGCTTTTGGAGGTCCACGGAGCCTTCAGGCGGCTTCTAAGAGAAGGAGTCGCAAGTCCAGGCTAGCAATCCGAGCCCCAAGAGCCATGGTTCCGGCTACAGAACCGGCCCACACAGCCATGGTTCCGGCCCCAGTACAGGCCCCAGCAGCCATGGTTCCAGCCCCAGTTCTGGCCCCAGCAGCCATCATTCCGGCCCCAGTTCTGGCCCCAGCAGCCATTGTTCCAGCCCCAGTTCTGGCCCCAGCAGCCATCATTCCGGCCCCAGTTCTGGCCCCAGCAGCCATCATTCCGGCTCCAGTTCTGGCCCCAGCAGCCATCATTCCGGCCCCAGTTCTGGCCCCAGCAGCCATTGTTCCAGCCCCAGTTCTGGCCCCAGCAGCC
Organism: Harpagifer antarcticus; assembly: GCA_902827135.1. Taxonomy (NCBI): domain Eukaryota; kingdom Metazoa; phylum Chordata; class Actinopteri; order Perciformes; family Harpagiferidae; genus Harpagifer; species Harpagifer antarcticus. The sequence continues at coordinate 284,796 of CADEHL010001343.1, forward strand.
ATCATTCCGGCCCCAGTTCTGGCCCCAGCAGCCATGGTTCCGGCCCCAGTTCTGGCCCCAGCAGCCATGGTTCCAGACCTAGTTCTGGCCCCAGCAGCCATGGTCCCGGCCCCAGCAGCCATGGTTCCAGCCTTAGCTCTGGCCCCAGCTGCCATAGTCCCATCTCTGGTCCCTTCTCTAGTCTCTTCTCTCGAGTCCCTCCTCTTGTCCCTTCCCTAGTCCCTCCTCAGGTCACTTTCCTAGTCCCTTCTCTAGTCCCTTCTCCAGTCCCACCTCTAGTCACTTCTCTAGTCCCATCTCAAGTCCCTACTCAATTCCTTTCTCAAGTCCTTTCTCAAGTCCCTCCTCTAGTCACTTCCCTAGTCCCTTCTCCAGTCCCTCCTTTAGTCACCTCTCTGGCCCCTTCCCGAGCCCCTTCTCTAGTCCCACCTCGAGTCACTTCTCTAGTCCCTTCCCTCATCCCATCTCAAGTTCCCTCTCGAGTCCCCTCTCTAGTTCCCTCTCAAGTCTCCTCTCGAGCTACCTCTCGAGTCCCCTTTCTAGATCCCTCTCAAGTCACCTCTCGAGGTCCCTCTCAAGCCACCTCTCGAGTCCCTTCTCAAGTCCCCTCTCAAGATCCCTCTCAAGTCTCCTCTCAAGTCATCTCTCGAGTCTCCTCTCGAGTTCCCTCTCGAGTCCCCTCTCCAGTCACCTCTCGAGTTCCTTCTCGAGTCCCCTCTCGAGTCACCTCTCCAGTCGACTCTCCAGTTTCCTCTCGAGTTCCCTCTCCAGCCCTCTCTCGAGTCCCCACTCAAGCACCTACTCATGTGCCGTTGGAGGTCCCGCAGACAACTCTCCTGCCGGGGGTCCTGCCAACCCCATGTCCTGTGCCGTTGGAGGTCCCGCCGACTACTCTCCTGCCGGGGGTCCTGCCAACCCTTTGTCCTGTCTCGTTGGAGGCCCCGCCGACTACTCTCCTGCCGGGGGTCCTGCCAACCCCATGTCCTGTCCCGTTGGAGGTCCCGCAGACTAGTCTTCTGCCGGGGGTCCTGCCAACCCCATGTCCTGTCCCGTTGGAGGTCCCGCAGACTAGTCTTCTGCCGGGGGTCCTGCCAACCCCATGTCCTGTACCGTTGGAGGTTCCTCTGGGGGTCCTGCCAACCCTGTGTTCTGTCCCGTTGGAGGTCCCGCAGACTAGTCTTCTGCCGGGGGTCCTGCCAACCCCATGTCCTGTCCCGTTGGAGGTCCCGCAGACTAGTCTTCTGCCGGGGGTCCTGCCAACCCCATGTCCTGTCTCGTTGGAGGCCCCGCCGACTACTCTCCTGCCGGGGGTCCTGCCAACCCTGTGTCCTGTCCCGTTGGAGGCCCCGCCGACTACTCTCCTGCCGGGGGTCCTGCCAACCCTGTGTCCTGTCCCGTTGGAGGCCCCGCCGACTACTCTCCTGCCGGGGGTCCTGCCAACCCTGTGTCCTGTCCCGTTGGAGGCCCCGCCGACTACTCTCCTGCCGGGGGTCCTGCCAACCCTGGGTCCTGTCCCGTTGGAGGCCCCGCCGACTACTCTCCTGCCGGGGGTCCTGCCAATCCTGTGTCCTGTCCCGTTGGAGGCCCCGCCGACTACTCTCCTGCCGGGGGTCCTGCCAACCCCGTGTCCTGTGCCGTTGGAGGTCCCGCCGACTACTCTCCTGCCGGGGGTCCTGCCAACCCTTTGTTCTGTCTCGTTGGAGGCCCCGCCGACTACTCTCCTGCCGGGGGTCCTGCCAACCCTGTGTCCTGTCCCGTTGGAGGCCCCGCCGACTACTCTCCTGCCGGGGGTCCTGCCAACCCTATGTCCTGTCCCGTTGGAGGCCCCGCCGACTACTCTCCTGCCGGGGGTCCTGCCAACCCCATGTCCTGTCCCGTTGGAGGCCCCGCCGACTACTCTCCTGCCGGGGGTCCTGCCAACCCCATGTCCTGTCCCGTTGGAGGTCCCGCCGACTACTCTCCTGCCGGGGGTCCTGCCAACCCTATGTCCTGTCCCGTTGGAGGTCCCGCCGTCTACTCACCTGCCGGGGGTCCTGCCAACCCTGTGTCCTGTCCCGTTGGAGGTCCCGCCGACTACTCTCCTGCCGGGGGTCCTGCCAACCCTATGTCCTGTCCCGTTGGAGGCCCCGCCGACTACTCTCCTGCCAGGGGTACTGCCAACCCTGTGTCCTGTGCCGTTGGAGGTCCCGCCGTCTACTCTCCTGCCGGGGGTACTGCCAACCCTTTGTCCTGTCTCGTCGGAGGTCCCGCCAACCGCTCTCCTGCTGGGGGTCCTGCCAACTCCTGGTCCTCTTCCGTGGGGGATCCTGCCGAAGCCTGTCCCGCCGGCTCCGGTTCCTGTCCGGCCGACACCGGGTCCTGCCCGGCCTCCGGAGCTGTCTGGTCTTCACCCTCGATCCCGACCCTCTGTGAGCCGCGGTCTTCGTCCGCGGGCCCGGCCTCCTGACTCTTCCTGCCGCTGCCCTCGTCCTCGAGCCCGGCCCCCTGACTCTTCCTGCCGCTGCCTTCGCCCTCGATCCCGACCCTCTGTGAGCCGCGGTCTTCGCCCGCGGGCCCGGCCTCCTGACTCTTCCTGCCGCTGCCCTCGTCCTCGGGCCCGGCCCCCTGACTCTTCCTGCCGCTGCCCTCGTCCTCGAGCCCGGCCCCCTGACTCTTCCTGCCGCTGCCTTCGCCCTCATGCTCGGCCCCCTGAGTTCGCCCGCTGTGGCCTTCGCCCCACCATGGACTCTGCCTTGCCCCCGGGCCGTCCGCCCGAGACCCCCACCTTGGACTCTGCCGTGCCCTCGGGCCGTCCGCCCGAGATCCCTTCCTGGTCCCCTACTGGGCTCCTGGGCGGTCAGCTTAGTGCTGTGTTCAGTGTTGGTGCTTCTTTTGTTGGTGACTGAATTCACCCCGGTGAGTGTTCTGTTTTGTATGTATAAGTTTCATTATCCTTGAAATAAAGGATTATCAGAGTTATCTGCATTTGGGTCCTGCTTCCTTCACTCAACCGTGACATAATATGTGACAATATATGGCAAACTACAGTGAATTATATTTAAAGTGGAGGGCTGCGCAGACATGTGTGCAGACATGTGTAAAATGCAGTCAGAGTTGAGCATGAACATGGCTCTCAGAATTAAGAAAGAAAAAAGAACAAGATGTTGTTCACATGATGTGCAATAATGTAACTCTGTGTGACAGGTGAAGCCACACACAGTCTACTATTCTACATACTTATTAATACAAATGCTGTTCAACTATTGTTCTTCAAATCTTTATTCTTCCACATCTTATTATTGTGCTTTCTTCCTGTATGTTCCTGCCTGTGTACATGACATAAGCTGCTCACAACCAATTGCCCCTTGCAGGATTAATACAGTTGTTGATTGATTGATTATTTCAACCAGATTTCACCGTCTAACTACTTCAGCATACTTTCAGCTACAGAGACCATTCAAATATTACAATGTCCAGCTCCTTCAGGACATGTGAGCTATGACTTTTCTTGTTTTTGACATTTATACTTTTAAAAATATACCGCTTTTTAAACTTTTATTTTTACAATGTGGGAGTATCCTTCAAATCCTCTTTTACCTACACCGTGTTTAAAATGCTGCTCCTTCAGCAAACTTTCAGCTACAGACTTCATTCCAACTTTGAAACGGTCACAACACATTCAGCTATTACATTTGTATTCAGCTTTTTCATATCTTTTAGAGTTTCTCACTCATCAACGTTTAAGTTTTGGTAAATGTTCAGGCCGTTTTAGATTATATAATGGTTGTCTATAGTGGTTCCCAACCTGAGGCGCAGTGCTATTGCAGGGCGGCCGCGTGAAGCTTGGGAAGAAGTTGTAAACAAACATTGTTTGCTTGTAAAATCAATAAAATTGCCACACATTTAACACATCGGGCAGTTTAAAGAAAAGTGGCATTTCAGCTATAATGCCCAAATCAACAAAGTATGATGAGGCATATTACATCTCCCTTGACATCTAATGTGGTCGGTGGGGAGATCTCCCTCTCTGTGTTTTGGGGGGGCGGGGCCTCACATACGTGCTGCAGCACCATACACACAGAGATCTGCCAGGACAACAGAGCGTTCAAAAGTGACAATCTACAAGGCTCGATGTGTACAATGCTCGTTTGCCAACCCGTTAAGCCCCAAAGACCCCCTCGGCAGGTCTTTTTTTTTTTCACGACACTGTGTCTCAGGGCTTCTTAATATTAAAAAAACTATGAATGTGTTATACCCTCCTAACGGGAAGAAACTCAGCAAACTGATGATACGAACCATTTTTACCGAAACAAAACACAAGTCTCAAAAGAAGTGTCTAAATGAGCCCTGAGCGAAAACATGCTAACGCACTTAGCACAAAACTCTAGGTATAAATCGATCGATCGATTTATTGGATCTCCACAAACAAGTTTAGCTAACATCCTGAGATTCCACAGATTCTAGAAATATAAGTATCATCACTTAGCGATCAGAACTCGCGACAGGTGAAGCAAATACAGACAATACACGACGTAGCTTTAGGTAGCAAAACACGGAGATATGCTCACCTTTAGCTGTTATTCTGGACATCTCCCATGCTGCTATCGGCCCGTGGGTGGCGCGCTCCGGAACCTGTCTGGCCTCTCCTGCTTCCCGGGGATACCTCAACGCCTGCTGAGGACTCCGTGCGCGTCTGCCTGCGCGTCTGCCTGCGCGTCTGCCTGCGGCCGGGTTGCTCTCCTTCCTCCCGGGGAGACTGCTCCTGCCTCCCGGGGATACCTCAACGCCTGTAGAGGACTTCGTGCCCGCCGCCGTTGTGCGTCTGCCTGCGGCCGGGTTGCGCTCCTTCCTCCCAGGGTGACTGCTCCTGCCTTCCTGGGATTCCGCTCCGTCCTTCCGGAGATTTCATGCCCGCCGCCGCTGTGCCTTCACCTGCGGCCGGGCAGCGCTCTTTCCTGCTGGGGATCACCGGGTTGTTTTCGCCCGTTCCCACGTTGCAGCACAGCGACCCGGTTTTCTACGTCTAGTGGAGGTGTTCTTCGTTCGCCACGATGCCTCCTGCGGCCCCCCTTTCGTCGGCCCGTTCCATGACCCGGCCCTCACCTGTGACCCCACCCTCCTCGGCCCCTGTGGTGCTTCCTCCCGGGCCATTTTTTTTGCCATGTTTGAATTCTGGGGGGGCTTGTGTGGTGAGCACCTATTAATACACTTGGACATAATTCATACATGGAACTACAGTTGGGGGTATTGTTCCCACACGGACATGTTATGTGTTTACTATATATGTTGTGTGCCCTCCTGACTTCCCTCTCTTCTTCCCGGACTGCAACCGGATAACATGACCTTAGTTACTCTCCAATAAAGTACCCTTTTGCACCTTCCTTGCACCGCCTCTGACTCCCTATCTCTCGGCACTACAAGCTGCTAATGGTAGCCACCAGAGTGTAGCGCAGCTTCCGTTTTTGCTACGCGTCACTCTCACTCCTTATTTGATAACCTGTGTGTGTATGTGGAACTTTCCCTCAATTCCATTGGTTCTAGTGATTAAAAAGAGATGTCAATCATGAAAATCGCCCAAGGGGGGCCAGAGATAGGTCAAATCCACCCAAATGACCCCAGAAGTGTTTTTTTTGCTAAATCTCTCTAAAAAGGTCACATTTCACTTGTTTTGCATCGATCTTGATACAGGGTACTTATTATATGTTATAGTTTGGATTCCTAAAGCTTTTAGTCTACCATCCTATCATTCAAGGGTGGTTTTCACTATAAGTAATGTGTTTTCTTTGGACTGACACAATCATTTAAAATGTTTTATTATGTTCAATCTGAATTTACTTTAAATTAAAAAGATCTATATTGATTCTTACTCTTCTACATCCAACTCACAGGTTTATCATTGCTTTGAGAAAAAAGATCATAAACGTTCCCCTTTTAGAAATGTAGTTATGGTCATTTGTTCTGGGAATGTCATGTTGGAGCCTGAGACCTGGAAACACGAGCAATCTGTCCATCAGCTGGTCAAAAGGCATCATATTCATACGGAGAAATGCACCGTTTTCAACTTCCTTAACTCGGAGTTCTTTTGCCTCGATTACGTGTGAGGTGGGAGAAGTACTCAGATCAAGTAAGTAGTATACTGCAGGGTTAGGTAGCTTGTGACTTTACTACAGGTGTAACTAAAGTCTGATTTAAGAGTTGATTATATTTCACATCATTAATCCAGATCTGTAAAGTAACTTAAGGTGTTAAATAAATGTAGTGGAGTAAAAGTACACCATTTACCTCTGGACTGTAGAGGAGCAGAAGTACAAAGAAGCAAACGTGGAAATACATAAGTACCTGAATATAAGCAGTACTTGAGAGTGAATCTACTTAGTTACTACCACCACTGCAGGTATGCTATGTGTGCTAGCAGCCCATAATACACACTATATAAAATAAATCAATGTTAATTCTGTTTCAAATTTGTTTAGTTTTTCCCCTAAAAAATAACAAAAATAACCTGTTATTACTACTATAATAAATAATAATACATTTAATTTATATAGCGCTTCTCATCTGCCAAGACAAATCTGGAAGCGCTTTACTACTGTAATAATACTGTTAAAGAACCGTATCGATAAGCAGTATTTGTAATTGTTTCATCCGGCCTCATTATTTCACAGTGGCACAGGATCATCTGCCAATACAAGCACTTTTGTTCATGTTCAATCCATAATAAAATATACAACTATAGTTTGATCTTTTTGTCTTGTTATTATTAGCAGAGAAAATGTAATGTTTGTACAACTATATACAATTAATTCTACCAATCTGAAAAAGGTTGGGAAGCACTGGACTAAGGAGTCCCACAGAGTGATGGGGGCCGGTGGGGCTGATTGAGAGCGTTTAGCTCCAGGTCCCTGCACCAAGTAAGGGATCATGAAAAGAGCTAAAGGTGGAGAACAGATTACATTTCACATCAATATGAAGTTGTTCTGAACCTGGACAGCCAGCAGAGGGCAGCCTGCTGGGACAATAAAGTATATCTCTTATATGTATGTTATTAAGCACAGAGGCCTTTGGTAAACTGAACAGACAGAAACAGCAGAGAGTTGAGGAACAGAAAGTTTCTACATGTTCCCCATGAGTCCACAGGGAGATGTAGCCTCTACTTACTCCACCTCCTCTCTCTCTGTTCCTCAAGAACAGGTGTCTGTGTGACGTGTGACATGTCATTTGCATGATTGTAATGCTTCACTGCTCCTCACAGCTTTAAGGCCTTGTCTCACGTAGAGTCTGAACCGTGTTCCTGCACTCATCCTGAAAACTGGAGATCATGTTGTCAGTAACGCTTGTCATGTTGGGCTTTCTGTGTCAGGGTGAGAGACTTTGAAAATGTGTCATCTGAAATGATAGGAGTAATGTATGTGTGGTTCAATGTTTGTCTTTTCTTTTCATGTTTGCATCCAATGTGCTTTGTCTTTAACTATTTCTATTATCATTTAAACTGCTGCTCCATGTTGTTGGTTATCTAACATTTCACTTCTCATTTCAGAGTCTTCTGCCAACAAGTTCCTGACTCAGACTGAGACATCCAAGTCTGTTAGTCCTGGAGGGACTGTGACCATCAGCGCTACAGGGAGCTCAGATATTGGTTCTGATCTCAGTTGGTATCTTCAGAAACCTGGACAGGCTCCTAAACTTCTTATATACTCAGCATCAACTCTGTTCTCTGGAACTGAGCCTAGATTCAGTGGTACTAGATCTGGTACTCAGTACGCTTTAACCATCAGTAACGTTAAGGATGTTGATGCAGGAGATTACTATTGTCTGGGCTACCATGGTGGTGGCGTGTTCACACAGTGATTTAGAGCCGTACAAAAACCTCCTTCAGTCTGAAGTAAAGCGTCCTGCTGCAGCTGCAGAGGTGAAGAGACTGAGAGGAGGAGAACTGCTCCAGTGAACACAAGAGTCATCAAGCAGAACCACCATGAATCCAAATAAAGCTGAGACACACTCACAGACACTCTTCAACACCCTGTTTAAACTATATTATTGTCACCATGAACATTGAGCTGACAGGAACTTCAGCAAACACTAACTCCATATTCACATTATGTTGAAAAAATAAATTCTAAAAAATCTACTCTCAGCTCAGATTAAAGGCTGATCTTATTTATGAGCCATAAACTTTCTGCCTCACTAAAAATCAAGTTCACATTAGGATCAAATTCTTAATCACGATAAAACAGTGTAGTAACTTTCCTTCACCACCACGTCAATTTCATTGCCACTTAAACAATAACTATCCAAAGCATTATCTTGTTCTGCTGATAGAAGTGCAGTATGTTATAAAACCTTTTAATGTCTTACTACTTTAAATAAAACACCAAACACTTCTTCATGTTATTTATCAGAGAAAGCTTTATTAGGAACATCCTGAATCATCAACATGACAGTTACTAAGCACACTCTCATCTCTGCTGAGCTTCACACATCACTCTCTAAGTTGCTGCTGTCCAACACTTTACAGCAGTGTTGTTCTCGGCCACACAAAGCTTCACTTTCCTCTACAAGCATTAAAGCTCCTGATGATCAGAGCAGCATGTGTTCTCCTGGGCTCCAGCGGCCCCTCTAGCCCCCACACTGGCTCCTGTGGAGGGACTGGCTCTGGCTGTGGGCATGATGGAGGACCTTGCAGGAGTACAGCTCTCCTGACATCCAGCGCTCCTGGCTCAGGCTCAGGCTGCTGCTGCTGCTGTAGCGTCCGCTCTTCTCCTCCTCCGAGCTGCTCAGGACCCCCTCTGTCACCTGTGTGCCGTCCACCTCCCAGCTCACCACGGCTCCCTGAGGAGAGTAGCCGGTCAGCAGGCAGGCCAGCGTGAGCGAGCCCCCAGAGAGCTGCTCAGAGGAGGAGGGGGCCAGCAGAGAGACGGAGGGCCTGAGCATGGAGCCCGCTGCAGGGGAGAGAGACACAAGGAGCAGATGAACTTCCACTGAGGGACAGACGCTGTGAGACAGAGTCCATACAGGACACATTCAAACATTCAAAGGCTTTCCTGTCATATGCACAGTAGCTGCAGTGAATCAGAACCAGAGTCAGAATACCTTTAGTAGTCCCTCAGAGCGGACATTCACGCTGTTACAGCAGGAAAGAGCCAGAGACAGCTTCATGTTACATAGAAGCATGCATACAAAAGTATTACAGCACAACAAAGTTATAATAAAAAGTTACACAATTTACAAAATACACATCCTGTAGCAGTTCTGAGGATTTAGCAGCCAGGTATATATTGCACATATTGCACATATTGCACATATTGCACATATTGCCAGAACAAACAGAACGAGGAAGGAAATGAGGGTTTAATAAATCAAATAAAATGTTAAACTTGATGTTTGGAGTCAGAGTGTTATTCTGTAGCTCTCATCAGAACAAGAATTATACATTGAAGGTACAGGACAGAGAAACTGGGGGTCAGCTGTGAGCATGAGCTGTGATCACAAGAGGAGCTGAGGCATGGGAGAACACGAGGGTTTCATTCATCAAATCAAACGGTGATACTTGATATCATTCTGGCATTTAAAATAATGAATCTTCTTCTTTGGCAGTCATCAAAACTCCTGAAGAGTTACATGAAAGTAAGCAACGTAATGAAGGTGTTCATGTAATGATCATGATATGAAAAGCTTTATCTCTGCTTTACAATGTTTCAGAATGAATAACTCATCTCTGCGATCATTTACTGTTAAGAAAAACTAAAAGTAACATCTCATACAGTTGAAGACTTTGTCATCTGTTTGTTTCACTTCCTTTGAACTCTTTTAAACTGACGGACTGTGAACGCACCCTGCAGCGACTCTGAATGTACAAAAACACACTTTCATTTGTTTTAACGGATCCTCAGCAGATTTTATATGAAACACTTAAATGTTAAAATATATAAAAATGAAAAATCACAATTAGATGTTATGACATAGCAGCTGCTCTTTGGTCAATTGTGAGCTAAAATGTTTTTATATCTTATTAAAAAAGAAAAGTAAAACGTACATATAATTCACCGTAACATCTTCTTCAAAATTAAATAAAACTAACTTTGCTTAATGTTTTTAAATTCTTCAGCCAAGCTTTAGAGATGTAAAAAAATATCAACAAAATGTAAATTATCCCAAATAATTTCTTGATTTATCAAATTCTGATTCAAAAGTAAATGTAATGGTTTCTGTGTTAGAAAATTCAAATCTCTGGTACTTACAGTCAACGATGAGTTTGGTTCCTCCACCAAAAGTCCACCACAGTGATACAAACTCATTGAGTGGCCGTACAAAAACCTCCTGCACCGTCAACAAGCATGTATCACTGAGAAAGCTCCCTGATCTCACTGATAACAGAGACACATATACAGTTTTTAAATCAACAAAGCTTTTCTAAAGATATGGATTACATATCTGGAAGAATTAACATGATTTATGTCATTTCTCATCACTTTTCTACACCTGGCAGAGAAACCATTACAGTCTGCTACACAACTAACTTTGTCAGTTTTATATTAGTTTCTACACGGTTAAATGAACATGAGGCTTTTAAATAACAGTTATTAACAAATGTATTTGAAACAGAACTGAAACATGTTATTGATCTACAGTGAATCTCTGTATGTATGTTAATGTCAGACAAACAGACATATCATACCAACCACAGTGGACACAAACTCAAATCCTCATCTCCACTCCTGATATAAATATGTTCTTCCATTCAGATGACAGACGGTGTAAATCCAGACAGTGTTCCTCCTGGTTTCGTGTCCCACGTTGCCTTCAGTGTGCTGAGAGCAGAGACATCATTTCCATAGAGAGGAGGCTTTGCATGGTCAGCTGATCCTCCAGTGAACTGAGAAGGTTTATAGTCCTGTGAGTTCAACACTGCAGGACTCACATCTGTCAGTCAGCAGAAAGCACCATGACTCTCATCACCATCCTCATCTGGACGCTGGCCTGCTGCTGTTTCACAGGTTCATTCACTCAGCAACATTTCAAACATCATGTGCTGCCTTTCCTCTCCTTTCTTTCTGCTGAGAAATCAATGATCTGTTTTTGTGTGCAGGATGCAGCGGTCAGGTGACTGTGACTCAGCCTGCAGTCGAGACGTCTGCTCCAGGATCCACCGTCACTCTCACCTGTAGAACCAGCACAGATGTTTACTTATATAGTGATGGTGATCAGGGTATGTTCTGGTATCAACAGAAATCTGGACAGCCTCCAAAGCTCCTGATAAGATATGTGAGCACACTTGAATCAGGAATAGAACCTCGGTTTAGTGGCAGTGGAAGCGGCTCTGACTTCTCTATGACCATCACTGGACTGAAGGCTGAAGATGCAGCAGTTTATTACTGTCAGAGTCGCCACAGTGGTTACGTGTTCACACAGTGATTTGTCGTCGTACAAAAACCTCCCTCAGTCAGACTGCAGAGACTCTGAGCTGTTACAGCAGGAACCACCTGCAGCTGCTGAAGAGGAAGAGACTGACACAGCCCACTGAACTCAGAGCTGACAGGAACCCACCCAGCACTATTCACTTCTTATTCTTAAATATACATATGTTAATGGATTATGAGATTAAACCCAGTCCAAAACACATTATATGTAAAAGCAGCATTACACACAAACCTTATTGTGATCTCTGCTTCCCCGAATTAAAACAACAAACGCTCTTTAGCTTTCCCCCACATGTCTCCACTCGGTGTGCTTCACAGCAGGAGCATCTCTGGCCTCTCTGGAGTTATTATTTAATCATTATTATAAAGATCCCGATTCAAAATGACAAAGATCAATCTAATGAAGTCTTTAAAATGTTAAACTGTGGCTGATTAAAACCCTCTTATTCACATCAATCAATGAACTTATCCATTAGTTAACCTCAAATTCACATCTTAGTTAAAAACTTCAGGTTTTCTAACAACCAGTTCAATTGAAGTTCCTGAAATGTTTTTTTATTTCATTATTGAAACCAAAAACAGCAGGAACATCCAAGAGACGTTTAGTTTGAACATGATTTGACCCCTGACCCCCCCTGAGACCACCAGTGCAAAGCAGAGGCTTTAGGACAAGCAGACGTACATCACAATCAGACTCAAGTTTATTACCAGATACCTTGACACATACAAGGAATTAGCTTTGGTGTCCGGTGGTACGAACATAAACAATCTAAGAAAATAAGTTGCCATAGTAGGTACAAAATATAAAGATAATATAAATAAGTATTTACGACAAATATAAATTTAAAAGACCTTAAAAGCTAAAAAACGAAAACACATAGGACTATTAATATGTGACAATATATGGCAAACTACAGTGAATTATATTTAAAGTGGAGGGCTGTGCAGACATGTGTGCAGACATGTGTAAAATGCAGTCAGAGTTGAGCATGAACATGGCTTTCAGAATTAAGAAAGAAAAAAGAACAAGGTGTTGTTCACATGATGTGCAATAATGTAACTCTGTGTGACAGGTGAAGCCACACACAGTCTACTATTCTACATACTTATTAGTGTGAATGCTGTTCAACTATTGTTCTTCAAATCTTTATTCTTCTGCATCTTATTATTGTGCTTTCTTCCTGTATGTTCCTGCCTGTGTACATGACATAAGCTGCTCACAACCAATTGCCCCTTGCGGGATCAATAAAGTTATTGATTGATTGATTATTTCAACCAGATTTCACCGTCTAACTACTTCAGCATACTTTCAGCTACAGAGACCATTCAAATATTACAATGTCCAGCTCCTTCAGGACATGTGAGCTATGACTTTTCTTGTTTTTGACATTTATACTTTTAAAAATATACCGCTTTTTAAACTTTTATTTTTACAATGTGGGAGTATCCTTCAAATCCTCTTTTACCTACACCGTGTTTAAAATGCTGCTCCTTCAGCAAACTTTCAGCTACAGACTTCATTCCAACTTTGAAACGGTCACAACACATTCAGCTATTACATTTGCATTCAGCTTTTTCATATCTTTTAGAGTTTCTTACTCATCAACGTTTAAGTTTTGGTAAATGTTCAGGCCGTTTTAGATTATATAATGGTTGTCTATAGTGGTTCCCAACCTGAGGCGCAGTGCTATTGCAGGGCGGCCGCGTGAAGCTTGGGAAGAAGTTGTAAACAAACATTGTTTGCTTGTAAAATCAATAAAATTGCCACACTTTTAACACATCCGGCAGTTTAAAGAAAAGTGGCATTTCAGCTATAATGCCCAAATCAACAAAGTATGATGAGGCATATTACATCTCCCTTGACATCTAACGTGGTCGGTGGGGAGATCTCCCACTCTGTGTTTTGGGGGGGCGGGGCCTCACATACACCATGCAGCAGCATACACACAGAGATCTGCCAGGACAACAGAGCGTTCAAAAGTGACAATCTACAAGGCTCGATGTGTACAATGCTCGTTTGCCAACCCGTTAAGCCCCAAAGACCCCCTCGGCAGGTCTTTTTTTTTCACGACACTGTGTCTCAGGGCTTCTTAATATTAAAAAAACTATGAATGTGTTATACCCTCCTAACGGGAAGAAACTCAGCAAACTGATGATACGAACCATTTTTACCGAAACAAAACACAAGTCTCAAAAGAAGTGTCTAAATGAGCCCTGAGCGAAAACATGCTAACGCACTTAGCACAAAACTCTAGGTATAAATCGATCGATCGATTTATTGGATCTCCACAAACAAGTTTAGCTAACATCCTGAGATTCCACAGATTCTAGAAATATAAGTATCATCACTTAGCGATCAGAACTCGCGACAGGTGAAGCAAATACAGACAACACACGACGTAGCTTTCGGTAGCAAAACACGGAGATATGCTCACCTTTAGCTGTTATTCTGGACGTCTCACATGCTGCTATCGGCCCGTGGGTGGCGCGCTCCGGAACCTGTCTGGCCTCTCCTGCTTCCCGGGGATACCTCAACGCCTGCTGAGGACTCCGTGCGCGTCTGCCTGCGCGTCTGCCTGCGCGTCTGCCTGCGCGTCTGCCTGCGCGTCTGCGCGTCTGCCTGCGGCCGGGTTGCGCTCCTTCCTCCCGGGGTGACTGCTCCTGCCTTCCTGGGATTCCGCTCCGTCCTTCCGGAGATTTCATGCCCGCCGCCGCTGTGCCTTCACCTGCGGCCGGGCAGCGCTCTTTCCTGCTGGGGATCACCGGGTTGTTTTCGCCCGTTCCCACGTTGCAGCACAGCGACCCGGTTTTCTACGTATAGTGGAGGTGTTCTTCGTTTGCCACGATGCCTCCTGCGGCCCCCCTTTCGTCGGCCCGTTCCATGACCCGGCCCTCACCTGTGACCCCACCCTCCTCAGCCCCTGTGGTGCTTCCTCCCGGGCCATTTTTTTTGCCATGTTTGAATTCTGGGGGGGCTTGTGTGGTGAGCACCTATTAATACACTTGGACATAATTCATACATGGAACTACAGTTGGGGGTATTGTTCCCACACGGACATGTTATGTGTTTACTATATATGTTGTGTGCCCTCCTGACTTCCCTCTCTTCTTCCCGGACTGCAACCGGATAACATGACCTTAGTTACTCTCCAATAAAGTACCCTTTTGCACCTTCCTTGCACCGCCTCTGACTCCCTATCTCTCGGCACTACAAGCTGCTAATGGTAGCCACCAGAGTGTAGCGCAGCTTCCGTTTTTGCTACGCGTCACTCTCACTCCTTATTTGATAACCTGTGTGTGTATGTGGAACTTTCCCTCAATTCCATTGGCTCTAGTGATTAAAAAGAGATGTCAATCATGAAAATCGACCAAGGGGGGCCAGAGATAGGTCAAATCCACCCAAATGACCCCAGAAGTGTTTTTTTTGCTAAATCTCTCTAAAAAGGTCAAATTTCACTTGTTTTGCATCGATCTTGATACAGGGTACTTATTATATGTTATAGTTTGGATTCCTAAAGCTTTTAGTCTACCATCCCATCATTCAAGGGTGGTTTTCACTATAAGTAATGTGTTTTCTTTGGACTGACACAATCATTTAAAATGTTTTATTATGTTCAATCTGAATTTACTTTAAATTAAAAAGATCTATATTGATTCTTACTCTTCTACATCCAACTCACAGGTTTATCATTGCTTTGAGAAAAAAGATCATAAACGTTCCCCTTTTAGAAATGTAGTTATGGTCATTTGTTCTGGGAATGTCATGTTGGAGCCTGAGACCTGGAAACACGAGCAATCTGTCCATCAGCTGGTCAAAAGGCATCATATTCATACGGAGAAATGCACCGTTTTCAACTTCCTTAACTCGGAGTTCTTTTGCCTCGATTACGTGTGAGGTGGGAGAAGTACTCAGATCAAGTAAGTAGTATACTGCAGGGTTAGGTAGCTTGTGACTTTACTACAGGTGTAACTAAAGTCTGATTTAAGAGTTGATTATATTTCACATCATTAATCCAGATCTGTAAAGTAACTTAAGGTGTTAAATAAATGTAGTGGAGTAAAAGTACACCATTTACCTCTGGACTGTAAAGGAGCAGAAGTACAAAGAAGCAAACGTGGAAATACATAAGTACCTCAATAAGCAGTACTTGAGAGTGAATCTACTTAGTTACTACCACCACTGCAGGTATGTTATGTGTGCTAGCAGCCCATAATACACACTATATAAAATAAATCAATGTTAATTCTGTTTCAAATTTGTTTAGTTTTTCCCCTAAAAAATAACAAAAACAACCTGTTATTACTACTATAATCAATAATAATACATTTAATTTATATAGCGCTTCTCATCTGCCAAGACAAATCTGGAAGCGCTTTACTACTGTAATAATACTGTTAAAGAACCGTATTGATAAGCAGTATTTGTAATTGTTTCATCAGGCCTCATTATTTCACAGTGGCACAGGATCATCTGCCAATACAAGCACTTTTGTTCATGTTCAATCCATAATAAAATATACAACTATAGTTTGATCTTTTTGTCTTGTTATTATTAGCAGAGAAAATGTAATGTTTGTACAACTATATACAATTAATTCTACCAATCTGAAAAAGGTTGGGAAGCACTGGACTAAGGAGTCCCACAGAGTGATGGGGGCCGGTGGGGCTGATTGAGAGCGTTTAGCTCCAGGTCCCTGCACCAAGTAAGGGATCATGAAAAGAGCTAAAGGTGGAGAACAGATTACATTTCACATCAATATGAAGTTGTTCTGAACCTGGACAGCCAGCAGAGGGCAGCCTGCTGGGACAATAAAGTATATCTCTTATATTTATGTTATTAAGCACAGAGGCCTTTGGTAAACTGAACAGACAGAAACAGCAGAGAGTTGAGGAACAGAAAGTTTCTACATGTTCCCCATGAGTCCACAGGGAGATGTAGCCTCTACTTACTCCACCTCCTCTCTCTCTGTTCCTCAAGGACAGGTGTCTGTGTGACGTGTGACATGTCATTTGCATGATTGTAATGCTTCACTGCTCCTCACAGCTTTAAGGCCTTGTGTCACGTAGAGTCTGAACCGTGTTCCTGCACTCATCCTGAAAACTGGAGATCATGTTGTCAGTAACTCTGCTTGTCATGTTGGGCTTTCTGTGTCAGGGTGAGAGACTTTGAAAATGTGTCATCTGAAATGATAGGAGTAATGTATGTGTGGTTCAATGTTTGTCTTTTCTTTTCATGTTTGCATCCAATGTGCTTTGTCTTTAACTATTTCTATTATCATTTAAACTGCTGCTCCATGTTGTTGGTTATCTCACATTTCACTTCTCATTTCAGAGTCTTCTGCCAACAAGTTCCTGACTCAGACTGAGACATCCAAGTCTGTTAGTCCTGGAGGGACTGTGACCATCAGCGCTACAGGGAGCTCAGATATTGGTGCTGATCTCAGTTGGTATCTTCAGAAACCTGGACAGGCTCCTAAACTTCTTATATACAGAGCATCAACTCTGTTCTCTGGAACTGAGCCTAGATTCAGTGGTACTAGATCTGGTACTCAGTACGCTTTAACCATCAGTAACGTTAAGGATGTTGATGCAGGAGATTACTATTGTCTGGGTCTTCACAGCGGTAACACGTTCACACAGTGATTTAGAGCCGTACAAAAACCTCCTTCAGTCTGAAGTAAAGCGTCCTGCTGCAGCTGCAGAGGTGAAGAGACTGAGAGGAGGAGAACTGGTCCAGTGAACACAAGAGTCATCAAGCAGAACCACCATGAATCCAAATAAAACTGACTCTCTTCAGTTCTTGATGACTAAACTGGGATGGTTAGATTATTGTTCGCCACTGATATCAAATTAAATGTAAACATATCTCAACTAAAACCTGCATAACATAAAGTAATCTCTGACACAGACCACTGAACGCTGAGTAGAGAGGAACTTCACCAAACACTAACTATTCACACTAATATGTTGAATTAAACAATGCTTAGAAATAAAGGACTCTACTCTTAGCCTGGAGAAAAATCTATGCCTGATAATATATTTGAGCCATCCTCTCAGCCTCACTAACAATTAAGTTCACATTAGCATCAAATACTTAATCACGATAAAACGTTTTAATATCATTTTCTTCACTACTAAGTCACTTTCATTGAAAATGTTATAGATATGAAACTTAAATAATGTTCTAAACTAATCCAAAGCATTATCTTGTTCTGCTGATAGAAGTGCAGCATGTTATAAAACCTTTTAATGTCTTACTACTTTAAATAAAACACCAAACACTTCTTCATGTTATTTATCAGAGAAAGCTTTATTAGGAACATCCTGAATCATCAACATGACAGTTACTAAGCACACTCTCATCTCTGCTGAGCTTCACACATCACTCTCTAAGTTGCTGCTGTCCAACACTTTACAGCAGTGTTGTTCTCGGCCACACAAAGCTTCACTTTCCTCTACAAGCATTAAAGCTCCTGATGATCAGAGCAGCATGTGTTCTCCTGGGCTCCAGCGGCCCCTCTAGCCTCCACACTGGCTCCTGTGGAGGGACTGGGTCTGGCTGTGGGCATGATGGAGGACCTTGCAGGAGTACAGCTCTCCTGACATCCAGCGCTCCTGGCTCAGGCTCAGGCTGCTGCTGCTGCTGTAGCTTCCGCTCTTCTCCTCCTCCGAGCTGCTCAGGACCCCCTCTGTCACCTGTGTGCCGTCCACCTCCCAGCTCACCACGGCTCCCTGAGGAGAGTAGCCGGTCAGCAGGCAGGCCAGCGTGAGCGAGCCCCCAGAGAGCTGCTCAGAGGAGGAGGGGGCCAGCAGAGAGACGGAGGGCCTGAGCATGGAGCCCGCTGCAGGGGAGAGAGACACAAGGAGCAGATGAACTTGCACTGAGGGACAGACGCTGTGAGACAGAGTCCATACAGGACACATTCAAACATTCAAAGGCTTTACTGTCATATGCACAGTAGCTGCAGTGAATCAGAACCAGAGTCAGAATACCTTTAGTAGTCCCTCAGAGCGGACATTCACGCTGTTACAGCAGGAAAGAGCCAGAGACAGCTTCATGTTACGTAGAAGCATGCATACAAAAGTATTACAGCACAACAAAGTTATAATAAAAAGTTACACAATTTACAAAATACACATCCTGTAACAGTTCTGAGGATTTAGCAGCCAGGTATATATTGCACATATTGCACATATTGCACATATTGCACATATTGCCAGAACAAACAGAACGAGGAAGGAAATGAGGGTTTAATAAATCAAATAAAATGTTAAACTTGATGTTTGGAGTCAGAGTGTTATTCTGTAGCTCTCATCAGAACAAGAATTATACATTGAAGGTACAGGACAGAGAAACTGGGGGTCAGCTGTGAGCATGAGCTGTGATCACAAGAGGAGCTGAGGCATGGGAGAACACGAGGGTTTCATTCATCAAATCAAACGGTGATACTTGATATCATTCTGGCATTTAAAATAATGAATCTTCTTCTTTGGCACTCATCCAAACTCCTGAAGAGTTACATGAAAGTAAGCAACGTAATGAAGGTGTTCATGTAATGATCATGATATGAAAAGCTTTATCTCTGCTTTACAATGTTTCAGAATGAATAACTCATCTCTGCAATCATTTACTGTTAAGAAAAACTAAAAGTAGCATCTCCTACAGTTGAAGACTTTGTCATCTGTTTGTTTCACTTCCTTTGAACTCTTTTAAACTGACGGACTGTGAACGCACCCTGCAGCGACTCTGAATGTACAAAAACACACTTTCATTTGTTTTAACGGATCCTCAGCAGATTTTATATGAAACACTTAAATGTTAAAATATATAAAAATGAAAAATCACAATTAGATGTTATGACATAGCAGCTGCTCTTTGGTCAATTGTGAGCTAAAATGTTTTTATATCTAATTAAAAAAGAAAAGTAACACGTACATATAATTCACCGTAACATCTTCTTCAAAATTAAATACAACTAACTTTGCTTAATGTTTTTCAATTCTTCAGCCAAGCTTTAGAGATGTAAAAAAATATCAACAAAATGTAAATTATCCCAAATAATTTCTTGATTTATCAAATTCTGATTCAAAAGTAAATGTAATGGTTTCTGTGTTAGAAAATTCTAATCTCTGGTACTTACAGTGAACGATGAGTTTGGTTCCTCCACCAAAAGTCCTCCACAGTGATACAAACTCATTGAGTGGCCGTACAAAAACCTCCTGCACCGTCAACAAGCATGTATCACTGAGAAAGCTCCCTGATCTCACTGATAACAGAGACACATATACAGTTTTTAAATCAACAAAGCTTTTCTAAAGATATGGATTACATATCTGGAAGAATTAACATGATTTATGTCATTTCACATCACTTTTCTACACCTGGCAGAGAAACCATTACAGTCTGCTACACAACTAACTTTGTCAGTTTTATATTAGTTTCTACACGGTTAAATGAACATGAGGCTTTTAAATAACAGTTATTAACAAATGTATTTGAAACAGAACTGAAACATGTTATTGATCTACAGTGAATCTCTGTATGTATGTTAATGTCAGACAAACAGACATATCATACCAACCACAGTGGACACAAACTCAAATCCTCATCTCCACTCCTGATATAAATATGTTCTTCCATTCAGATGACAGACGGTGTAAATCCAGACAGTGTTCCTCCTGGTTTCGTGTCCCACGTTGCCTTCAGTGTGCTGAGAGCAGAGACATCATTTCCATAGAGAGGAGGCTTTGCATGGTCAGCTGATCCTCCAGTGAACTGAGAAGGTTTATAGTCCTGTGAGTTCAACACTGCAGGACTCACATCTGTCAGTCAGCAGAAAGCACCATGACTCTCATCACCATCCTCATCTGGACGCTGGCCTGCTGCTGTTTCACAGGTTCATTCACTCAGCAACATTTCAAACATCATGTGCTGCCTTTCCTCTCCTTTCTTTCTGCTGAGAAATCAATGATCTGTTTTTGTGTGCAGGATGCAGCGGTCAGGTGACTGTGACTCAGCCTGCAGTCGAGACGTCTGCTCCAGGATCCACCGTCACTCTCACCTGTAAAACCAGCACAGATGTTGGAAGTTATAGTGTTAGTAATGATTGTATGTTTTGGTATCAACAGAAATCTGGACAGCCTCCAAAGCTTCTGATAAAATATGCGAGCCAACGTGAATCAGGAACAGAACCTCGGTTTAGTGGCAGTGGAAGCGGCTCTGACTTCTCTATGACCATCACTGGACTGAAGGCTGAAGATGCAGCAGTTTATCACTGTCAGAGTTTCCACTACATAAACAGTGCAAACGTGTTCACACAGTGATTTGTCGTCGTACAAAAACCTCCCTCAGTCAGACTGCAGAGACTCTGAGCTGTTACAGCAGGAACCACCTGCAGCTGCTGAAGAGGAAGAGACTGACACAGCCCACTGAACTCAGAGCTGACAGGAACCCACCCAGCACTATTCACTTCTTATTCTTAAATACACATATGTTAATGGATAATGAGATTAAACCCAGTCCAAAACACATTATATGTAAAAGCAGCATTACACACAAACCTTATTGTGATCTCTGCTTCCCCGAATTAAAACAACAAACGCTCTTTAGCTTTCCCCCACATGTCTCCACTCGGTGTGCTTCACAGCAGGAGCATCTCTGGCCTCTCTGGAGTTATTATTTCATCATTATTATAAAGATCCTGATTCAAAATGACAAAGATCAATCTAATGAAGTCTTTAAAATGTTAAACTGTGGCTGATTAAAACCCTCTTATTTACATCAATCAATGAACTTATCCATTAGTTAACCTCAAATTCACATCTTAGTTAAAAACTTCAGGTTTTCTAACAACCAGTTCAATTGAAGTTCCTGAAATGTTTTTTGTTCCATTATTGAAACCAAAAACAGCAGGAACATCCAAGAGACGTTTAGTTTGAACATGATTTGACCCCTGACCCCCCCTGAGACCACCAGTGCAAAGCAGAGGCTTTAGGACGAGCAGACGTACATCACAATCAGACTCAAGTTTATTACCAGATACTTTGATACATACAAGGAATTAGCTTTGGTGTCTGGTGGTACGAACATAAACAAGTTGCCATAGTAGGTACAAAATATAAAGATAATATAAAGAAGTATTTACGGCAAATATACATTTTAAAGACCTTAAAAGCTAAAAAACGAAAACACATAGGACTATTAATATGTGACAATATATGGCAAACTACAGTGAATTATATTTAAAGTTGAGGGCTGCGCAGACATGTGTGCAGACATGTGTAAAATGCAGTCAGAGTTGAGCATGAACATGGCTCTCAGAATTAAGAAAGAAGAAAGAACAAGATGTTGTTCACATGAAGTGCAATAATGTAACTCTGTGTGACAGGTGAAGCCACACACAGTCTACTATTCGACATACTTATTAGTGCGAATGCTGTTCAACTATTGTTCTTCAAATCTTTATTCTTCCACATCTTATTATTGTGCTTTCTTCCTGTATGTTCCTGCCTGTGTACATGACATAAGCTGCTCACAACCAATTGCCCCTTGCGGGATCAATAAAGTTATTGATTGATTGATTATTTCAACCAGATTTCGCCGTCTAACTACTTCAGCATACTTTCAGCTACAGAGACCATTCAAATATTACAATGTCCAGCTCCTTCAGGACATGTGAGCTATGACTTTTCTTGTTTTTGACATTTATACTTTTAAAAATATACCGCTTTTTAAACTTTTATTTTTACAATGTGGGAGTATCCTTCAAATCCTCTTTTCCCTACACCGTGTTTAAAATGCTGCTCCTTCAGCAAACTTTCAGCTACAGACTTCATTCCAACTTTGAAACGGGCACAACACATTCAGCTATTACATTTGTATTCAGCTTTTTGATATCTTTTAGAGTTTCTCACTCATCAACGTTTAAGTTTTGGTAAATGTTCAGGCCGTTTTAGATTATATAATGGTTGTCTATAGTGGTTCCCAACCTGAGGCGCAGTGCTATTGCAGGGCGGCCGCGTGAAGCTTGGGAAGAAGTTGTAAACAAACATTGTTTGCTTGTAAAATCAATAAAATTGCCACACTTTTAACACATCCGGCAGTTTAAAGAAAAGTGGCATTTCAGCTATAATGCCCAAATTAACAAAGTATGATGAGGCATATTACATCTCCCTTGACATCTAACGTGGTCGGTGGGGAGATCTCCCTCTCTGTGTTTTGGGGGGGCGGGGCCTCACATACGCGCTGCAGCACCATACACACAGAGATCTGCCAGGACAACAGAGCGTTCAAAAGTGACAATCTACAAGGCTCGATGTGTACAATGCTCGTTTGCCAACCCGTTAAGCCCCAAAGACCCCCTCGGCAGGTCTTTTTTTTTTTTCACGACACTGTGTCTCAGGGCTTCTTAATATTAAAAAAACTATGAATGTGTTATACCCTCCTAACGGGAAGAAACTCAGCAAACTGATGATACAAACCATTTTTACCGAAACAAAACACAAGTCTCAAAAGAAGGGTCTAAATGAGCCCTGAGCGAAAACATGCTAACGCACTTAGCACAAAACTCTAGGTATAAATCGATCGATCGACTTATTGGATCTCCACAAACAAGTTTAGCTAACATCCTGAGATTCCACAGATTCTAGAAATATAAGTATCATCACTTAGCGATCAGAACTCGCGACAGGGGAAGCAAATACAGACAACACACGACGTAGCTTTAGGTAGCAAAACACGGAGATACCTTTAGCTGTTATTCTGATCAAAAGTTGTGTTCAATGGTATTAAAACGAGGAAAACGCGGCTGAAGGTTAATCCATAGCTTAATCCAATGTGTAGGCCTATGCCACTTTGAAAAAAATATTGATAATCCATAATTCCATTTTTATACAAAAATCGGAGAATAAATATTAGCTGCTAATGGTAGCCCCCAGAGTGTGTTGCAGCTCCGGTTTTGGCTATGTGTCACTCTCACTCCTTATTTGGTAACCTGTATGTGTTTGTGGAAACTCCCCTCGATGCCATTGGCTCTGACGGTTAAAAAGAGATGTCAATCATCAAAATCGCCCAAGGGGGGCCAGAGATAGGTCAAATCCACCCAAATGACCCCAGAAGTGTTTTTTCTTCTAAATCTCTCTAAAAAGGTAAAATTTCACTTGTTTTGCATCAATTTTGATACAGGGTACTTATTATATGTTGTAGTTTGGATTCCGAAAGCATTTAGTCTACCATCCCATCATTCAAGGGTGGTTTTCACTATAAGTAATGTGTTTTCTTTGGACTGACACAATCATTTTGTCACAGACGAGCTGAGGACCAAAATGCAGAACACGGGAAACCAGAGATAGTCGGTAACCAGCTTTATTGGAGGCAATAGGCTGGTAGAAGACAACACGGCAGATAGTAGGCAAAGGGCTGGTCGGGGACAGGCGAGGGTTCCAGGAGACAGCAGGACGGGAGTCGCAGGTACAGAACGGGTCAGGGAGCAGGCGAGGCAGGCTGGTCAGGAACAGGCAGGGTCGAAACCGGGAGAGCAATCTGAAGGGTAATGCGGGAAAGACTGGTATGCTGCAAAGTACGATCTGGCACTGAGGTGAAAGTGAAGTGGGCCTAAATACTAATGGAGCTGATGGGTGTAACAGAGTGAGAGAGAGACAGGGTGTGACTACCAGGTGACTAAGGAATGTTAATGCAGAAAATAGGTGAGTGAGAAAGCAGATTGTGACAGAACCCCCCCCTTAATGGACGGCTCCAGACGTCTAAGAGATCTCTATCAAGAAGAAAAAAAAAGAGAAGAATCAAGAAAAAACCCTACAGACACCGGGTGGAAGGTGGAGGTATGGGAAAGGTCAGTACTCATCTGAGAATGCTCTCTCGGCCTCTCCCTCCTGGAAATCCTCGTCCTCCTCGCCTGATGATGCTTCCCCCTCCTCCTCGATGAAGCCTCTGATCCGTCGCGGACGAGTACCCCCCTGCTTAACGCCTGGTTGAGCGTGGGTCCTGGAAGGCTGCTCCGGGTAACGCAGGTGGAAGTCTCGGATGAGTTGAGGGTTGAGGATATGCCGAGCAGGAATCCACTGCCTTTCCTCAGGACCATAGCCCTCCCAGTCCACCAAATATTGAACCCCTCTTCCTCTGCGACGGGAACGGAGTAGACGACGAAGGGTGTAGGTAGGGCCCCCATCGATCATCCTAGGGGGTGGTGGTGGAGGGGCGGCGGAAATCATAGTACTCTCCCGGACAGGCTTAATCCTAGAAACGTGGAAGGTGGGATGGATCTTCATGTTCCGGGGCAAACTCAGTCGAACTGCTGCAGGATTAATGACCTTGACAATCTTGAAGGGTCCAATAAACCTGGGCGCTAACTTCTTAGACTCCATCCGAAGGGGAATGTTCTGAGTGGAAAGCCACACCCTCTGGCCTACCTGGTACACAGGTGCCTTGGTTCGTCGGCGGTTCGCTGATGTGGCGTCCCGGTTAGCAGACTGAAGCAGAGTTGTTCGAGCCTGCCTCCAAGTCCTCCGACAACGTCGGATGAAAGCCTGGACAGACGGACAGGTAACCTCCTTCTCCAATGCAGAGAACAATGGGGGTTGAAAACCGTATGCACACTGAAAAGGGGAAAGACCAGTAGCGGAACTGATGAGGGTGTTGTGGGCATACTCCACCCACAGGAGTTGTTTTGACCAGGTCGTGGGATGATCGGAAGCCATGCAGCGGAGAGTGGTCTCCATCTCCTGATTCTTCCGTTCGGTCTGGCCATTGGCCTGTGGGTGGAAACCGGAGGTGAGACTAACCGTCGCCCCGATCAGTTCACAAAACTCCCTCCAAAACACAGAGGTGAATTGGGGCCCCCGGTCGGAAACCACATCAGTCGCCAGTCCGTGAATGCGAAACACGTGGAGAAGAATCAGTTCTGCCGTCTCCTTAGCTGACGGGATCTTAGGCAGGGGTACGAAATGAGCCATCTTACTAAACCGATCTACCACCGTCAAGATGGCAGTATGTCCGTGGGACGGTGGTAGACCAGTCACAAAGTCCAATGAAATATGTGACCAAGGGCGACGTGGGACCGGTAATGGATGAAGGAGGCCAGCTGGCGCTTGGTGAGATGGTTTGTGCCGATTGCACACAGGACAGGCGTTCACAAACTCCCGGGTGTCAGCCTCCAGCGTGGCCCACCAGAACCGTTGTAGGACCATCCCCTTGGTACGTTGAATTCCAGGGTGGCAGGAAAGTCTGGAGCTATGAGCCCACTGAAGCACCTCAGCCCTCAAAACCTGAGGCACAAACAAGCGGTTAAGAGGACAAGAACTAGGACCGGGTTGGTCCACCAAAGCGGTCTTAACCCTCTCCTCAATCTCCCAAGCGAGGACGCCGATCACTCGAGGAGCAGGAAGAATGGTGTCCGGAATACCCCAGGTGTCTCCCTCCCTCCCGAACTGCCGGGACAAAGCGTCGGCCTTCACGTTGCGGGAGCCCGGGCGGTAGGAGAGAAAAAAATTAAACCGGGTGAAAAATAACGACCACCTGGCTTGCCGAGAATTCAGTCTCTGTGCCGACCTGATATATTCCAGGTTCTTATGGTCGGTCCATACCTGAAATGGTTGTTCTGTCCCCTCAAGCCAGTGTCGCCACTCCTCCAACGCCAACTTGACTGCTAGAAGCTCTCGATTCTCCACGTCATAGTTTCTCTCCGCCGGACTCAATCTCCTCGAAAAGAAAGCACAGGGGTGGAGCTTCTGGTTCTCACCAGAACGTTGCGACAGGATGGCCCCCACCCCTACGTCAGAAGCATCCACCTCCACCACCAACTGACCAGCGGGGTCTGGTACTTGCAGGATAGGAGCTGACGTAAACCGGCCCTTGAGGTCCTGAAAAGCCTCCTCGGCTGCAGGGGACCATCGGAACGTCACCTTGGATGAGGTCAGGGCGGTGAGCGGGGCGGCCACGGTGCTGTAGCCACGGATGAACCGTCTGTAAAAGTTGGCGAATCCCAGGAAACGCTGCAGCTCCTTCCGGGAATCAGGGACCCGCCACGAGGTAACTGCTGAAACCTTAGAAGGATCCATCTCCACACTTCCTTGACCCACGATGTAGCCAAGAAAGGCGACCGAAGAAGTGTGAAACTCGCACTTCTCCGTCTTGACGAACAGCGAGTTCTCCAGAAGTCTCTGGAGGACTGTCTGGACATGATGGACGTGTTCCTTGAGGTTCTTAGAAAAAATCAAAATGTCGTCCAGATAAACAAAAACATAACGATCCAACATGTCCCGGAGTACGTCGTTCACCAACGCTTGGAAAACTGCAGGGGCGTTGGTAAGTCCAAATGGCATCACCAGGTACTCGTAATGTCCCGAAGAGGTGTTGAAGGCGGTCTTCCATTCGTCCCCCTCCCGGATTCGTACCAGGTGATAAGCGTTTCTTAGATCCAGCTTAGTGAAGATTGTAGCCCCCTGTAATAACTCGAATGCTGACGAGATGAGTGGCAAGGGGTAACGATTCTTCACCGTGACGTCGTTCAGACCTCGATAGTCAATGCAGGGTCTCAGGGTCTTGTCCTTCTTCGCCACAAAAAAAAACCCCTGCTCCTGCGGGTGATGTGGAAGGACGAATAATTCCCGCAGCCAGAGAGTCATTGACGTAAGTCTCCATGGACTTCCTCTCCGGTGCCGAAAGCGAGTACAACCGGGCCTTGGGTGGAACTGCGCCTGGATGTAGCTCAATGGCGCAGTCATAGGGCCGATGAGGTGGGAGAGAGGTCGCCTTAGCCTTGCTAAAAACCTCCTTAAAGTCCAAATATTCAGCCGGAACCCCTGTGACATCCGGAACCAGGTTCATATCCACAGATAGTTGAGGTGCGGCGGCCTGCTTGAGGCAAACCTGATGACAGGAGGAACTCCAACCTAGGATGGACCCAGTTGCCCAGTCAATGTTCGGGTTGTGGCGGCGGAGCCACGGATAACCCAAAATCAGAGGGATTTGGGGGGACCGTAGCACATGAAACTGGATTGTCTCATGGTGGTTCCCCGACATGAGCATATGGACCGGTGTCGTCTGGTGTGTCACTGTTCCCAGCAGGTGACCATCCAAAGCATTAGCCGGTACCGGCTGGAGCAGCCGAACCTGTTGGATGCCCAGCTGTAGTGCGAGCTCCTCGTCAATGATGCTAACATCTGATCCGGAGTCGATAAAAACAGCCAGAGCCTGAGATTTGCCTGTCAGGAGGAGTCGAGCATGGCACAAGGGTCTTAGATTGGGAATCAGCTCAGAGGTTTGGCCCACCAGTATACTCCCCATTACTGATGAGCTCTGTCCTTTTACCGGACAACGGGAAACCATATGTCCAGCCTGACCACAGTAAAGGCAAAGATTACCTCTCCGACGTAATTCCCTCTCCTCAGAGGTAAGACTGGTACGACCCACTTGCATGGGCTCGACCTCGTACCGTGAGTCAGAGTAGGAATGGGAATTCTCCGCCGAAACCGGAAGTTGTTGTCGCGAGCGGCGGGCCGCTGCTCGCGTCTGTTGCTCTCCTCTCCGGGTCTGGATTCGTCTGTCAATCCGAGAGGTGAGCTCTATCAACCCATCCAAGGAAGCAGGGAGATCATAGGAAACCAGCTCATCTCTCATATAATCCGCTAATCCTCTCAGATATGCGTCACACTGCGCCGGCTCATTCCAGCTACTGCGGCGGCTGCTGGTGCGGAAGTCAATAGCGTAATCCACCACCGTGCCGGAACCCTGGCTCAAACTTAGCAGGCCTCCAGCAGCGTCGGGACCCAGACGAACGGGACCGAACACCTTCCGCATCTCCGCGGAAAATGCCGCAAAAGAGGCACAGGCTGGTGTCTGCTGCTCCCACTCGGCAGTTCCCCATAAACGGGCTCTCCCCGTCAGATGATTAACGGTGAAAGCTACACGAGCCGCCTCGGAGGAGAAGGTGTGTGGCTGCAGTGAAAACAATATGGAACAGTTTGTGAGAAAGGGCCTGCATCCCTCCGGCTCACCAGCGTAGCGTTCCGGCGTTCCCACACGAGGCTCCGGAGCGTATCCCGTCGACCCAGGGGCTGGAGCGAGCATCGGAACTGTGGGCGGAGGGACGGTAGCAGCCATGGTAGCGGCTAGCTGTTGTACGGTAGCGGCCATCTGTTGCATCTGGGAGGTAAGGTAAGCCAGCGTTTGTCCCTGGGTTGAGGTTGCCTGGTGGGTCTCGGTAGCTAAGGTAGCTATCGTGACCTCCTGTCTTTGGATGGCATCCTTAACCCTCTCAAAGCGGTCTCTAGGAGACCCGGTGTTTGCTTGGTCCATTTCTGGCCAGATCGTTCTGTCACAGACGAGCTGAGGACCAAAATGCAGAACACGGGAAACCAGAGATAGTCGGTAACCAGCTTTATTGGAGGCAATAGGCTGGTAGAAGACAACACGGCAGATAGTAGGCAAAGGGCTGGTCGGGGACAGGCGAGGGTTCCAGGAGACAGCAGGACGGGAGTCGCAGGTACAGAACGGGTCAGGGAGCAGGCGAGGCAGGCTGGTCAGGAACAGGCAGGGTCAAAACCGGGAGAGCAATCTGAAGGGTAATGCGGGAAAGACTGGCATGCTGCAAAGTACGATCTGGCACTGAGGTGAAAGTGAAGTGGGCCTAAATACTAATGGAGCTGATGGGTGTAACAGAGTGAGAGAGAGACAGGGTGTGACTACCAGGTGACTAAGGAATGTTAATGCAGAAAATAGGTGAGTGAGAAAGCAGATTGTGACACATTTAAAATGTTTTATTATGTTCAATCTGAATTTACTTTAAATTAAAAAGATCTATATTGATTCTTACTCTTCTACATCCAACTCACAGGTTTATCATTGCTTTGAGAAAAAAGATCATAAATGTTCCCCTTTTAGAAATGTAGTTATGGTCATTTGTTCTGGGAATGTCATGTTGGAGCCTGAGACCTGGAAACACGAGCAATCTGTCCATCAGCTGGTCAAAAGGCATCATATTCATACGGAGAAATGCACCGTTTTCAACTTCCTTAACTCGGAGTTCTGTTGCCCCGATTACGTGTGAGGTGGGAGAAGTACTCAGATCAAGTAAGTAGTATACTGCAGGGTTAGGTAGCTTGTGAATTTACTACAGTTGTAACTAAAGTCTGATTTAAGAGTTGATTATATTTCACATCATTAATCCAGATCTGTAAAATAACTTAAGGTGTTAAATAAATGTAGTGGAGTAAAAGTACACCATTTACCTCTGGACTGTAGAGGAGCAGAAGTACAAAGACGCAAATGTGGAAATACATAAGTACCTGAATATAAGCAGTACTTGAGAGTGAATCTACTTAGTTACTACCACCACTGCAGGTATGTTATGTGTGCTAGCAGCCCATAATACACACTATATAAAATAAATCAATGTTAATTCTGTTTCAAATTTGTTTAGTTTTTCCACTAAAAAATAACAAAAATAACCTGTTATTACTACTATAATAAATAATAATACATTTAATTTATATAGCGCTTCTCATCTGCCAAGACAAATCTGGAAGCGCTTTACTACTGTAATAATACTGTTAAAGAACCGTATTGATAAGCAGTATTTGTAATTGTTTCATCAGGCCTCATTATTTCACAGTGGCACAGGATCATCTGCCAACACAAGCACTTTTGTTCATGTTCAATCCATAATAAAATATACAACTATAGTTTGATCTTTTTGTCTTGTTATTATTAGCAGAGAAAATGTAATGTTTGTACAACTATATACAATTAATTCTACCAATCTGAAAAAGGTTGGGAAGCACTGGACTAAGGAGTCCCATAGAGTGATGGGGGCCGGTGGGGCTGATTGAGAGCGTTTAGCTCCAGGTCCCTGCACCAAGTAAGGGATCATGAAAAGAGCTAGAGGTGGAGTACAGATTACATTTCACATCAATATGAAGTTGTTCTGAACCTGGACAGCCAGCAGAGGGCAGCCTGCTGAGACAATAAAGTATATCTCTTATATTTATGTTATTAAGCACAGAGGCCTTTGGTAAACTGAACAGACAGAAACAGCAGAGAGTTGAGGAACAGAAGGTTTCTACATGTTCCCCATGAGTCCACAGGGAGATGTAGCCTCTACTTACTCCACCTCCTCTCTCTCCGTTCCTCAAGGACAGGTGTCTGTGTGACGTGTGAAATGTCATTTGCATGATTGTAATGCTTCACTGCTCCTCACAGCTTTAAGGCCTTGTGTCACGTAGAGTCTGAACCGTGTTCCTGCACTCATCCTGAAAACTGGAGATCATGTTGTCAGTAACTCTGCTTGTCATGTTGGGCTTTCTGTGTCAGGGTGAGAGACTTTGAAAATGTGTCATCTGAAATGATAGGAGTAATGTATGTGTGGTTCAATGTTTGTCTTTTCTTTTCATGTTTACATCCAATGTGCTTTGTCTTTAACTATTTCTATTATCATTTAAACTGCTGCTCCATGATGTTGGTTATCTAACATTTCACTTCTCATTTCAGAGTCTTCTGCCAACAAGTTCCTGACTCAGACTGACACATCCAAGTCTGTTAGTCCTGGAGGGACTGTGACCATCAGCGCTACAGGGAGCTCAGATATTGGTGCTGATCTCAGTTGGTATCTTCAGAAACCTGGACAGGCTCCTAAACTTCTTATATACAGAGCATCAACTCTGTTCTCTGGAACTGAGCGTAGATTCAGTGGTACTAGATCTGGTACTCAGTACACTTTAACCATCAGTAACGTTAAGGATGTTGATGCAGGAGATTACTATTGTCTGGGTGATCATGGTGGTGGCGTGTTCACACAGTGATTTAGAGCCGTACAAAAACCTCCTTCAGTCTGAAGTAAAGCGTCCTGCTGCAGCTGCAGAGGTGAAGAGACTGAGAGGAGGAGAACTGGTCCAGTGAACACAAGAGTCATCAAGCAGAACCACCATGAATCCAAATAAAACTGACTCCCTTCAGTTCTTGATGACTAAACTGGGATGGTTAGATTATTGTTCGCCACTGATATCAAATTAAATGTAAACATATCTCAACTAAAACCTGCATAACATAAAGTAATCTCTGACACAGACCACTGAACGCTGAGTAGAGAGGAACTTCACCAAACACTAACTATTCACACTAATATGTTGAATTAAACAATGCTTAGAAATAAAGGACTCTACTCTTAGCCTGGAGAAAAATCTATGCCTGATAATATATTTGAGCCATCCTCTCAGCCTCACTAACAATTAAGTTCACATTAGCATCAAATACTTAATCACGATAAAACGTTTTAATATCATTTTCTTCACTACTAAGTCACTTTCATTGAAAATGTTTTAGATATGAAACTTAAATAATGTTCTAAACTAATCCAAAGCATTATCTTGTTCTGCTGATAGAAGTGCAGCATGTTATAAAACCTTTTAATGTCTTACTACTTTAAATAAAACACCAAACACTTCTTCATGTTATTTATCAGAGAAAGCTTTATTAGGAACATCCTGAATCATCAACATGACAGTTACTAAGCACACTCTCATCTCTGCTGAGCTTCACACATCACTCTCTAAGTTGCTGCTGTCCAACACTTTACAGCAGTGTTGTTCTCGGCCACACAAAGCTTCACTTTCCTCTACAAGCATTAAAGCTCCTGATGATCAGAGCAGCATGTGTTCTCCTGGGCTCCAGCGGCCCCTCTAGCCCCCACACTGGCTCCTGTGGAGGGACTGGGTCTGGCTGTGGGCATGATGGAGGACCTTGCAGGAGTACAGCTCTCCTGACATCCAGCGCTCCTGGCTCAGGCTCAGGCTGCTGCTGCTGCTGTAGCGTCCGCTCTTCTCCTCCTCCGAGCTGCTCAGGACCCCCTCTGTCACCTGTGTGCCGTCCACCTCCCAGCTCACCACGGCTCCCTGAGGAGAGTAGCCGGTCAGCAGGCAGGCCAGCGTGAGCGAGCCCCCAGAGAGCTGCTCAGAGGAGGAGGGGGCCAGCAGAGAGACGGAGGGCCTGAGCATGGAGCCCACTGCAGGGGAGAGAGACACAAGGAGCAGATGAACTTCCACTGAGGGACAGACGCTGTGAGACAGAGTCCATACAGGACACATTCAAACATTCAAAGGCTTTACTGTCATATGCACAGTAGCTGCAGTGAATCAGAACCAGAGTCAGAATACCTTTAGTAGTCCCTCAGAGCGAACATTCACGCTGTTACAGCAGGAAAGAGCCAGAGACAGCTTCATGTTACGTAGAAGCATGCATACAAAAGTATTACAGCACAACAAAGTTATAATAAAAAGTTACACAATTTACAAAATACACATCCTGTAACAGTTCTGAGGATTTAGCAGCCAGGTATATATTGCACATATTGCACATATTGCCAGAACAAACGGAACGAGGAAGGAAATGAGGGTTTAATAAATCAAATCAAATGTTAAACTTGATGTTTGGAGTCAGAGTGTTATTCTGTAGCTCTCATCAGAACAAGAATTATACATTGAAGGTACAGGACAGAGAAACTGGGGGTCAGCTGTGAGCATGAGCTGTGATCACAAGAGGAGCTGAGGCATGGGAGAACACGAGGGTTTCATTCATCAAATCAAACGGTGATACTTGATATCATTCTGGCATTTAAAATAATGAATCTTCTTCTTTGGCACTCATCCAAACTCCTGAAGAGTTACATGAAAGTAAGCAACGTAATGAAGGTGTTCATGTAATGATCATGATATGAAAAGCTTTATCTCTGCTTTACAATGTTTCAGAATGAATAACTCATCTCTGCAATCATTTACTGTTAAGAAAAACTAAAAGTAACATCTCATACAGTTGAAGACTTTGTCATCTGTTTGTTTCACTTCCTTTGAACTCTTTTAAACTGACGGACTGTGAACGCACCCTGCAGCGACTCTGAATGTACAAAAACACACTTTCATTTGTTTTAACGGATCCTCAGCAGATTTTATATGAAACACTTAAATGTTAAAATATATAAAAATGAAAAATCACAATTAGATGTTATGACATAGCAGCTGCTCTTTGGTCAATTGTGAGCTAAAATGTTTTTATATCTAATTAAAAAAGAAAAGTAACACGTACATATAATTCACCGTAACATCTTCTTCAATATTAAATAAAACTAACTTTGCTTAATGTTTTTAAATTCTTCAGCCAAGCTTTAGAGATGTAAAAAAAATATCAACAAAATGTAAAATATCCCAAATAATTTCTTGATTTATCAAATTCTGATTCAAAAGTAAATGTAATGGTTTCTGTGATAGAAAATTCAAATCTCTGGTACTTACAGTCAACGATGAGTTTGGTTCCTCCACCAAAAGTGTACCACAGTGATACAAACTCATTGAGTGGCCGTACAAAAACCTCCTGCACCGTCAACAAGCATGTATCACTGAGAAAGCTCCCTGATCTCACAGATAACAGAGACACATATACAGTTTTTAAATCAACAAAGCTTTTCTAAAGATATGGATTACATATCTGGAAGAATTAACATGATTTATGTCATTTCTCATCACTTTTCTACACCTGGCAGAGAAACCATTACAGTCTGCTACACAACTAACTTTGTCAGTTTTATATTAGTTTCTACACGGTTAAATGAACATGAGGCTTTTAAATAACAGTTATTAACAAATGTATTTGAAACAGAACTGAAACATGTTATTGATCTACAGTGAATCTCTGTATGTATGTTAATGTCAGACAAACAGACATATCATACCAACCACAGTGGACACAAACTCAAATCCTCATCTCCACTCCTGATATAAATATGTTCTTCCATTCAGATGACAGACGGTGTAAATCCAGACAGTGTTCCTCCTGGTTTCGTGTCCCACGTTGCCTTCAGTGTGCTGAGAGCAGAGACATCATTTCCATAGAGAGGAGGCTTTGCATGGTCAGCTGATCCTCCAGTGAACTGAGAAGGTTTATAGTCCTGTGAGTTCAACACTGCAGGACTCACATCTGTCAGTCAGCAGAAAGCACCATGACTCTCATCACCATCCTCATCTGGACGCTGGCCTGCTGCTGTTTCACAGGTTCATTCACTCAGCAACATTTCAAACATCATGTGCTGCCTTTCCTCTCCTTTCTTTCTGCTGAGAAATCAATGATCTGTTTTTGTGTGCAGGATGCAGCGGTCAGGTGACTGTGACTCAGCCTGCAGTCGAGACGTCTGCTCCAGGATCCACCGTCACTCTCACCTGTAGAACCAGCACAGATGTTTATCCCTACGGCGGTGATAGTAGTGATGAGGATTGTTTGTCCTGGTATCAACAGAAATCTGGACAGCCTCCAAAGCTCCTGATAAAACTTGTGAGCACACGTGAATCAGGAATAGAACCTCGGTTTAGTGGCAGTGGAAGCGGCTCTGACTTCTCTATGACCATCACTGGACTGAAGGCTGAAGATGCAGCAGTTTATTACTGTCAGAGTTACCACAGTGGTAACGTGTTCACACAGTGATTTGTCGTCGTACAAAAACCTCCCTCAGTCAGACTGCAGAGACTCTGAGCTGTTACAGCAGGAACCACCTGCAGCTGCTGAAGAGGAAGAGACTGACACAGCCCACTGAACTCAGAGCTGACAGGAACCCACCCAGCACTATTCACTTCTTATTCTTAAATACACATATGTTAATGGATTAATGAGATTAAACCCAGTCCAAAACACATTATATGTAA
Organism: Harpagifer antarcticus; assembly: GCA_902827135.1. Classification (NCBI taxonomy): domain Eukaryota; kingdom Metazoa; phylum Chordata; class Actinopteri; order Perciformes; family Harpagiferidae; genus Harpagifer; species Harpagifer antarcticus. The sequence goes on from CADEHL010001343.1 coordinate 319,889, forward strand.
AAGCAGCATTACACACAAACCTTATTGTGATCTCTGCTTCCCCGAATTAAAACAACAAACGCTCTTTAGCTTTCCCCCACATGTCTCCACTCGGTGTGCTTCACAGCAGGAGCATCTCTGGCCTCTCTGGAGTTATTATTTAATCATTATTATAAAGATCCTGATTCAAAATGACAAAGATCAATCTAATGAAGTCTTTAAAATGTTAAACTGTGGCTGATTAAAACCCTCTTATTTACATCAATCAATGAACTTATCCATTAGTTAACCTCAAATTCACATCTTAGTTAAAAACTTCAGGTTTTCTAACAACCAGTTCAATTGAAGTTCCTGAAATGTTTTTTTGTTCCATTATTGAAACCAAAAACAGCAGGAACATCCAAGAGACGTTTAGTTTGAACATGATTTGACCCCTGACCCCCCCTGAGACCACCAGTGCAAAGCAGAGGCTTTAGGACGAGCAGACGTACATCACAATCAGAATCAAGTTTATTACCAGATACTTTGACACATACAAGGAATTAGCTTTGGTGTCTGGTGGTACGAACATAAACAATCTAAGAAAATAAGTTGCCATAGTAGGTACAAAATATAAAGATAATATAAAGAAGTATTGTGTGCGTGAATGGGACCTTATCTGATCATGTCAGCTCCTCCACTGGCTCCCCACAAGGATGTATCCTTTCGCCACCAATTATTTATACTTAACACTAATATGTGTCAAAGTAGGTGGGAAAATAGGACTATTTTAAAGTATACAGATGACTCTGTAATTGTTAGTGGGCTCCAGGACAATGAGACCAGCCACGGCCCTGTCTTTGACGACTTTGTCAGGTGGTGTGAGGAGTCCTATCTACAACTGAACATGAGCAAAACCAAGGACATGATCATTGATTTTAGAAGACACCCCCACATACATGAAGTCTTAACAATCGCGAATCAGAAGTAGAATTAGTGCAATCATACAAATATCTGGGGACAATTATTGACTCAAAATTGAGTTCTGATCCAAACTGTGAAGCTGTGTGAAAAAGGGGGCACCAGCGTTTGTACTGTCTTAGGAAACTGTCCTATTTAACATTGACAAAACCATGATGATTGTTGGGGAAATATTTTCCAAGGTCCATGACTTTGACCCAGTTTATCAGTTCAAAGTGTCCTGACTGAGCACATGCACCTGTAACCTTGGCTGCTGTGCTCTCAGTGTTCTGTCTCCCTGTTCCTGCCTGTTGGCGTCAGCTGATAGAGGTGTTATGATTCTATCTTGTTATGCACAATGTTGATTATTCTCTCTGAACTAGCTAAATACATGGGTCTGTGACTTGTGATGTGAATCCTCCGGCCGAACCTCCTAAATAAACCATCAGTGTTTGACATCCAAGCTCCTGCTCTTCCCGTGTCTCTTTCCTGAGTCAGTGACTCCCACTGCATTGCTACACAGAAGTTTCCCTTACAATGATCTTATTTTATCGTGCTTTTATCGAGTCGATTCTGTCTTTTTCATTAATGTCATGGTTTGGTAACCTGACTTTAAAGAGCAGAAACTCTCTGAGTCAGATCATCAAGTGGTCCAGCAGACCGATTGGTGAGCCACAGCTAAACCTGGAGACCCTGTACCTCAGGCAGTTACAGAGGGTATCCAGCTCCATATTAGACGATGACTCCCACCCTCTGCACTCAGAATTTAAGCTTCTTCCTTTGGGCCGGAGGTTAGTCGTCCCAAAGAGTAGAACGAAGCGGTATAAAAACAGTTTTATCCCAGCAGCTATTACACAAATTAACACATCATAGGAGTGTCACACAGATGCCAATTCATGTATTGAATTGTGAATGTCCATGTTTGTACTAGAGTTTGTACTTGTGTTTTTCATATTAAATGTTTTTGAAATATTTTGAGATTTGACGGAGCAGGGTGTACTTGTTATTTATCCTTTTATTATAGATATGTCTGTTGTTTGTGTTTGTTTTTAGAGTGTGTCAGGATGGATCCCTTGTCCTTTTTTCTGCAAACAAAATCTACCTACGGGTACAAATAAAGAACCTGAACCTGAAGGTTTTTCATCTTCTGTCTAATGTTATGTTGGTGTCTCGTTTCGGTCATAACGCCATTTGCTGGTTTCAGAGTTATCTAACTGCCCGTAATCAATGCGTCAGGTTGGGTAGTACTTTCTCTGAGCCTTTCACCTCGGAGAAGGGAGTTCCACAGGGCTCTATTTTGTGGCCCTTGTTCTTTTTATTATATGTAAACAATATTTGTAATCAGATGCAATTTTCTACTTATCATATGTATGCTGATGACACTATTGTATACTCATGTGCTCCTTCTCTGGATATGGCCGTTTCCAATTTAAAATCAGATGTTATCACGCTGCAGCTTGCGCTTCTTAATTCTAAACTGCTATTGAACGGTAAGAAAACCAAAGCAATGCTTTTTGCTCCCAAGTCAGCGTCCTCTTGCCTCACCATTGACACCCTTTTTGTTGAGTTTGTCGATACATACACATATCTGGGCTTTTGGTTGGACAGAAATCTAAACTTTAAACACCACATTGAAGTTCTAACTAAGAAATTGAAGTTCATTTTTGCCTTAATTTACAGACTTAAATGTTGTTTTTCAACTTCTTACCGTAAAAGGTTGTTCTCTGGTTTATTCCTGTCCCAGCTTGGCTACAGTGATACCATCTATAGATTTGCCTGTCCCACTGTTTTGGTCAAACTTGACCCACTCCACCATGCTGCACTGTGATACATATCAAATGCACCCTATAGGATTGATCATTGCACACTGTATAGCCTAACTGGATGGTCCTCAATTAGTCTGCGTGGGATGCAGCATTAGTTTTTATTATTGTATAAAGCCATTTTAGGAAAGCTTCCACTGTATATACAGTATGTGCCAGATTTGCTCCAGTTTGTGACTCTTACAACCTCAGAACCAGTGCCTGGATACGGTTCCAGGTTCCTGCCGTGCGGACTGAGGCTGGAAAAAGGTATTTTTTATGATGGTCCTTGGTCTTGGAATGACCTTCAATCAAGCCTCAAACTGAGGGCACTTGTCCCTATAGCCTGTTTTAAATTGAAGTTGTCTGAGGTCCTTACCACCAGCTGCTCTTGCAGTAATAAGTAGTGTACCTTTCTTACCGTCCCAAATGTGCTCAATGTAGTGACTGCTTTTCGTCTTTTCTTTACTGAGTTGTGTTCTCTGTATTTTAAATGTCTGTGTTATGTGTAAGAACGTGTAACGTTGCTGCCTTCTTGGCCTGGTCAGCATTGTAAATGAGATTTTGTTTCAATGTTTTCATCTGGTTAAATAAAATTTAAAAAAATGTTATAAAGCCATGGAAAGAGATGCACAATGCAACTTAGAGACTAAATGACCAAAGAGAGAGGAGAAAATAGACGCAATAAGTCCACAAAGAACTGCAAAATGATGAGAAAGAGGCATGACGCCACAAAGAAGTGCTAAATGACTTCATAAAGAGGAAAAACAACTACAAAGAGACCCAGAAAGACTTTATATTATTATACAGGGCGACTGCAAAGCGATACAAAGACTCACAAGAGAACTTTGCTCTGATAAAGAAGGGACTTTTATGTCACTGTATCTCAGATTCTCTGCATGATGTGAAAGATTCAAATGTCTTTACATACTCCTATGTTGACACAAGAGGGCAGCATTGTTGTTTTTCATGCAGATGTAACACAGACAACTCTCAGAGAAGCTTTGTTGGCCTTGATGCACAATTATCCAGTTTTTAAATAAGGTTATTGCTGGTTTTACTGCTGGTACTGGTAGTCTACATCCAGGGTAAGACACTGATTTGAGTCTACAGAGAGTGCATTAACCAGCCTTTACATAAATAGTGTTAGTTTAGTTTAATGTTCAAACTGTTCTTCATATAAAATAGTTTGCATTCAGTAGCTATGTTTTATTCCTCTGTCTCTGAGCTGAAGTGGATTTGAAATGAAAGTCACTCCCACCACCAAGAGCTGAAGATGCATGAAGTGACTGCTGTATGGGAGCTAATGTCGGCCTCATGTCGTCATACAAGAAACTCCCTCGAATGAAACAGCGTACAGAGTGCTGAGCTGTGACCTCACCTGAGGTTCTGATACGCACCACCGGCACAGACGTACAGAAACTACATGAGCCCCAGTCAGAGGGGAAGTGAAACTCAAATGTTCCCCTTTCCTAATACAGATGTTCAATTATATACATAGTCACTGTAGCGGCCAAAATCCTATAGAATTAAAACAGCCGCTGAGGCACTAGTTAGTGGATCTTACGCAGGGCAATGATCATCCAAGTCCAGACAAGAACCTCCATTTGTGCATTTTATTCCAATAATAAAGTACAATGAACAGGTTTCCTATACCTCTTTTCCTTGAGCCGTTCCTATGGCTTTCCTTTGTGTGGCTTGAAACACCCTGTTAAAAAACCGTTTGCCTACTAGTGCTCTGCTCCCACCACCCACCTGTCTCCAATATATACAATTACACCAGGTGCTCTAATCACCCAGTGCCTAAACATGCCTTCAAAATAAAAGCATAGAAACTACTTTAACTTATGATGCTAACTAAGAATACATATAAATAAATGATAATAATAAACACTATAAACAGCAAAAAAATAAATGTTAAACTATTAAATAATATAAAGAGATATATGGCTCCAACAGTCACTAAGGACACAAGGGGATCTCTGATGAGAGATTAATGTAAAACAGGATCTACAGTGTGACATTATGTGACTAGTACTGTGTTGCACATTTATTAACCAGGCAATACATTACATGCATAGATCAGGGGTGTCTTGTACATTTTTAATTGACCGATTCAAAAGTATAATGGAATATGGCTCACACCTGAAACTTCAGCTTGTCTTACATTATACTTCTTAAATATGTATGTTGACACATATTACATAGTATTCATGTGGTAATAAGCCCACTTTTCAAATACATTCAGTCAATTTAAGTTGAAAACATTTTCTAACAAATCTTAGTTGATAAAAAAAGCCCAATATATTTTGATAAACTTTCTGCCTCACTAAAAATCAAGTTCACATTAGGATCAAATTCTTAATCACGATAAAACAGTGTAGTAACTTTCCTTCACCACCACGTCAATTTCATTGCTACTTAAACAATAAATATCCAAAGCTTTATCTTGTTCTGCTGATAGAAGTGCAGTATGTTATAAAACCTTTTAATGTCTGACTACTTTAAATAAAACACCAAACACTTCATCATGTTATTTATCAGAGAAAGCTTTATTAGGAACATCCTGAATCATCAACATGACAGTTACTAAGCACACTCTCATCTCTGCTGAGCTTCACACATCACTCTCTAAGTTGCTGCTGTCCAACACTTTACAGCAGTGTTGTTCTCGGCCACACAAAGCTTCACTTTCCTCTACAAGCATTAAAGCTCCTGATGATCAGAGCAGCATGTGTTCTCCTGGGCTCCAGCGGCCCCTCTAGCCCCCACACTGGCTCCTGTGGAGGGACTGGGTCTGGCTGTGGGCATGATGGAGGACCTTGCAGGAGTACAGCTCTCCTGACATCCAGCGCTCCTGGCTCAGGCTCAGGCTGCTGCTGCTGCTGTAGCGTCCGCTCTTCTCCTCCTCCGAGCTGCTCAGGACCCCCTCTGTCACCTGTGTGCCGTCCACCTCCCAGCTCACCACGGCTCCCTGAGGAGAGTAGCCGGTCAGCAGGCAGGCCAGCGTGAGCGAGCCCCCAGAGAGCTGCTCAGAGGAGGAGGGGGCCAGCAGAGAGACGGAGGGCCTGAGCATGGAGCCCGCTGCAGGGGAGAGAGACACAAGGAGCAGATGAACTTCCACTGAGGGACAGACGCTGTGAGACAGAGTCCATACAGGACACATTCAAACATTCAAAGGCTTTACTGTCATATGCACAGTAGCTGCAGTGAATCAGAACCAGAGTCAGAATACCTTTAGTAGTCCCTCAGAGCGGACATTCACGCTGTTACAGCAGGAAAGAGCCAGAGACAGCTTCATGTTACGTAGAAGCATGCATACAAAAGTATTACAGTAAAAAAAAGGTATAATAAAAAGTTACACAATTTACAAAATACACATCCTGTAACAGTTCTGAGGATTTAGCAGCCAGGTATATATTGCACATATTGCACATATTGCACATATTGCACATATTGCCAGAACAAACAGAACGAGGAAGGAAATGAGGGTTTAATAAATCAAATAAAATGTTAAACTTGATGTTTGGAGTCAGAGTGTTATTCTGTAGCTCTCATCAGAACAAGAATTATACATTGAAGGTACAGGACAGAGAAACTGGGGGTCAGCTGTGAGCATGAGCTGTGATCACAAGAGGAGCTGAGGCATGGGAGAACACGAGGGTTTCATTCATCAAATCAAACGGTGACACTTGATATCATTCTGGCATTTAAAATAATGAATCTTCTTCTTTGGCACTCATCCAAACTCCTGAAGAGTTACATGAAAGTAAGCAACGTAATGAAGGTGTTCATGTAATGATCATGATATGAAAAGCTTTATCTCTGCTTTACAATGTTTCAGAATGAATAACTCATCTCTGCGATCATTTACTGTTAAGAAAAACTAAAAGTAACATCTCATACAGTTGAAGACTTTGTCATCTGTTTGTTTCACTTCCTTTGAACTCTTTTAAACTGACGGACTGTGAACGCACCCTGCAGCGACTCTGAATGTACAAAAACACACTTTCATTTGTTTTAACGGATCCTCAGCAGATTTTATATGAAACACTTAAATGTTAAAATATATAAAAATGAAAAATCACAATTAGATGTTATGACATAGCAGCTGCTCTTTGGTCAATTGTGAGCTAAAATGTTTTTATATCTAATTAAAAAAGAAAAGTAACACGTACATATAATTCACCGTAACATCTTCTTCAAAATTAAATAAAACTAACTTTGCTTAATGTTTTTAAATTCTTCAGCCAAGCTTTAGAGATGTAAAAAAAATATCAACAAAATGTAAATTATCCCAAATAATTTCTTGATTTATCAAATTCTGATTCAAAAGTAAATGTAATGTTTTCTGTGTTAGAAAATTCAAATCTCTGGTACTTACAGTCAACGATGAGTTTGGTTCCTCCACCAAAAGTCCACCACAGTGATACAAACTCATTGAGTGGCCGTACAAAAACCTCCTGCACCGTCAACAAGCATGTATCACTGAGAAAGCTCTCTGATCTCACTGATAACAGAGACACATATACAGTTTTTAAATCAACAAAGCTTTTCTAAAGATATGGATTACATATCTGGAAGAATTAACATGATTTATGTCATTTCTCATCACTTTTCTACACCTGGCAGAGAAACCATTACAGTCTGCTACACAACTAACTTTGTCAGTTTTATATTAGTTTCTACACGGTTAAATGAACATGAGGCTTTTAAATAACAGTTATTAACAAATGTATTTGAAACAGAACTGAAACATGTTATTGATCTACAGTGAATCTCTGTATGTATGTTAATGTCAGACAAACAGACATATCATACCAACCACAGTGGACACAAACTCAAATCCTCATCTCCACTCCTGATATAAATATGTTCTTCCATTCAGATGACAGACGGTGTAAATCCAGACAGTGTTCCTCCTGGTTTCGTGTCCCACGTTGCCTTCAGTGTGCTGAGAGCAGAGACATCATTTCCATAGAGAGGAGGCTTTGCATGGTCAGCTGATCCTCCAGTGAACTGAGAAGGTTTATAGTCCTGTGAGTTCAACACTGCAGGACTCACATCTGTCAGTCAGCAGAAAGCACCATGACTCTCATCACCATCCTCATCTGGACGCTGGCCTGCTGCTGTTTCACAGGTTCATTCACTCAGCAACATTTCAAACACCATGTGCTGCCTTTCCTCTCCTTTCTTTCTGCTGAGAAATCAATGATCTGTTTTTGTGTGCAGGATGCAGCGGTCAGGTGACTGTGACTCAGCCTGCAGTCGAGACGTCTGCTCCAGGATCCACCGTCACTCTCACCTGTAAAACCAGCACAGATGTTTACAGATGGGGTGATGGTGATCAGGGTATGTTCTGGTATCAACAGAAATCTGGACAGCCTCCAAAGCTCCTGATAAGATATGTGAGCACACTTGAATCAGGAATAGAACCTCGGTTTAGTGGCAGTGGAAGCGGCTCTGACTTCTCTATGACCATCACTGGACTGAAGGCTGAAGATGCAGCAGTTTATCACTGTCAGAGTTTCCACTACATAAACAGTGCAGACGTGTTCACACAGTGATTTGTCGTCGTACAAAAACCTCCCTCAGTCAGACTGCAGAGACTCTGAGCTGTTACAGCAGGAACCACCTGCAGCTGCTGAAGAGGAAGAGACTGACACAGCCCACTGAACTCAGAGCTGACAGGAACCCACCCAGCACTATTCACTTCTTATTCTTAAATACACATATGTTAATGGATAATGAGATTAAACCCAGTCCAAAACACATTATATGTAAAAGCAGCATTACACACAAACCTTATTGTGATCTCTGCTTCCCCGAATTAAAACAACAAACGCTCTTTCGCTTTCCCCCACATGTCTCCACTCGGTGTGCTTCACAGCAGGAGCATCTCTGGCCTCTCTGGAGTTATTATTTAATCATTATTATAAAGATCCTGATTCAAAATGACAAAGATCAATCGAATGAAGTCTTTAAAATGTTAAACTGTGGCTGATTAAAACCCTCTTATTTACATCAATCAATGAACTTATCCATTACATTACATTGCATTTAGCTGACGCTTTTGTCCAAAGCGACTTACAATAAGTACATACGACCAGGAAGACACAGCCCAGAAGAAAACAGAATCATATATGTACATCAGGTATCATAGAGCCAAACATTTCAAGTGCTACTCAGCTGGCTATAGATAAGCCAGTCCTTTATTAGTATATAAGTGCTTTGTTAGTAATTCTATCGCTCGAAGTGGAGTCGAAAGAGATGAGTTTTCAGTCTGCGCCGGAAGATGTGCAGGCTTTCTGCCGTCCTGATGTCAATGGGGAGCTCATTCCACCATCTTGGAGCCAGGATAGCAAACCCACGTGTTTTTGCTGATGGGAACTTGGGTCCCCCTCGCAGCGAGGGTGCAGCGAGTCGTTTGGCTGATGCAGAGCGGAGTGCACGCGCTGGGGTGTACAGTTTAACCATGTCCTGGATGTAGGAAGGGCCAGATCCATTCGCAGCATGGTATGCAAGTACTCGTGTCTTGAAGTGGATTCTAGCAGTTACCGGGAGCCAGTGGAGGGAGCGGAGGAGCGGAGTGGTGTGGGAAAATGTTGGAAGGTTGAAGACCAGACGAGCCGCTGCATTCTGGATGAGCTGCAGAGGTCGGATGGCACATGCAGGTAGACCAGCCAGGAGGGAGTTGCAGTAGTCTAGGCGTGAGGTGACGAGAGCCTGGACCAGAACCTGGGTGGCTTTCTGGGTCAGCTGGGGACGAATCTTCCTGATGTTGTAAAGCTTGTATCTGCAGCAACGGGTTGTAGCAGCGATGTTTGCAGTGAAGGACAGGTTGTTATCTAGGGTCACACCCAGATTCCTTGCAGTCTGAGTCGGGGAAACAACAGAGGTGCCGATGTTGATTGTCAGGTCATCCATTAGTTAACCTCAAATTCACATCTTAGTTAAAAACTTCAGGTTTTCTAACAACCAGTTCAATTGAAGTTCCTGAAATGTTTTTTTGTTCCATTATTGAAACCAAAAACAGCAGGAACATCCAAGAGACGTTTAGTTTGAACATGATTTGACCCCTGACCCCCCCTGAGACCACCAGTGCAAAGCAGAGGCTTTAGGACGAGCAGACGTACATCACAATCAGACTCAAGTTTATTACCAGATACTTTGACACATACAAGGAATTAGCTTTGGTGTCCGGTGGTACGAACATAAACAATCTAAGAAAATAAGTTGCCATAGTAGGTACAAAATATAAAGATAATATAAAGAAGTATTTACGGCAAATATAAATTTTAAAGACCTTAAAAGCTAAAAAACTAAAATACTTAGGACTATTAATATGTCACAATATATGGCAAACTACATAACATTATATTTAAAGTGGAGGGCTGTGCAGACATGTGTGCAGACATGTGTAAAATGCAGTCAGAGTTGAGCATGAACATGGCTCTCAGAATTAAGAAAGAAGAAAGAACAAGATGTTGTTCACATGATGTGCAATAATGTAACTCTGTGTGACAGGTGAAGCCACACACAGTCTACTATTCTACATACTTATTAGTGTGAATGCTGTTCAACTATTGTTCTTCAAATCTTTATTCTTCCACATCTTATAATTGTGCTTTCTTCCTGTATGTTCCTGCCTGTGTACATGACATAAGCTGCTCACAACCAATTGCCCCTTGCAGGATTAATACAGTTGTTGATTGATTGATTATTTCAACCAGATTTCACCGTCTAACTACTTCAGCATACTTTCAGCTACAGAGACCATTCAAATATTACAATGTCCAGCTCCTTCAGGACATGTGAGCTATGACTTTTCATGTTTTTGACATTTATACTTTTAAAAATATACCGCTTTTTAAACTTTTATTTTTACAATGTGGGAGTATCCTTCAAATCCTCTTTTACCTACACCGTGTTTAAAATGCTACTCCTTCAGCATACTTTCAGCTACAGACTTCATTCCAACTTTGAAACGGGCACAACACATTCAGCTATTACATTTGTATTCAGCTTTTTGATATCTTTTAGAGTTTCTCACTCATCAACGTTTAAGTTTTGGTAAATGTTCAGGCCGTTTTAGATTATATAATGGTTGTCTATAGTGGTTCCCAACCTGAGGCGCAGTGCTATTGCAGGGCGGCCGCGTGAAGCTTGGGAAGAAGTTGTAAACAAACATTGTTTGCTTGTAAAATCAATAAAATTGCCACACTTTTAACACATCCGGCAGTTTAAAGAAAAGTGGCATTTCAGCTATAATGCCCAAATCAACAAAGTATGATGAGGCATATTACATCTCCCTTGACATCTAACGTGGTCGGTGGGGAGATCTCCCTCTCTGTGTTTTGGGGGGGCGGGGCCTCACATACGTGCTGCAGCACCATACACACAGAGATCTGCCAGGACAACAGAGCGTTCAAAAGTGACAATCTACAAGGCTCGATGTGTACAATGCTCGTTTGCCAACCCGTTAAGCCCCAAAGACCCCCTCGGCAGGTCTTTTTTTTTTTCACGACACTGTGTCTCAGGGCTTCTTAATATTAAAAAAACTATGAATGTGTTATACCCTCCTAACGGGAAGAAACTCAGCAAACTGATGATACAAACCATTTTTACCGAAACAAAACACAAGTCTCAAAAGAAGGGTCTAAATGAGCCCTGAGCGAAAACATGCTAATGCACTTAGCACAAAACTCTAGGTATAAATCGATCGATCGATTTATTGGATCTCCACAAACAAGTTTAGCTAACATCCTGAGATTCCACAGATTCTAGAAATATAAGTATCGTCACTTAGCGATCAGAACTCGCGACAGGTGAAGCAAATACAGACAACACACGACGTAGCTTTAGGTAGCAAAACACGGAGATATGCTCACCTTTAGCTGTTATTCTGATCAAAAGTTGTGTTCAATGGTATTAAAACGAGGAAAACGCGGCTGAAGGTTAATCCATAGGTTAATCCAATGTGTAGGCCTATGCCACTTTGAAAAAAATATTGATAATCCATAATTCCATTTTTATACAAAAAACGGAGAATAAATATTAGCTTGTGGTGACCACCTATTAATACACTGGGACCTAATTCATACATGGAACTCTAGTTGGGGGTATTGTTCCCACACGGACATGTTATGTGTTTCCTATATATGTTGTGTGCCCTCCTGACTTCACTCTCTTCTTCCCGGACTGCAACCGGAAAACATGACCTTACTCTCCAATAAAGTATCCTTTTGCACCTTCCTTGCACCGCCTCTGACTCCCTATCTCTCGGCACTACACTGGTGACCCTGACAAAGTCTCGAGAAGTTTCCGGGACGGACCCGAACACGGCAAAAAGAACGCAAGTTTTTTTCTCTAAATGTCGGGGATTTTTTGGAATCGTCCGTGGCTGCGGCACGCGGACTGAGGCTCGGTGCGCGCCCCGCAGAAGGCTGGGGCCGTGGCTCGCCATTCCCGCATCGGCCTTCCATCCAACAGGGGGACGATGCACGACCTGCTGGGTCGACCAGCAACCCGATTGCTACCTCGTGGGCTTGTTTCTTCGGGGCGTGCGGCGGCACGTCCCGGCTGCGCTAGCTGACGACGACTAGCGGCTAACCACGTGGGGCTAACCATGTGAGGCTAACCACGTGGGACTAACGACGTCTAGCAGCGACCCATGGCTGCCAGCTAACGGGTGTCGACATTTGTCGGTTTACATCTGACTGTAAACAATTTTTTTCCGGTGCCGGAGAGGAGGTTCGACCAGCCGGTTTCGGACGTCTCCCATGCTGCCATCGGCCCGTGGGTGGCGCGCTCCGGAAACTGTCTGGCCTCTCCTGCTTCCCGGGGATACCTCAACGCCTGCTGAGGACTCCGTGCGCGTCTGCCTGCGCGTCTGCCTGCGGGTCTGCCTGCGCGTCTGCCTGCGCGTCTGCCTGCGCGTCTGCCTGCGCGTCTGCCTGCGCGTCTGCCTGCGGCCGGGTTGCTCTCCTTCCTCCCGGGGAGACTGCTCCTGCCTCCCGGGGATACCTCAACGCCTGTAGAGGACTTCGTGCCCGCCGCCGTTGTGCGTCTGCCTGCGGCCGGGTTGCGCTCCTTCCTCCCGGGGTGACTGCTCCTGCCTTCCTGGGATTCCGCTCCGTTCTTCCGGATATTTCATGCCCGCCACCGCTGTGCCTTCACCTGCGGCCGGGCAGCGCTCTTTCCTGCTGGGGACCACCGGGTTGTTTTCGCCCATTCCCACGTTGCAGCACAGCGACCCGGTTTTCTACGTCTAGTGGAGGTGTTCTTCGTTCGCCACGATGCCTCCTGCGGCCCCCCTTTCGTCGGCCCGTTCCATGACCCGGCCTTCACCTGTGACCCCACCCTCCTCGGCCCCTGTGGTGCTTCCTCCCGGGCCATTTTTTTTGCCATGTTTGAATTCTGGGGGGGCTTGTGTGGTGAGCACCTATTAATACACTTGGACATAATTCATACATGGAACTACAGTTGGGGGTATTGTTCCCACACGGACATGTTATGTGTTTACTATATATGTTGTGTGCCCTCCTGACTTCACTCTCTTCTTCCCGGACTGCAACCGGATAACATGACCTTAGTTACTCTCCAATAAAGTACCCTTTTGCACCTTCCTTGCACCGCCTCTGACTCCCTATCTCTCGGCACTACAAGCTGCTAATGGTAGCCACCCGAGTGTAGCGCAGCTTCCGTTTTTGCTACGCGTCACTCTCACTCCTTATTTGGTAACCTGTGTGTGTATGTGGAACTTTCCCTCAATTCCATTGGCTCTAGTGATTAAAAAGAGATGTCAATCATGAAAATCGACCAAGGGGGGCCAGAGATAGGTCAAATCCACCCAAATGACCCCAGAAGTGGTTTTTTTGCTAAATCTCTCTAAAAAGGTCAAATTTCACTTGTTTTGCATCGATCTTGATACAGAGTACTTATTATATGTTATAGTTTGGATTCCTAAAGCTTTTAGTCTACCATCCTATCATTCAAGGGTGGTTTTCATAAGTAATGTGTTTTCTTTGGACTGACACAATCATTTACATTTTTTTATTATGTTCAATCTGAATTTACTTTAAATTAAAAAGATCTATATTGATTCTTACTCTTCTACATCCAACTCACAGGTTTATCATTGCTTTGAGAAAAAAGATTATAAATGTTCCCCTTTTAGAAATGTAGTTATGGTCATTTGTTCTGGGAATGTCATGTTCGAGCCTGAGACCTGGAAACACGAGCAATCTGTCCATCAGCTGGTCAAAAGGCATCATATTCATACGGAGAAATGCACCGTTTTCAACTTCCTTAACTCGGAGTTCTGTTGCCTCGATTACGTGTGAGGTGGGAGAAGTACTCAGATCAAGTAAGTAGTATACTGCAGGGTTAGGTAGCTTGTGACTTTACTACAGGTGTAACTAAAGTCTGATTTAAGAGTTGATTATATTTCACATCATTAATCCAGATCTGTAAAGTAACTTAAGGTGTTAAATAAATGTAGTGGAGTAAAAGTACACCATTTACCTCTGGACTGTAGAGGAGCAGAAGTACAAAGAAGCAAACGTGGAAATACATAAGTACCTCAATAAGCAGTACTTGAGAGTGAATCTACTTAGTTACTACCACCACTGCAGGTATGTTATGTGTGCTAGCAGCCCATAATACACACTATATAAAAAAAAAAAAATGTTAATTCTGTTTCAAATTTGTTTAGTTTTTCCCCTAAAAAATAACAAAAATAACCTGTTATTACTACTATAATAAATAATAATACATTTAATTTATATAGCGCTTCTCATCTGCCAAGACAAATCTGGAAGCGCTTTACTACTGTAATAATACTGTTAAAGAACCGTATCGATAAGCAGTATTTGTAATTGTTTCATCAGGCCTCATTATTTCACAGTGGCACAGGATCATCTGCCAATACAAGCACTTTTGTTCATGTTCAATCCATAATAAAATATACAACTATAGTTTGATCTTTTTGTCTTGTTATTATTAGCAGAGAAAATGTAATGTTTGTACAACTATATACAATTAATTCTACCAATCTGAAAAAGGTTGGGAAGCACTGGACTAAGGAGTCCCACAGAGTGATGGGGGCCGGTGGGGCTGATTGAGAGCGTTTAGCTCCAGGTCCCTGCACCAAGTAAGGGATCATGAAAAGAGCTAAAGGTGGAGAACAGATTACATTTCACATCAATATGAAGTTGTTCTGAACCTGGACAGCCAGCAGAGGGCAGCCTGCTGGGACAATAAAGTATATCTCTTATATTTATGTTATTAAGCACAGAGGCCTTTGGTAAACTGAACAGACAGAAAGAGCAGAGAGTTGAGGAACAGAAAGTTTCTACATGTTCCCCATGAGTCCACAGGGAGATGTAGCCTCTACTTACTCCACCTCCTCTCTCTCTGTTCCTCAAGGACAGGTGTCTGTGTGACGTGTGACATGTCATTTGCATGATTGTAATGCTTCACTGCTCCTCACAGTTTTAAGGCCTTGTGTCACGTAGAGTCTGAACCGTGTTCCTGCACTCATCCTGAAAACTGGAGATCATGTTGTCAGTAACTCTGCTTGTCATGTTGGGCTTTCTGTGTCAGGGTGAGAGACTTTGAAAATGTGTCATCTGAAATGATAGGAGTAATGTATGTGTGGTTCAATGTTTGTCTTTTCTTTTCATGTTTGCATCCAATGTGCTTTGTCTTTAACTATTTCTATTATCATTTAAACTGCTGCTCCATGTTGTTGGTTATCTAACATTTCACTTCTCATTTCAGAGTCTTCTGCCAACAAGTTCCTGACTCAGACTGACACATCCAAGTCTGTTAGTCCTGGAGGGACTGTGACCATCAGCGCTACAGGGAGCTCAGATATTGGTTCTGATCTCAGTTGGTATCTTCAGAAACCTGGACAGGCTCCTAAACTTCTTATATACTCATCATCAACTCTGTTCTCTGGAACTGAGCCTAGATTCAGTGGTACTAGATCTGGTACTCAGTACGCTTTAACCATCAGTAACGTTAAGGATGTTGATGCAGGAGATTACTATTGTCTGGGTCTTCACAGCGGTAACACGTTCACACAGTGATTTAGAGCCGTACAAAAACCTCCTTCAGTCTGAAGTAAAGCGTCCTGCTGCAGCTGCAGAGGTGAAGAGACTGAGAGGAGGAGAACTGGTCCAGTGAACACAAGAGTCATCAAGCAGAACCACCATGAATCCAAATAAAACTGACTCTCTTCAGTTCTTGATGACTAAACTGGGATGGTTAGATTATTGTTCGCCACTGATATCAAATTAAATGTAAACATATCTCAACTAAAACCTGCATAACATAAAGTAATCTCTGACACAGACCACTGAACGCTGAGTAGAGAGGAACTTCACCAAACACTAACTATTCACACTAATATGTTGAATTAAACAATGCTTAGAAATAAAGGACTCTACTCTTAGCCTGGAGAAAAATCTATGCCTGATAATATATTTGAGCCATCCTCTCAGCCTCACTAACAATTAAGTTCACATAAGCATCAAATACTTAATCACGATAAAACGGTTTAATATCATTTTCTTCACTACTAAGTCACTTTCATTGAAAATGTTTTAGATATGAAACTTAAATAATGTTATAAACTAATCCAAAGCATTATCTTGTTCTGCTGATAGAAGTGCAGTATGTTATAAAACCTTTTAATGTCTTACTACTTTAAATAAAACACCAAACACTTCATCATGTTATTTATCAGAGAAAGCTTTATTAGGAACATCCTGAATCATCAACATGACAGTTACTAAGCACACTCTCATCTCTGCTGAGCTTCACACATCACTCTCTAAGTTGCTGCTGTCCAACACTTTACAGCAGTGTTGTTCTCGGCCACACAAAGCTTCACTTTCCTCTACAAGCATTAAAGCTCCTGATGATCAGAGCAGCATGTGTTCTCCTGGGCTCCAGCGGCCCCTCTAGCCCCCACACTGGCTCCTGTGGAGGGACTGGGTCTGGCTGTGGGCATGATGGAGGACCTTGCAGGAGTACAGCTCTCCTGACATCCAGCGCTCCTGGCTCAGGCTCAGGCTGCTGCTGCTGCTGTAGCTTCCGCTCTTCTCCTCCTCCGAGCTGCTCAGGACCCCCTCTGTCACCTGTGTGCCGTCCACCTCCCAGCTCACCACGGCTCCCTGAGGAGAGTAGCCGGTCAGCAGGCAGGCCAGCGTGAGCGAGCCCCCAGAGAGCTGCTCAGAGGAGGAGGGGGCCAGCAGAGAGACGGAGGGCCTGAGCATGGAGCCCGCTGCAGGGGAGAGAGACACAAGGAGCAGATGAACTTGCACTGAGGGACAGACGCTGTGAGACAGAGTCCATACAGGACACATTCAAACATTCAAAGGCTTTACTGTCATATGCACAGTAGCTGCAGTGAATCAGAAACCAGAGTCAGAATACCTTTAGTAGTCCCTCAGAGCGGACATTCACGCTGTTACAGCAGGAAAGAGCCAGAGACAGCTTCATGTTACGTAGAAGCATGCATACAAAAGTATTACAGCACAACAAAGTTATAATAAAAAGTTACACAATTTACAAAATACACATCCTGTAACAGTTCTGAGGATTTAGCAGCCAGGTATATATTGCACATATTGCACATATTGCACATATTGCACATATTGCCAGAACAAACAGAACGAGGAAGGAAATGAGGGTTTAATAAATCAAATAAAATGTTAAACTTGATGTTTGGAGTCAGAGTGTTATTCTGTAGCTCTCATCAGAACAAGAATTATACATTGAAGGTACAGGACAGAGAAACTGGGGGTCAGCTGTGAGCATGAGCTGTGATCACAAGAGGAGCTGAGGCATGGGAGAACACGAGGGTTTCATTCATCAAATCAAACGGTGATACTTGATATCATTCTGGCATTTAAAATAATGAATCTTCTTCTTTGGCACTCATCCAAACTCCTGAAGAGTTACATGAAAGTAAGCAACGTAATGAAGGTGTTCATGTAATGATCATGATATGAAAAGCTTTATCTCTGCTTTACAATGTTTCAGAATGAATAACTCATCTCTGCAATCATTTACTGTTAAGAAAAACTAAAAGTAACATCTCATACAGTTGAAGACTTTGTCATCTGTTTGTTTCACTTCCTTTGAACTCTTTTAAACTGACGGACTGTGAACGCACCCTGCAGCGACTCTGAATGTACAAAAACACACTTTCATTTGTTTTAACGGATCCTCAGCAGATTTTATATGAAACACTTAAATGTTAAAATATATAAAAATGAAAAATCACAATTAGATGTTATGACATAGCAGCTGCTCTTTGGTCAATTGTGAGCTAAAATGTTTTTATATCTAATTAAAAAAGAAAAGTAAAACGTACATATAATTCACCGTAACATCTTCTTCAATATTAAATAAAACTAACTTTGCTTAATGTTTTTCAATTCTTCAGCCAAGCTTTAGAGATGTAAAAAGATATCAACAAAATGTAAAATATCCCAAATAATTTCTTGATTTATCAAATTCTGATTCAAAAGTAAATGTAATGTTTTCTGTGATAGAAAATTCAAATCTCTGGTACTTACAGTCAACGATGAGTTTGGTTCCTCCACCAAAAGTCCACCACAGTGATACAAACTCATTGAGTGGCCGTACAAAAACCTCCTGCACCGTCAACAAGCATGCATCACTGAGAAAGCTCCCTGATCTCACTGATAACAGAGACACATATACAGTTTTTAAATCAACAAAGCTTTTCTAAAGATATGGATTACATATCTGGAAGAATTAACATGATTTATGTCATTTCTCATCACTTTTCTACACCTGGCAGAGAAACCATTACAGTCTGCTACACAACTAACTTTGTCAGTTTTATATTAGTTTCTACACGGTTAAATGAACATGAGGCTTTTAAATAACAGTTATTAACAAATGTATTTGAAACAGAACTGAAACATGTTATTGATCTACAGTGAATCTCTGTATGTATGTTAATGTCAGACAAACAGACATATCATACTAACCACAGTGGACACAAACTCAAATCCTCATCTCCACTCCTGATATAAATATGTTCTTCCATTCAGATGACAGACGGTGTAAATCCAGACAGTGTTCCTCCTGGTTTCGTGTCCCACGTTGCCTTCAGTGTGCTGAGAGCAGAGACATCATTTCCATAGAGAGGAGGCTTTGCATGGTCAGCTGATCCTCCAGTGAACTGAGAAGGTTTATAGTCCTGTGAGTTCAACACTGCAGGACTCACATCTGTCAGTCAGCAGAAAGCACCATGACTCTCATCACCATCCTCATCTGGACGCTGGCCTGCTGCTGTTTCACAGGTTCATTCACTCAGCAACATTTCAAACATCATGTGCTGCCTTTCCTCTCCTTGCTTTCTGCTGAGAAATCAATGATCTGTTTTTGTGTGCAGGATGCAGCGGTCAGGTGACTGTGACTCAGCCTGCAGTCGAGACGTCTGCTCCAGGATCCACCGTCACTCTCACCTGTAGAACCAGCACAGATGTTTACTTAGATAGCGATGGTGATCATTATATGTTCTGGTATCAACAGAAATCTGGACAGCCTCCAAAGCTCCTGATAAGATATGTGAGCAAACTTCAATCAGGAATAGAACCTCGGTTTAGTGGCAGTGGAAGCGGCTCTGACTTCTCTATGACCATCACTGGACTGAAGGCTGAAGATGCAGCAGTTTATTACTGTCAGAGTTTCCACAGTGGTAACGTGTTCACACAGTGATTTGTCGTCGTACAAAAACCTCCCTCAGTCAGACTGCAGAGACTCTGAGCTGTTACAGCAGGAACCACCTGCAGCTGCTGAAGAGGAAGAGACTGACACAGCCCACTGAACTCAGAGCTGACAGGAACCCACCCAGCACTATTCACTTCTTATTCTTAAATACACATATGTTAATGGGTAATGAGATTAAACCCAGTCCAAAACACATTATATGTAAAAGCAGCATTACACACAAACCTTATTGTGATCTCTGCTTCCCCGAATTAAAACAACAAACGCTCTTTAGCTTTCCCCCACATGTCTCCACTCGGTGTGCTTCACAGCAGGAGCATCTCTGGCCTCTCTGGAGTTATTATTTAATCATTATTATAAAGATCCTGATTCAAAATGACAAAGATCAATCTAATGAAGTCTTTAAAATGTTAAACTGTGGCTGATTAAAACCCTCTTATTTACATCAATCAATGAACTTATCCATTAGTTAACCTCAAATTCACATCTTAGTTAAAAACTTCAGGTTTTCTAACAACCAGTTCAATTGAAGTTCCTGAAATGTTTTTTTGTTCCATTATTGAAACCAAAAACAGCAGGAACATCCAAGACACGTTTAGTTTGAACATGATTTGACCCCTGACCCCCCCTGAGACCACCAGTGCAAAGCAGAGGCTTTAGGACAAGCAGACGTACATCACAATCAGAATCAAGTTTATTACCAGATACTTTGACACATACAAGGAATTAGCTTTGGTGTCTGGTGGTACGAACATAAACAAGTTGCCATAGTAGGTACAAAATATAAAGATAATATAAATAAGTATTTACGGCAAATATAAATTTTAAAGACCTTGAAAGCTAAAAAACGAAAACACATAGGACTATTAATATGTGGCAATATATGGCAAACTACAGTGAATTATATTTAAAGTTGAGGGCTGCGCAGACATGTGTGCAGACATGTGTAAAATGCAGTCAGAGTTGAGCATGAACATGGCTCTCAGAATTAAGAAAGAAGAAAGAACAAGATGTTGTTCACATGATGTGCAATAATGTAACTCTGTGTGACAGGTGAAGCCACACACAGTCTACTATTCGACATACTTATTAGTGTGAATGCTGTTCAACTATTGTTCTTCAAATCTTTATTCTTCTGCATCTTATTATTGTGCTTTCTTCCTGTATGTTCCTGCCTGTGTACATGACATAAGCTGCTCACAACCAATTGCCCCTTGCGGGATCAATAAAGTTATTGATTGATTGATTATTTCAACCAGATTTCACCGTCTAACTACTTCAGCATACTTTCAGCTACAGAGACCATTCAAATATTACAATGTCCAGCTCCTTCAGGACATGTGAGCTATGACTTTTCTTGTTTTTGACATTTATACTTTTTAAAAATATACCGCTTTTTAAACTTTTATTTTTACAATGAGGGAGTATCCTTCAAATCCTCTTTTCCCTACACCGTGTTTAAAATGCTACTCCTTCAGCAAACTTTCAGCTACAGACTTCATTCCAACTTTGAAACGGTCACAACACATTCAGCTATTACATTTGTATTCAGCGTTTTGATATCTTTTAGAGTTTCTTACTCATCAACGTTTAAGTTTTGGTAAATGTTCAGGCCGTTTTAGATTATATAATGGTTGTCTATAGTGGTTCCCAACCTGAGGCGCAGTGCTATTGCAGGGCGGCCGCGTGAAGCTTGGGAAGAAGTTGTAAACAAACATTGTTTGCTTGTAAAATCAATAAAATTGCCACACTTTTAACACATCCGGCAGTTTAAAGAAAAGTGGCATTTCAGCTATAATGCCCAAATCAACAAAGTATGATGAGGCATATTACATCTCCCTTGACATCTAACGTGGTCGGTGGGGAGATCTCCCTCTCTGTGTTTTGGGGGGGCGGGGCCTCACATACGTGCTGCAGCACCATACACACAGAGATCTGCCAGGACAACAGAGCGTTCAAAAGTGACAATCTACAAGGCTCGATGTGTACAATGCTCGTTTGCCAACCCGTTAAGCCCCAAAGACCCCCTCGGCAGGTCTTTTTTTTTTTTTTTTACGACACTGTGTCTCAGGGCTTCTTAATATTAAAAAAACTATGAATGTGTTATACCCTCCTAACGGGAAGAAACTCAGCAAACTGATGATACGAAGCATTTTTACCGAAACAAAACACAAGTCTCAAAAGAAGGGTCTAAATGAGCCCTGAGCGAAAACATGCTAATGTGGTGACCACTGTATAATGTCATAATTCAATCTAGGAACTACATGCTGGTATGGTTCCGCACGGACACATTAGTTGGTACCTCTTGTGTATATATACTGTGTCCTCCTCCTTTTCTCTCTCTCTTGTTGTCCCGGGCTGCGACCCGACAACACCTGCATTTCTGCTGCTCATTAAAGTTGCCTTTTGCACCTTCGATGCACCGCCTCCGACTCCCTATCTCTCGGCACTACACTAACGCACTTAGCACAAAACTCTAGGTATAAATCGATCGATCGACTTATTGGATCTCCACAAACAAGTTTAGTTAACATCCTGAGATTCCACAGATTCTAGAAATATAAGTATCATCACTTAGCGATCAGAACTCGCGACAGGGGAAGCAAATACAGACAATACACGACGTAGCTTTAGGTAGCAAAACACGGAGATACCTTTAGCTGTTATTCTGATCAAAAGTTGTGTTCAATGGTATTAAAACGAGGAAAACGCGGCTGAAAGTTAATCCATAGGTTAATCCAATGTGTAGGCCTATGCCACTTTGAAAAAAATATTGATAATCCATAATTCCATTTTTATACAAAAATCGGAGAATAAATATTAGCTGCTAATGGTAGCCCCCAGAGTGTGTTGCAGCTCCAGTTTTGGCTATGTGTCACTCTCACTCCTTATTTGGTAACCTGTGTGTGTATGTGGAACTTTCCCTCAATTCCATTGGCTCTGACGGTTAAAAAGAGATGTCAATCATGAAAATCGCCCAAGGGGGGCCAGAGATAGGTCAAATCCACCCAAATGACCCCAGAAGTGTTTTTTTTGCTAAATCTCTCTAAAAAGGTAAACTTTCACTTGTTCTGCATCAATCTTGATACAGGGTACTTATTATATGTTGTAGTTTGGATTCCTAAAGCTTTTAGTCAACCATCCCATTATTCAAGGGTGGTTTTCATAAGTAATGTGTTTTCTTTGGACGGACACTATCATTTACATTTTTTTATTATGTTCAATCTGAATTTACTTTAAATTAAAAAGATCTATATTGATTCTTACTCTTCTACATCCTTCTCACAGGTTTATCATTGCTTTGAGAAAAAAGATCATAAATGTTCCCCTTTTAGAAATGTAGTTATGGTCATTTGTTCTGGAAATGTCATGTTGGAGCCTGAGACCTGGAAACACGAGCAATCTGTCCATCAGCTGGTCAAAAGGCATCATATTCATACGGAGAAATGCACCGTTTTCAACTTCCTGAACTCGGAGTTCTGTTGCCCCGATTACGTGTGAGGTGGGAGAAGTACTCAGATCAAGTAAGTAGTATACTGCAGGGTTAGGTAGCTTGTGACTTTACTACAGGTGTAACTAAAGTCTGATTTAAGAGTTGATTATATTTCACATCATTAATCCAGATCTGTAAAGTAACTTAAGGTGTTAAATAAATGTAGTGGAGTAAAAGTACACCATTTACCTCTGGACTGTAGAGGAGCAGAAGTACAAAGAAGCAAACGTGGAAATACATAAGTACCTCAATATAAGCAGTACTTGAGAGTGAATCTACTTAGTTACTACCACCACTGCAGGTATGTTATGTGTGCTAGCAGCCCATAATACACACTATATAAAATAAATCAATGTTAATTCTGTTTCAAATTTGTTTAGTTTTTCCCCTAAAAAATAACAAAAATAACCTGTTATTACTACTATAATAAATAATAATACATTTAATTTATATAGCGCTTCTCATCTGCCAAGACAAATCTGGAAGCGCTTTACTACTGTAATAATACTGTTAAAGAACCGTATTGATAAGCAGTATTTGTAATTGTTTCATCAGGCCTCATTATTTCACAGTGGCACAGGATCATCTGCCAATACAAGCACTTTTGTTCATGTTCAATCCATAATAAAATATACAACTATAGTTTGATCTTTTTGTCTTGTTATTATTAGCAGAGAAAATGTAATGTTTGTACAACTATATACAATTAATTCTACCAATCTGAAAAAGGTTGGGAAGCACTGGACTAAGGAGTCCCACAGAGTGATGGGGGCCGGTGGGGCTGATTGAGAGCGTTTAGCTCCAGGTCCCTGCACCAAGTAAGGGATCATGAAAAGAGCTAAAGGTGGAGAACAGATTACATTTCACATCAATATGAAGTTGTTCTGAACCTGGACAGCCAGCAGAGGGCAGCCTGCTGGGACAATAAAGTATATCTCTTATATTTATGTTATTAAGCACAGAGGCCTTTGGTAAACTGAACAGACAGAAAGAGCAGAGAGTTGAGGAACAGAAAGTTTCTACATGTTCCCCATGAGTCCACAGGGAGATGTAGCCTCTACTTACTCCACCTCCTCTCTCTCTGTTCCTCAAGAACAGGTGTCTGTGTGACGTGTGACATGTCATTTGCATGATTGTAATGCTTCACTGCTCCTCACAGCTTTAAGGCCTTGTGTCACGTAGAGTCTGAACCGTGTTCCTGCACTCATCCTGAAAACTGGAGATCATGTTGTCAGTAACTCTGCTTGTCATGTTGGGCTTTCTGTGTCAGGGTGAGAGACTTTGAAAATGTATCATCTGAAATGATAGGAGTAATGTATGTGTGGTTCAATGTTTGTCTTTTCTTTTCATGTTTGCATCCAATGTGCTTTGTCTTTAACTATTTCTATTATCATTTAAACTGCTGCTCCATGTTGTTGGTTATCTAACATTTCACTTCTCATTTCAGAGTCTTCTGCCAACAAGTTCCTGACTCAGACTGAGACATCCAAGTCTGTTAGTCCTGGAGGGACTGTGACCATCAGCGCTACAGGGAGCTCAGATATTGGTTCTGATCTCAGTTGGTATCTTCAGAAACCTGGACAGGCTCCTAAACTTCTTATATACAGAGCATCAACTCTGTTCTCTGGAACTGAGCCTAGATTCAGTGGTACTAGATCTGGTACTCAGTACACTTTAACCATCAGTAACGTTAAGGATGTTGATGCAGGAGATTACTATTGTCTGGGTGCTCATAGTGATGGCACGTTCACACAGTGATTTAGAGCCGTACAAAAACCTCCTTCAGTCTGAAGTAAAGCGTCCTGCTGCAGCTGCAGAGGTGAAGAGACTGAGAGGAGGAGAACTGGTCCAGTGAACACAAGAGTCATCAAGCAGAACCACCATGAATCCAAATAAAACTGACTCTCTTCAGTTCTTGATGACTAAACTAAGATGGTTAGATTATTGTTCGCCACTGATATCAAATTAAATGTAAACATATCTCAACTAAAACCTGCATAACATAAAGTAATCTCTGACACAGACCACTGAACGCTGAGTAGAGAGGAACTTCACCAAACACTAACTATTCACACTAATATGTTGAATTAAACAATGCTTAGAAATAAAGGACTCTACTCTTAGCCTGGAGAAAAATCTATGCCTGATAATATATTTGAGCCATCCTCTCAGCCTCACTAACAATTAAGTTCACATAAGCATCAAATACTTAATCACGATAAAACGGTTTAATATCATTTTCTTCACTACTAAGTCACTTTCATTGAAAATGTTTTAGATATGAAACTTAAATAATGTTCTAAACTAATCCAAAGCTTTATCTTGTTCTGCAGATAGAAGTGCAGCATGTTATAAAACCTTTTAATGTCTTACTACTTTAAATAAAACACCAAACACTTCTTCATGTTATTTATCAGAGAAAGCTTTATTAGGAACATCCTGAATCATCAACATGACAGTTACTAAGCACACTCTCATCTCTGCTGAGCTTCACACATCACTCTCTAAGTTGCTGCTGTCCAACACTTTACAGCAGTGTTGTTCTCGGCCACACAAAGCTTCACTTTCCTCTACAAGCATTAAAGCTCCTGATGATCAGAGCAGCATGTGTTCTCCTGGGCTCCAGCGGCCCCTCTAGCCCCCACACTGGCTCCTGTGGAGGGACTGGCTCTGGCTGTGGGCATGATGGAGGACCTTGCAGGAGTACAGCTCTCCTGACATCCAGCGCTCCTGGCTCAGGCTCAGGCTGCTGCTGCTGCTGTAGCGTCCGCTCTTCTCCTCCTCCGAGCTGCTCAGGACCCCCTCTGTCACCTGTGTGCCGTCCACCTCCCAGCTCACCACGGCTCCCTGAGGAGAGTAGCCGGTCAGCAGGCAGGCCAGCGTGAGCGAGCCCCCAGAGAGCTGCTCAGAGGAGGAGGGGGCCAGCAGAGAGACGGAGGGCCTGAGCATGGAGCCCGCTGCAGGGGAGAGAGACACAAGGAGCAGATGAACTTCCACTGAGGGACAGACGCTGTGAGACAGAGTCCATACAGGACACATTCAAACATTCAAAGGCTTTCCTGTCATATGCACAGTAGCTGCAGTGAATCAGAACCAGAGTCAGAATACCTTTAGTAGTCCCTCAGAGCGGACATTCACGCTGTTACAGCAGGAAAGAGCCAGAGACAGCTTCATGTTACGTAGAAGCATGCATACAAAAGTATTACAGTAAAAAAAGTTATAATAAAAAGTTACACAATTTACAAAATACACATCCTGTAACAGTTCTGAGGATTTAGCAGCCAGGTATATATTGCACATATTGCACATATTGCACATATTGCCAGAACAAACAGAACGAGGAAGGAAATGAGGGTTTAATAAATCAAATCAAATGTTAAACTTGATGTTTGGAGTCAGAGTGTTATTCTGTAGCTCTCATCAGAACAAGAATTATACATTGAAGGTACAGGACAGAGAAACTGGGGGTCAGCTGTGAGCATGAGCTGTGATCACAAGAGGAGCTGAGGCATGGGAGAACACGAGGGTTTCATTCATCAAATCAAACGGTGATACTTGATATCATTCTGGCATTTAAAATAATGGATCTTCTTCTTTGGCACTCATCCAAACTCCTGAAGAGTTACATGAAAGTAAGCAACGTAATGAAGGTGTTCATGTAATGATCATGATATGAAAAGCTTTATCTCTGCTTTACAATGTTTCAGAATGAATAACTCATCTCTGCAATCATTTACTGTTAAGAAAACTAAAAGTAACATCTCATACAGTTGAAGACTTTGTCATCTGTTTGTTTCACTTCCTTTGAACTCTTTTAAACTGACGGACTGTGAACGCACCCTGCAGCGACTCTAAATGTACAAAAACACACTTTCATTTGTTTTAACGGATCCTCAGCAGATTTTATATGAAACACTTAAATGTTAAAATATATAAAAATGAAAAATCACAATTAGATGTTATGACATAGCAGCTGCTCTTTGGTCAATTGTGAGCTAAAATGTTTTTATATCTAATTAAAAAAGAAAAGTAAAACGTACATATAATTCACCGTAACATCTTCTTCAAAATTAAATAAAACTAACTTTGCTTAATGTTTTTCAATTCTTCAGCCAAGCTTTAGAGATGTAAAAAAATATCAACAAAATGTAAAATATCCCAAATAATTTCTTGATTTATCAAATTCTGATTCAAAAGTAAATGTAATGTTTTCTGTGTTAGAAAATTCAAATCTCTGGTACTTACAGTGAACGATGAGTTTGGTTCCTCCACCAAAAGTCAACCACAGTGATACAAACTCATTGAGTGGCCGTACAAAAACCTCCTGCACCGTCAACAAGCATGTATCACTGAGAAAGCTCTCTGATCTCACTGATAACAGAGACACATATACAGTTTTTAAATCAACAAAGCTTTTCTAAAGATATGGATTACATATCTGGAAGAATTAACATGATTTATGTCATTTCTCATCACTTTTCTACACTTGGCAGAGAAACCATTACAGTCTTCTACACAACTAACTTTGTCAGTTTTATATTAGTTTCTACACGGTTAAATGAACATGAGGCTTTTAAATAACAGTTATTAACAAATGTATTTGAAACAGAACTGAAACATGTTATTGATCTACAGTGAATCTCTGTATGTATGTTAAATGTCAGACAAACAGACATATCATACCAACCACAGTGGACACAAACTCAAATCCTCATCTCCACTCCTGATATAAATATGTTCTTCCATTCAGATGACAGACGGTGTAAATCCAGACAGTGTTCCTCCTGGTTTCGTGTCCCACGTTGCCTTCAGTGTGCTGAGAGCAGAGACATCATTTCCATAGAGAGGAGGCTTTGCATGGTCAGCTGATCCTCCAGTGAACTGAGAAGGTTTATAGTCCTGTGAGTTCAACACTGCAGGACTCACATCTGTCAGTCAGCAGAAAGCACCATGACTCTCATCACCATCCTCATCTGGACGCTGGCCTGCTGCTGTTTCACAGGTTCATTCACTCAGCAACATTTCAAACACCATGTGCTGCCTTTCCTCTCCTTTCTTTCTGCTGAGAAATCAATGATCTGTTTTTGTGTGCAGGATGCAGCGGTCAGGTGACTGTGACTCAGCCTGCAGTCGAGACGTCTGCTCCAGGATCCACCGTCACTCTCACCTGTAGAACCAGCACAGATGTTTTTTTCTACTGCGGTGATAGTAGTGATGAGGATTGTTTGTTCTGGTATCAACAGAAATCTGGACAGCCTCCAAAGCTCCTGATAAGACATGTGAGCACACGTGAATCAGGAACAGAACCTCGGTTTAGTGGCAGTGGAAGCGGCTCTGACTTCTCTATGACCATCACTGGACTGAAGGCTGAAGATGCAGCAGTTTATTACTGTCAGAGTCTCCACAGTGGTAACGTGTTCACACAGTGATTTGTCGTCGTACAAAAACCTCCCTCAGTCAGACTGCAGAGACTCTGAGCTGTTACAGCAGGAACCACCTGCAGCTGCTGAAGAGGAAGAGACTGACACAGCCCACTGAACTCAGAGCTGACGGGAACCCAGCACTAAAACACACTGACACTAAAACAATCAGCACAATGACATGTGTTCTGGTTATAAACCTTCCTAAGACTTCTAAAATCTAATTTAAATTGCATAATGCTGAAACTCCCAATGATGTGTATTGTTATCCTTTTCAAAAGCACTGTACAAAAGTATTGCTTCTACATCCACTATATTATACATAACTCATATATTTTTGACCTCACACATGATTATAAAATAATAGATCAAAAAGTAGTTAAATTGGCATGACCAGTTAAATCATAACTTAAAAACTAATAGCATTGTAAATAACATTAAGCACTAGAAACGTATAGATTTTCACATAGGTACGTTTTTGAATGTAATACTTTCAATATTAAAGGCAGAGGGGGGAATTAACCTAGTACATTTACTGCATTTAAGTACACTTTTGAGATATGTGTACTTCATTTAAGTATTTCGATTTGTTGCTACGTTGTACTTTTACTCCACTATATGTATTTAATACCTTTAGTTACTTTACAGATTTGGATGAATGATTAACTCTTAAATCTTTAGTTCCACCTGGAGTAAATTCACAAGCTACCCTGCAGTATACAAAGTCATTCAAACTAGCTGCACCTTTAAGAACATTTTAATGATCAATCATTATAAATGTATATATTATTCTGAAATGGACCAATCTGCACAATGACTACTTTTACTATTAACTATATTTTGTTGCTAATATTTTTCTACTTTTATTTGAGTAACATTTTGAATGCAGGACTTGTTCTTGTAACATCTCATCTTCCGGCGCAGACTGAAAACTCATCTCTTTCGACTCCACTTCGAGCGATAGAATTACTAACAAGGCACTTATATACTAACATAGGACTGGCTTACCTAAAGCCAGCTGAGTAGCACTTGAAATGTTTGGCTCTATGAAACCTGATGTACTTATATGATTCTGTTTTCTTCTGGGCTGTGTCTTCCTGGTCGTATGTACTTATTGTAAGTCGCTTTAGACAAAAGCGTCAGCTAAATGCAATGTAATGTAACAGAGTATTCCTACACTCTGGTACTTCTACTTTTACTTATGTACAAGATCTGAGTACTTCTACTTTTACTCAAGTACAAGATCTGAATACTTCTACTTTTACTCAAGTACAACATCTGAGTACTTCTACTTTTACTCAAGTACAAGATCTGAGTACTTCTACTTTTACTCAAGTACAAGATCTGAATACTTCTACTTTTACTCAAGTACAAGATCTGAGTACTTCTACTTTTACTCAAGTACAAGATCTGAGTATTTCTACTTTTACTCAAGTACAACATCTGAGTACTTCTACTTTTACTCAAGTACAACATCTGAGTAGGGCCTACTCCTCCCACCTCTGATTAAAGGCCATGTTCTTATTGCCATCTCTCTTTTTGGGTAGTTATTTCGCTAAATCCACAAGAGGGCAGTGCTGATCAAAAGTAGCAACACCCTTGTAAATAACCACTTTGTTGCATGCATCCAAAAGCTTGCCTAAAAGCAGGATATGCAAACCGCGGCATACAGTAGCCTACTAAACTCAACTCATTAAGCAGAAATCCACATTTAAGAATAATTAATGTAACCGTGGAGTAGATTTACTAAGTAGCAGGAAATACAAAAAAGCAGAACTGTCGTATTAAATCGTTCTTTGGGGAAGTTGATCTTTGAAACAAGAAAATCACGAGCACCCAACCCTCCCCCTCTTCATGAGTCATGACAGATTGTATTTACTGTTCCTGCATCCGTTGCATGTTGTGTCGGATAATGCGCAGTCACTTCTCTCCTTAAAAGTCTGAAAATGACGCGATCAGAGAAAAAACGCTGTTAAAACAATACTCCAGCTGACGTTGCCAACTTTTCTGGGTATGTAAGACTCGTTTGTGTTTCCTGTCGATACATATTGCCAATGATCACATCAGCTTGTCGCAATTATTGCTGAAGTAATGTTCGTCTTTTTGGGATAAAGCAAAGAGAAGTCTCCTCTGTGTTTAAATAAGACTCGCATGTCACATGATACAACCGCGTGTGACGATGTGCTGACTAACTGTGTTTTTGCTAAATTAGTTATTTTCAAGTAAAGTTTTAAGTTTTACAATTTCCCTCTTTCTGTTTTACTTTCCTTTTGGCTAAAGTATTATGCAGAACTATGAGATGTTTTAAGAGCCTATAAATATTCCATTACATTTATAATCAGCTTTAATGGTACACATACATACTTTGTATACAAATCTAATTTCTCTTTAACCTTTGAGAGCGAACAGGTGTTGATATAGAGTAGGGGTGTCCAAACTACGGCCCGGGGGCCAAATGCGGCCCGCGGACCATTTTGAATCGGCCTCGGCAAATTCAAAAAGTATAATGGAATATGGCCCACAAATGAAACTTGTGCTGGTCTTATATTATACTTCTTAAATATGAATGTAAAAATATATTACAAGTAAAACAGTAGTATTCATGTGTTAATAAGACCACTTTTCAAATAAATTCAGTCAATTAAAGTTGGAAACATTTTCTGACATAGCTTAGTTGATAAGAAAAAAGCCCAATGACTTATTGACATAACAAGCTTGAAATAACCCTTCCTATTTCTCCTAATTATAATCAATCTGAGGCTTCTGTTTTAAAGGTCCCATGTCATGGCCATTTCTACTGATCATAATTCCATTGTTGAGGTCTACTAAAATACATTTATACCAAACTCACATGTTTCTCATACAGCATCTCTGTATAGTATGCATTTACTCTCTGTCCTAAACGGTTTGTTGGAGCTCCTGCCCCCCCTCCCTATGAGCCCGATGGCCGTCTGCGAGACAGCGAAACCCAGCTCATAACCAGCCCGAACACTCACACACACACACACACCCGCAGCCTGGCTGGGAGTTTGTGTGTGCTCACACACCGAGTCACAGCCTCGCCGCGAACCCGCCGTCTCAGGGAGGAGAAATTGGCAGAGCTGCAGCTGAGAAAAGATTGAGTGTGTGTGAGGAAGTCCGCGGATGGGTCCATTTGGGTATGGGCACGTCACTGTACCCAGGAATAAAAAGAGAAATGTCCAACGAGGCGTTCTGGGGCAGCACAGACATGTATTTTCTGTGTTAGAGTTTTACTCGCTACAGGGTGTACTCTGAGGGTTTGTGACTCTGCAGACCCTTTACATGCAGAAAAACCTACATAACAACAAGGGGACGGGTGATAACCAGAAAAGCATGACATGGGACCTTTAAGGGCTGAGCTGCCAACACTCACTAACATCATTTACCTGCATTTGATAGATTTTGCTGACTTATAACTGAACTTATGACGTAATATACCTCTAGTGAGTGGCCCAGCCCTTCGTATATTTTTCTCTATGTGGCCCTCGGTGAAAAAAGTTCGGACACCCCTGATATAGAGCAAATGTATGTAGAAATATTGTGTCTGTTCCTTCACCAGGTGGTGGGGTTGGTGGTGGGCCTGGGCGGGGTCTACCTGCTGATGAAGTACAAGCAGAGCAGCGTATTTCTCTCTCAAAGCCACTTCCCCCTGCCCGCTTACCTCGCTCTTGCCAGCGCTGTGTTGATACTCGCCTGCGGGGGCCTCGGCTCCTGGCTGAGCATCAGAGATTCCACCTTTCTGCAGGGGCTGGTGTGTGTGTGTGTGTGTGTGTGTGTGTGTGTGTGTGTGTGTGTGTGTGTGTGTGTTGTGTGTGTGTGTGTGTGTGTGTGTGTGTGTGTGTGTGTGTGTGTGTGTGTGGTGTGTGGTGTGTGTGTGTGTGTGTGTGTGTGTGTGTGTGTGTGTGTGTGTGTGTGTGTGTGTGTGTGTGTGTGTGTGTGTGTGTGTGTGTGTGTGTGTGTGTGTGTGTGTGTGTGTGTGTGTGTGTGTGTGTGTGTGTGGTGTGTGTGTGTGTGTGGTGTGTGTGTGTGTGTGTGTGTGTGTGTGTGTGTGTGTGTGTGTGTGTGTGTGTGTGTGTGTGTGTGTGTGTGTGTTGGTGTGTGTTGTGTGTGTGTGTGTGTGTGTGTGTGTGTGTGTGTGTGTGTGTGTGTGTGTGTGTGTGTGTGTGTGTGTGTGTGTGTGTGTGCGCGCATCGGTGTTCCAACTGTACCTAATAAAGTTTTTCTCCAGTTTGTTTATCTGCTAGTGTTGGTCTTTTGTCTGGAAAGTACGGCTTCAGCGTTGGCTTTTTTTCACACTACAAAGGTATAAATGTTACACAATGTGCACTGAACAGCTGTTCTCTCATGACACTGCAGATCATTCTGGCTAAATGCATGTTTATGTTTTCTTCTGTGTCTTCTGTTGTTTTTGTTTAGCTGGAGTCAGAGTTAACTCCTCTCAGTGGAGTGTTTCATAACTACACAGGCAGCGGCCGTGACCCTGACTCTCAGGCTGTGGATGCTACACAAGCAGAGGTGTGTTCAGTCAAACTCATGTTAGCTGCTACATGTGTGCATCTAATACCCCAAGCATGTGTAATATTGATGTATCACCATCCAAAGCAGAAGCTTGTATATTTATCGTACCAATAACCCAACTTACCTTCATGGCAATTTGGTAATGTGTTGTTATTTTTCATTCAAATTAATATTCCGTGTTAAAAGGCGTACGGTTGGGAGGATTTGTCATGATTGACATGCGTCTTCAACTCCACTCATCCATGACAGTTGGTCCTCATTTGCTCGATCTCAATTCCTTTCCAAAAACTGATCTATCACAAATGTTTTTTCCAAACTAAACACATCACAATAACTCCAGTTTAGAAGACCTATTTTGGAAGTGATGGGGTGTTTTGTTGACCGATTCCCATTAGTTGCAGTGCTGTGGAGTGCATGGCTACAGGGACTGGCTGGAAACCTCCTGGTTTAACAGCACCGGAGGACTCTTGGTTCCTCACAGCTGTTGTAACTCTACTTTCCCCTCCTGCAATGGCGCTGTGAACCAACCGTGGCAGCTATACACACAGGTATTAACTCAGAAAACATCCGAAAAATCCAGCAGGAATGTCTGTACACTCTTTTCAAATGTGTATCTCTTTCAGGGCTGCCAGGTGAAGCTAGAGAAGAGTTTACAGTTTGTGCTGAGATTTATCATCTGGGGCTCCCCGATTGTTTTTTTCGTGGAGGTGAGAAAGACTGCATTACCTTTTTCCGCTTATTTATTGTGACTATACTTGATATTGAATGCACCCTGATTGAAAAACATCACACAGCATTATGGTAAATGTACTGTACTTATAAAGCAGTCTTTTCGACCCCTCAAAGCGCTTTACATACTACGAGTCATTCACCCATTCTCACCTCATTCATGCACTTGCTTTAGGGAAGCTAATGGCACATTCCACTGCAACGGGGTAGCCCCGTTTAAGCGTCCCTAAGCGTCCTCGCTCAGGCCTCGGGCTGCCTCGCTGGCCGTCTGAGGCCGTGGCGCATTTCCATTACAGTTTAGGACCTGGGGTAGCAACGCAGTGTCGGCGGGGCAATTTTTTTTTCACATTTCGAGTTGTTCCGTCGAGCTCCCGCTGGACTTTATCATCCCCAATGAGATGTAGGAACGTTGTCACCTCCTCGGTCGACCACGGTGTGTTTTTCTTTGATGTTGCCATTTTTGTAGCTCCTCCGTTTACAAAAATGCTGTGTATAAAAATGCTGCAAGCTTGCTTCTAGATATATATGCGACGCTAGGGATGATCTCGCGCGAGATCTTGTGACGATTCCCTCTGACCAATCAGCAGTCGAGAGTGTTGACGTCACTAGTTCAGCCCTGGCCCTGGCCTGATAGAACCATGATTTTATGGGGCCGGAAAAAGAGGGAAAAGGTACCCTCTAGCCGGTGATACGCTATATGGAAAGGCCACCAAAACCTGGCCTGGCCGCTTGAGGACGATTAAGGACGCTTAAGGATGCTTAAACGGGGCTACCCGCTGCAGTGGAAATGCGCCATTACACACACTCGCACACCGTCGGTCACCAGGAGCAACTCAGGGTTCAGTATCTTGCCCAAGGATACAACCAACAACCTTCTGGTTCAAGAGCCGCTTTCACACCGCAGGACTTGCCGTACTTTAGTGCCGGCACTAAAGTACCACGGCACTGAATCCGCCAGGGGGCTAGTGCCAATCGCATTCACACCGCAGTACTTTCCCTGAGGCAAGATTACGCTGACGTCACTTCGTCTTCTTCTTCTCTGGGTTTACTGGCAGGCCGCAAAACCACTTCACGGCGAGTACAAAAAAAAACGAGAGAAGAAGAACTACACGGGGGAGGGGGTATAAAGCCCACCCGCTGTATGAGGCGTTTGTTTACTGGTCTTTCGATCGTTACCACTCTTATTATTGTGGTCTTTAATTTTTTTATAGTCCTGCCTGAGTTTCTTTATTTTTACCCGGCGTCCGTGTGCACTGTGCACGATTCCCAGCTCAAGTAGCTTTTGCGAACATCGCTCAAAACATTTGGAGTTGGGAACTGCTTTCTGTAGAAGCTGCTGCATCCCGTCCTCAGAGTAAATTGCCAGAAGCGCCGACACTTCCTCATCATTCCACCGCTCCGGTGTTGTAGTACGTGTGGTCAAAACTGCTTTAAAGTACAACAAAACTACTCGCTCAGGTGTGGATGTGGTTTTGTAGCGAGGAAAAAAATGGCTGCCTAACAAAAAAAAATCCGACTCTAACGGGGCGTGGTTTGCAATTCGCCCAGCCAATAGAAATAGAATAGAAATTGGCACTCTTTTATCACCAGGTTCGTACCACCTCTCTAGCAGGGACTGAAAATGGCCAAAAGAGTTCCCGGCACTGAGTAGTCCCGGCGGTGTGAACGCGACATTATTGGTACTAACGGAACTAAAGAACCAAAGTACCAGGGAAAGTCCTGCGGTGTGAATGCGGCTAAAGACGACCACTCTCCCTCACAGCCACAGTCGCCAATTAACATTAACATGCCTTATACAGTTGTTTGCGAGCATTTACAGCATATACTGAGCCATGGTTACAACTAACGATTATTTTCACTATTCATGAACGTGATAAGTATGTTCTGGTTGTGTCTCTGAGAAATCGACATCACAGTTTTCATAGCCGAAGTTCACTGCAGTCCTTCTACTGTTGCATTTAAATATTCCATTGACAAAAATGTGTCTGCTAGGTTTAAGAAGTTAATCGTTGAACATAACCTGAGCATCAACATGTTTTCTTGCAGGTTGTGTTGTTTCTGACGATGGCACAGCTGATGACTCAGACTGACCAAACCGTCATGGAATATAGAATACTAGGCAAAAACTAAAGTCACCGTTACAGATGGGACTGTTTGTACTTTGCACAAAATCTACATTATGTCATAGTCTAGTGTTTGAATGCTCATCCAATTATTGTGAGTTGTCATTGGCTTTTTCCTGAGCTGCAGAAGCATGAGCTCTCCTCTGCTACACCACAGCTTTACTCCACTACATGTGACATAAAAGTAATGCATTTGTTGTGTAATGAAGACGGATATTTCGGAAACCAAAGAGATGACTATAGCTCAGGACAGACCCCTTTTTGCCTGTGCCGAAACACTTCGGTATAGCTTTGTTGAACGAATATAAGTAACATAATAAGTGACATGATGGATCGGATAATAAAGCAATATTTTGTTGTTTCCACGGTTCATGATCGTTGGTGTTTAAGCACTTTTTGACTGCTGCTGTTTTTAATAGCCATGATTCATTTCTAAAGAGAAAATCAACTGAACCTTTGGTTAGCTTGAACAGTGCTGTGGATCACACTTGCACTTTATTATCTGAATACTAATATTTGTTTGACACACATTTGGTGTCTTGTTGTCTAAAATCGGAGTGTCTCAATAAATATTTTCACATCATTTTTTGTCTTGCTCATTAAATCCAATATTTAAAGAGACATTTAAATTGTAACTCCTCCATGGCAAGAAATGTGCTCATGATTGATGAGTGTGATGACGACAGAAATCACCTTAAAGTATTGGTTAAACATGATTTATATAATATGAGCTTTACAAGTCTGTGTACCTTAGTTTGAAAATAACTATTGATACTAAGATTCACAGACTTCAAATGTATTGCCCGGTACGTTTAGACATACAAGGAATTTGCTTTGGTGTCTGATGGTGCGAACATAATCTAAGATACATACTCGTCTTTACAGTAAAGAATACATTGAAGTTAGTCTATTTTATTAAATGTTCATGTTATACTACGTCTGTTGCAAAACATTGTTAAACGCCTGGTATAGATTTCCAAAGTCAGTGGGACGAAAAGAAAGAAATACATTTAATATCACTGTTGGTGGGATTCGTAACCTAAATGGACTATTTTACTTATTTTCGACTAAAAAGAAAAAAAGCATCCTATCATTTCAAAAAGCTTTATTGGCATGACCATAATGACATACAGTATTGCCAAAGCTTTTTCCAATTACGACATCTATACATGTACATATACATACATTTTGAACATGAACTACAAAATGTATTAAAGAAAACAGAACAAAAGAAAAAGTTAAGGTGAGTTTTGATTATTGTGCAGGGTAATTATGAGAATACATTTATATAATACATCAATAAGACAATACTAATACAACCATTAACTGTGTATTTGTTCTTATTACATCAATATAACAATCCTATCTCAAATATGTATGTTTATTCAACTGATCAACGTTTTACCTTGTTGTTGTGATTAACAGTTACTTATATAATAGTATTTTTAATTGTATTATCCTGTGTGAACTCTTCTCTGTACTCTCCTGTATTTCTCTCTTACTCTGTTGCTGCTTTAACTCCTGAATGTCCCTAAGGGTATTAATAAAGTTACATGTTATGTTATCACAACATAAGCCACTGTTCATTTAGCTCTGTAAAGTGCCTCCATAAACATGAATCGGTTTGCATCGTGCTACTTATTTCTCTATATATCATATTCTATGTATGTACAGACTCTTCTTGCACTATTTCTATTTTAGTTGTATTTACTTGCAGATCTTACAACAATCTTATTTCTTGGTCTATTGTGTTGTATTTGTTTTATCTCCTATATATATTCATGTTGCATTGTTGGAGGAGCCTGGGACTTAAGTTTCTCATTGCCATATCTACACTGTAGCTTCTGTGCACATGACAATAAAGCCTTGAATCTTGAATGTTGATTGATGTTGACAGTATGGATATTGTTGACAGTATGGATGTTGTTGACCACGCTTCTTCTGCAGGGGCGTGGCGGGACGTGAGTGGGCGTGGTGGGCTTTGTAACGTAGCTGCTGTTTCTTCCTCCGTTTCTTCTTCTCCACTATTGACTTGGAGGGAAGTGAACGTCGCAAAGAAAAGGACTAAATAGAAGAAAGAAGCAGACACAACAACATTACCCCCAAAAGCTGGTAATGCTAAAATCTTGATACATGTTTTGCACCTGTATTTTTTATATTTCGCTGTGTTTTTGTGAGTCAAATGCCAATGAGTGGCATGCAGCTCTGAGGGCCGATGCTAAGCTAATGTTAGCTTCCGTGGCCTGTTAGCAGCAGGCCGCTGGGGTTTAAGCGCGAGGACACACGCGCATTCATCTGCGTTCTCCAAAATAGGGCCACGGTGCTTTACGTTAGCTTACCGGCTAGACACAGCCACGACAAACATACACTTTACCTCCCATTAAGGCTATCTGTTTCCTATATATATTTAGTAAAATTATAACATTGTGTCATGTTGTTGTCGAACCTGAGTGGACACATGTTTCTCAGAGGAGGGAGTGAGCGTGCAGCTGGTTAGCTTGCTAATGCTAATCAGGCCTCTGCACGTTTCCGAGTAGAAGACCCTTCAGCTGTAACAAATAATAAGAAATGCACGATCAGAAAGTGTTCAATGCATGCATAAGACATCCGTAGTCCACGTGGTTTGTATTTGTAGTGTCAGTCGTTATTATGGCCAAAGCTGTGACGTTCACGTGATGGAAATGTCGCCCGTTTGCAGCAATGGAGACATATTATCCGGTTTTCTGACAGCTCCAGCTGCTGCCCATGCTCAGGTTACACAACGTCATGCTAGAGTAAGGTTGCTCATTGAAAAAAAAGCAGGTCAAGTTGTGAAACATTAGCTGATATTTCCACTATACTTAGCAGAATATTTAACATCCAAACCATCATACTACATCTTCAACCTGACACGCCTCTTTCCCTGGATGTGAAACACAAATGCTTGCCTATTTTCCATTTGGCCTGGCCAGTGACTTAATAAAATCAGTATGGTTGATTAATTGGAGACCAATTATATTTACTTTGTATTCTCCTTAAAATGAGCTCTAACTGTGCAGATCCAAACATGTCTGCTTTTCGCCACAATTATCAGAGTTCGTAAAGTCCCCATCCTTTATGTTCACCATGATCACCGTGTGGCAATGATTTACAGTCCTAAAACTGGTCGAATGGAAACAGCAAATACAGAGGCGGATGTACCCTGCTTTTGCAATGTGAGCTGACAGATCCAACACATTGTTTTGATACAGTTAGTTGTACATCAAATACAAAAGTGTCTTCCATGGCATGTACACTTCGCAACACCCAGGAAACGATGTAAGCATGCAGTACTGTTACTCGTTTTAATGAATCAGTAAATCCCTCCCTCAAGAGTTGACAACCTTGTAGAACTTAATGTTGTGATTTTAGAACATCAACTTTGCTCACTTCCACGTTGATCGAGTTGTTTAATTTTGTCTTTAGCCTCTGGAGCAGTGAAGTGTCTTCATGGCAGTTCGTAGAGGACACATAAAGTACATGAAAGTGAGTATGCACTGCAGTATGTGACATTAGGACTGGACAATATGACCAACACTGTTATCCCACGTTTTTTTTTACATTGATCAATATACATTAGTATGATATTCGTTTTCAATAATCAGATCATTTAAGGTTTTAGGAGTATTTAGCTCAGGGAAAGAACAGTGAAAGTTTCACATCCTGCTGAAACATGGACTGTGTCCTGTCCTGAAGGATGTTTCGACTGTCAACAGGGATCTCTCTTTAGTTTGTTGCTGGAACTAATGACTGATGATTGAAATGAGATAACATTAAGAGAAATGGCAGGTCAGCTTCCACCAGCTTTGCCCATGTTTACTGGTTTATTACAGGACTCTCATTCATCCTCCCGCCTGGTGTGTCTAACCCACCAGAATACACAATCGCAGCCTTCTCTTGCATGAATGGACCCTCTGTCAGGTTGAACCGCTAGCTGGGCTTCCTTTTCAGGCCCATTCCATTTCAGATCCCAGCAAATGTGTCCGCAGAACCGACAGCAGAGGCAACTTTTCAAAAGTATTATGAAGTCATGTTATCAGACAAGACTGCAGACTGACATGTGACTGAGATCATCTGGGGTTAAAAAGTAAGCTTCCAAATGTAAAACGTATGCACAGCATTCGCTTGTTTAAACTTCAAGGAGGCTTAGTGTTAACCGCAGACTTGCAGCTGAGCTCCTCTCACATGCCTTAGTAATATCATTAGTTACCATTGTGTGGCTTTTAAAGCTTCAACTCTAGGTTTTCTCCTGCGTTAAAAACTGTAATTACACGGCATCCACGGTTTCCCACCGCAAAAATGCTTTGGACAAGTTGGTCACAGCGGGGAGATGCACACACTGCAGCTGTAAAGTACTGCTGACTTTATACTCTCTCCCTCTCAACCGCACTTGCTAGCGTTACACACACATCCTATGCACAGCAGCGTATGCATTAAACAAGTCTGCTAATTGTATAACACACACATTTTTATAACGCATCTAAAAAATGCATTTGAATCTGGAATACTCAGACGAACCTTGAGGATTTGGCAAATTAAACTAATGAAGGTTTTATAAAATAGTGTAGTACAAGTGAAGTATTTAAAGGAAAGAACAAAAAGAAATGTGTTTTTATTTCACCACTAACAAAGAATGCATGTATTACGATTGCTGCACGTCTCAGTTTAAATGCAGGGTTCTGTGAAAGTTCTTGTTTTACCATTGAGTAATTCCCAGCTACGGGTTTCAGCTCTCGTTCTGCGTACCCTGTGTACTTACCTCGTTCTGTTTTTGTTGCGCCCCACCTGGACGATCTGCAGGAGGCGTTTGACATGTCGAACGGTTACGAAGAGCACATGGGAGGGGACGAGGGGAAGGACTCCAAGACCAACCTGATCGTGAACTACCTGCCTCAGAGCATGTCGCAGGACGAGCTGCGGAGCCTCTTCAGCAGCATCGGAGAGGTGGAGTCCGCCAAGCTGATTCGAGACAAAGTCGCAGGTATGCTACTCTCTGAAGTGATAAGACCTGTGACAGACCAGAGGGACGCTTAACCTCAAGTCTTCGTTTAAAAGAAATAGAAATGGTTACAACCTCTCAATATGGCAGTGGTGGTTCAGCGTTATCACTTAAAGAACATATTGGCCCATGACTCAATGTATTGGCAGGATATCCACCAAACCTGATTTCTGACTCCTGGCTTTTTATTATGTAATATTAAAAAAATCAAAACGTTTATTTTCTGTTAGCGTTGGAAGTAGTTTTCATTTCATTTATTTCCCCACCATAGGCTTGTTTTATTTATTCCAACCAGTCCTGTAGACAGTCTCTTTGTTGTTTAAACTACCATGCAATGTTAAGATTTGTTTTTGTTTTTAAATATTTATTTGTTTGCAGACTTTTTTTAAAACTATACAACGTTTTTTTATTTTATTTTATTGTTTTCCTTTTTTTTTCTCTAGGCCACAGTTTAGGGTACGGATTTGTTAACTATCTTAACCCTAGTGATGCAGACAGAGCTATCAGTACACTGAACGGACTAAGGCTACAGTCCAAAACTATCAAGGTAACGTGCAATAAGGTGTTCTACAATTGTCAAACCAAAGATGTCATGTCATGTAACTCCTGTGGCTCCTGCCCGCTAACTAGCTAGAACATGTCAGTGCGAGGAAGTGATTCTGCTTCTACAGCTCACTCACTGCCCTACCCGACATGTCGGATACGTTTTGATTTTATTCGACGCTTTCTGACAAATTCAATGCCTTTTAAAAATAACATATTTTGTGTTGCTGTAATGTTTTGTTATGCTTTTCATTTTTTGCTCAGAGTGAAGATACTTAAAACCGCTGCACAGATTATTGTATTGAGTTTTTTATTTTATACTAGAATAGTTTTGAAAAACCTTATTTAAAGCATACAGATAATTGCTGCTGTGAATCCCGAGAAATCGCTTAAATGTTATTAGATTTGTGTATCATCGTACTTTCCGTGTGTAACAGTAGCGTTTTAATCCTGGAAATTGTTGCTTCCTGTTGCTAGGTTTCATACGCACGGCCCAGCTCTGACACCATAAAGGATGCCAACCCTGTACATCAGCGGCCTGCCGAAGGCCATGACCCAGAAGGACGTGGAGGACATGTTTTCACGCTTTGGACACATCATTAACTCCCGTGTGCTTGTGGACCAGGCCACAGGCACGACAGGTGAATAAACTCCTTACTTTTCCAACTCTTCTCAGTAACGTAAAGCGCCTCGATTGGCTGTCAGTCAGAATAGACGGTCACCGCCCGCTCTCCTGTTCCCAGGCGCTTCCCGCGGGTGGCTTTCATCCGGTTTGACAAGCGGGCGGAGGCAGAGGAAGCTGTCAAACTCTGAATGGGCAAAAACCACCCGGAGCCGCTGAGCCAATCACAGTGAAGTTTGCCGCCAACCCGAACCCAGGTGAAGAACACGCAGATCATCTCTCAGCTCTACCACAACCAGTCCCGGCGCTTCGGAGGGCCCGTGCACCACCAGGCGCAGCGCTTCAGGTGAGACAAGTTGTTCATGTTTGCATACTCTCAGTACATGATGGCTGCCATTGCTCTGTTTTTATATTAATGTCAGACTGAGCTGAGCAATTGATGATAGCTTAAAGGTCAAAATCCTCTTCTTCATGTCTCTTCTACATCAATATGTGTCCCCTCTTCTTCATGTCTCTTCTTCATCAACATGTGTCCCCTCTTCTCCATGTCTCTTCTACATCAACATGTGTCCCCTCTTCTTCACGTCTCTTCTACATCAACATGTGTCCTCTCTCATGTCTCTTCTACATCAACATGTGTCCCCTCTTCTTCATGTCTCTTCTACATCAACATGTGTCCCCTCTTCTGCATGTCTCTTCTACATCAACATGTGTCCCCTCTTCTTCATGTCTCTTCTACATCAACATGTGTCCCCTCTTCTGCATGTCTCTTCTACATCAACATGTGTCCCCTCTTCTGCATGTCTCTTCTATCAACATGTGTCCCCTCTTCTGCATGTCTCTTCTACATCAACATGTGTCCCCTCTTCTTCATGTCTCTTCTACATCAACATGTG
Organism: Harpagifer antarcticus; assembly: GCA_902827135.1. Taxonomy (NCBI): domain Eukaryota; kingdom Metazoa; phylum Chordata; class Actinopteri; order Perciformes; family Harpagiferidae; genus Harpagifer; species Harpagifer antarcticus. The sequence goes on from CADEHL010001343.1 coordinate 362,770, forward strand.
TCCCCTCTTCTTCACGTTCTTCTACATCAACATGTGTCCCCTCTTCTTCACGTCTCTTCTACATCAACATGTGTCCCCTCTTCTTCACGTCTCTTCTACATCAACATGTGTCCCCTCTTCTCCATGTCTCTTCTACATCAACATGTGTCTCCTCTTCTTCATGTCTCTTCTACATCAACATGTCTCCCCTCTTCTTCATGTCTCTTCTACATCAATATGTGTCCCCTCTTCTTCATGTCTCTTCTTCATCAACATGTGTCCCCTCTTCTCCATGTCTCTTCTACATCAACATGTGTCCCCTCTTCTTCACGTCTCTCTTCTACATCACATGTGTCCCCTCTTTTCATGTCTCTTCTACATCAACATGTGTCCCCTCTTCTTCATGTCTCTTCTACATCAACATGTGTCCCCTCTTCTGCATGTCTCTTCTACATCAACATGTGTCCCCTCTTCTTCATGTCTCTTCTACATCAACATGTGTCCCCTCTTCTCATGTCTCTTCTACATCAACATGTGTCCCCTCTTCTTCATGTCTCTTTATACACAACATGTGTCCCCTCTTCTGCATGTCTCTTCTACATCAACATGTGTCCCCTCTTCTTCATGTCTCTTCTACATCAACATGTGTCCCCTCTCTTCACGTCTTCTACATCAACATGTGTCCCCTTTCTCCATGTCTTCTACATCAACATGTGTCCCTCTCTTCATGTCTCTTCTACACAACATGTGTCCCTCTTCTTCATGTCTCTCCACATCAACATGTGTCCCCTCTTCTTCATGTCTCTTCTACATCAACATGTGTCCCTCTTCTGCATGTCTCTTCTACATCAACATGTGTCCCCTCTTCTTCATGTCTCTTCTACATCAACATGTGTCCCCTCTTCTGCATGTCTCTTCTACATCAACATGTGTCCCCTTTCTCATGTCTCTTCTACATCACTGTGTCCCCTCTTCTTCATGTCTCTTCTACATCAAACATGTGTCCCTCTCTGCATGTCTCTTCTACATCAACATGTGTCCCTCTTCTTCATGTCTCTTCTACATCAACATGTGTCCCCTCTTCTGCATGTCTCTTCCAATCAACAGTGTCCCTCTTCTGCATGTCTCTTCTACATCAACATGTGTCCCTCTTCTGCATGTCTCTTCTACATCAACATGTGTCCCCTCTTCTTCATGTCTCTTCTACATCAACATGTGTCCCTCTTCTTCATGTCTCTTCTACATCAACATGTGTCCCCTCTTCTGCATGTCTCTTCTACATCAACATGTGTCCCCTCTTCTTCATGTCTCTTCTACATCAACAGTGTCCCCTCTTCTTCATGTCCTTCTACATCAACATGTGTCCCTCTTCTTCATGTCTCTTCTACATCAACATGTCCCCTCTTCTTCATGTCTCTTCTAACATCAACATGTGTCCCCTCTTCTTCATGTCTCTTCTACATCAACATGTGTCCCCTCTTCTTCATGTCTCTTCTACATCAACATGTGTCCCCTTTTTCCTGTCTCTTCTACATCAACATGTGTCCCCTCTTCTTCATGTCTCTTCTCCATCAACATGTGTCCCCTCTTCTCCATGTCTTCTACATCAACATGTCCCCTCTTCTTCATGTCTCTTCTACATCAACATGTGTCCCCTCTTCTTCATGTCTCTTCTACATCAACATATGTCCCCTCTTCTTCATGTCTCTTCTACATCAACATGTGTCCCCTCTTCTTCATGTCTCTTCTACATCAACATGTGTCCCCTCTTCTTCATGTCTCTTCTACATCAACATGTGTCCCCTCTTCTCATGTCTCTTCTACATCAACATGTGTCCCCTCTTCTGCATGTCTCTTCTACATCAACATGTGTCCCCTCTTCTTCATGTCTCTTCTACATCAACATGTGTCCCCTCTTCTTCATGTCTCTTCTACATCAACATGTGTCCCCTCTTCTTCATGTCTCTTCTACATCAACATGTGTCCCCTCTTCTTCATGTCTCTTCTACATCAACATGTGTCCCCTCTTCTGCATGTCTCTTCTACATCAACATGTGTCCCCTCTTCTTCATGTCTTTCTACATCAACATGTGTCCCCTCTTCTCCATGTCTCTTCTACATCAACATGTGTCCCCTCTTCTTCATGTCTCTTCTACATCAACATGTGTCCCCTCTGTGGAAAGAGACTCTGAAAGTTTCAGGAACAAAGATTTTCTCTCTTTTTGATCCATTTCTATAAAAACCGTCTGAAAATGAGACTGATCAGATTTTGGCCACTTTATGATGTCATAACGATGTTTTGTCTTGTGTAACCATTAGCCAATCAGCAACCAAGGTAACCCCCCCCCCACCTTATCACCTGAATCTCCTCCTAGAGCACCATTGAGTTCTTTTTAACCAAATGTCTCTCAGAGGGGCGTGGGGAGGGGCTCCTTATTTTCATCTAATGTAACAGACAGAGAATCAGCACTTTGGAAACAGGGCTGAAACAGAGGGGGTTATGGGTAATGCTGCAATGATCTGTTTGGGGTTTCAGCCAATCAGAGAAAGGCTCTGGATATATCTGAGACCTGTAATGCATTGATGAAAAACAGTGCAATAGGGGACCTTTAACACGAGCAGAGACTTCAGTCAAGTCCTGTCATATAGCAGGAGAGCCCATGTTGTTTGCATAAACGGGTCATTCTATAATTAAACAGTTTTATTAGGAAAACATAGTCTCTTTGAGTTCAGAGTTATTGTTGAATCCACAAGTCCTCTAAACTCTCCTGTGTTCCAGGTTTTCTCCCATGGGCGTTGATCACATGAGCGGCGTGGGGAACGCCAATGTGCCCGGGAACTCCAACTCCGGCTGGTGCATCTTCATCTACAACCTGGGCCAGGACGCCGACGAGAGCATCCTCTGGCAGATGTTCGGCCCGTTCGGCGCCGTCACCAACGTCAAGGTGATCCGAGACTTCAACACCAACAAGTGCAAGGGCTTCGGCTTCGTCACCATGTCCAACTACGAGGAGGCGGCCATGGCCATCGCCAGCCTGAACGGCTACCGGCTCGGAGACAAGATGCTGCAAGTGTCCTTTAAGACCAGCAAGGGCCACAAGTAAAGAGAGCGGGACAATCGGGTGTAGAGGAGGGACGGAGGAGACCTGCAGAGAGCAGAAGTACGCAAAGTCTGGCACATCTGTTTGGTTTTTAGTGTATTCAGAGATGTTCACTCTTCTGCACCTTTGTACTTGTCTAAAAGAGTGTTGAGGCTTTTTGATACTCATGCTAGAGGCTTGAGAGACACTCAGTAGTTTTAATGTTTAGTGGGGGGGGTGGAGAGGGTAACATCCCATGATTCCCCCGGATAACTTTTTGAAAATTATCTAAAAATACTGTCCGTATCTGTTGCATGTTTAACTGTGGGGACTAGATAAAGGAGGCCTGAGCACTGCACAAAAGAATAAGGAAGGTCGCACAAAGTGTTCTCAAAGTGTTTGTGGATTGGAAAAAAAATATGCGACGGACATTTTCTTGCCAGGGGTTGTTTTGGAAAAGCAGTGCTCTGTTCAGGATCCTCGTCACAAGTAGAGCTAGAAGCCTTAAACGATCATCCAGTGGAGACTCAGACCTACAGCACTGCTCACTGTCTCGATCTAGAGCAAAGCACTTTTAACTTATCTGCTTTCGGTACTTTGAATATCAGTCCTTTGATGTTAATCCAGGCTCATCCTCCAACCATTTGAAAACACGACTAACTCTGTAGGGAAATGTTTCTGTTGTCCCCGTGTCTTTTTAATATAAGTGCATTTCAGGAGAAACCTGTTGAATATGAACGTGAGAATAGATGGACCAAGGCAGGGAGAGATTTGACCCTTTTACTGCAGACAAACCAGTGTAAGGTAGAGTATACCTTACGTCGATGTTTGTTTTGAAAAGGTACTATGGTATATCTGACAGAGCAACATCACTTTGTCTCTATGCCGTTTTTATTTTTATTCTAAAGGCACAGTTTTCTTATCTGTTAGCAACTTGTTTCAGCCGGTGCTCATCTCAAGTTTGAAAAGAAATGAATGGCCTTTTGTTAATTATCTCATTTTTTTGATTTGCTTTCTCCCTTTCTTTTGTTTTGGTAGTTTCACTTTGAACATAACGCATTAAATTTTATTTCTTTTTGCCGAAAGTTTGGTTTTCTTTTTTTAATTAACCTTTTGTTTTTTAAAAGATTTGGTTTGAATTTTGTTTCTATTATTTTTCTCGTACCAAATCTGCAGTGTTTGATAAAAGCTGTTACAGAAAGTGTTTCTTCTGGAGGCTTTGACACCTCCGAGACGGCCTAAAAAAACATGGACCAATGTAAGTTGCTAAAACATATGATGTTACCTGTACACAGACACTTGAAGGAAAGTCCTAAAGACATTTCATGAAGCAGCTTTGATACAAATTGCCGTTTAAACCACTGAATAATAACACAATCTGTAACTGTAAGCTGTCCTTCTGCATTTCAGTGAGTTCTACAAGTCAATGGGGAAATGTACATTAAGATACATTTGATTGGTTAGCTTGAGGAATAGATATCGAACGCCACTGATGCACAACAGAACTAGTTTCACTGTCAATCGTCCAGTATGTGTAGAAACACTTATATCATCCATTTAGCTGCATATCAAAGCTCCTCTTTAAATAATGTAGATCTTGGCTTTTAGCTTGTCTTGTTCTTTAAGGATGTTCAACCGTTTCCATTGGTACTGTAATTGTGTTTCATTTAACCCCAAGGTGAACATTGGAGCCACTTGGTGACGGTTACAATACACTAAATCATTTGACCTGCTCACACATGTTAGGAGTCACCTTGAAACCTTTTTCATTAATAATTCCCCTGACACTTAATTTAATGTGTGCACAATCTGAAGAGTATTCCCATAACAAGCTTCAGATTTCACTCTTAAAAATGTCATGTTATTTTTGTGTCACAATCCTTAACTTTGTGCAATATTTCGTGACTTGCTCAAAGCACTTAATAGAAAGTTGATGTAGTCTTGGACTGTCGTCGTTTTTTTTATAATTTCTTTTTTTCTACTGACGTTTGTTACTGCTTAGTTTTTTCAGCAGTTTTAGTTGGACTTGCATAATTCATGCAAGTCCATTTGTTGTAGGGGCAGTCTGAATAAACTGCGATCCGCCTTAATTTATAAGTGGGAACGGTGTATTTGACACCAGAGGAGGCGCACATATTTATTTGACAACGTATGTGGTCATACTTGTTACTTATTCAACTGTTTGACTGGATTTGTTTGTTTTCTTGGTTTTAAGGGCACTAAGTTGAAGTCCATTTAATGTCTTCTAACATTGGATCATTTCAATAAAAACATGGTGGCTTTTCAGAATTGAAAAGAAAGTCTGTCTAGAACCTTATTTCAAATGTGTTGGAAGTGGTTTTCTTGACCGAAGTATGCACAGTTGGACTTGAATTGTATTTCCTGTTTCTCATCAGCTCATAGTTACATTCTGAGACCAGATGAGGGAGACATGTCTCTACTTCAACCGACTACCATCAACACGGAGTACACATTCTGCAGCATTTCACAAGGTGTCAAAGCTGCTTTCTCCTCCCCTCATAAGAACACAACTTAACACATTGGTTTGAAAGAAAGTGGAGAGTGAAATGGTTTTGTACTTCCGGTTTTATTAAAAAAACAACCGAAAATTAAAAGCATTGGTATAAAAAAACACTTGATCTCACTAGGTCGATGTACATAGTTTTACATTAATGTTGCTTTAAAATCTATCAATACCATGTCTAACATAAAGGTTCACTTCAATGACAAACGTTTGCTCAGTTTTTGTTTACTTTCAAGTCTTTCGAGCTCTCAGGATTATTGTCAAAACTGAGATCATGTTAAGGCAACTTACAACCTTGATCAAACTTCATTAGGACAGGCCTACCGTGAATGTCTAACTGTTACTGACACTAATACGCATTAAATGTATGTTGCCACCCAATATCCTGCCTACTGGTGCGTTAGGAGTGGTTCAGTTTAAACATGACTTCATACATTTCCTCCGTTTCAAAACTGAATGGAAAACACACTATATCAAGTATTAAAGGTTTTTTTAGTCTTCGGCATGGCACAGGCAAAATCCATTAAAGCCGCTAAACCCCGACACCTCATTACTCAAACGTTGGTTTCATTCAGAAGAGAAACCGACCAGGATGTTGATAGTTCCTTTGATCCAAAGAGGTGAACTTGTGCTTCAGAAGGCAGTATCCCTGGCTGTCCGTGCAGTGAACGTGTGTCAGACGTGGCAGAGGTTGTAGCAGGCCACCGGTCTCTCCAGCACCATCTCGCCCTCCACATCGTACACGTAGTCGCAGCGGTGTGAGAGCAGAGGAGCGTCAGACATCGCCACGCTCTGATTACCAAAGGAGATTATTGTGTCTCTCTGAGGAGAAAGGGTCACACACAATACAGTTAGTTAACATGGTGGACGAAAGACATTTTGAAATACATATACATGAAAAAAGGTATATTGACTAAATCACTTTAAAAGGCAAAAGCCAACCACACACAACGTCCTGATCTAGGTCAGGGGGTCTAAACCTTTTTCACCGAGGGCCACATACAGAAAAATATATAAATATGCTGCTGCAATGCAAACATTTCCCAAATTGGGATCAATAAACTACTTCTTATCTTCAAGTTGTCAGAGGTTTAAAATCTTCACAAGCACAAGTTTGAAACTAATGTAAGTGTTCCTCTCACCCGGATGGAGCTGCCTCCATTGCTGGGATTAGGCGTGGGATCAGGGACAGGAACAATACTAGCTGCTCTCTCAAAATCCTTCTTACATAAATGACACATAATCCCCGCAGCTAAGGCATCGCCGAGAACATTGATCATCGTCCTGAACCGATCACTGGGAACGAGAGACAACAACAGTTTGCACATCGTCCCAAAATCATCATAATAATATAATAATAATACACTTTATTTGTATAGCACCTGTCATGCACAAATCCCAGCCCAAAGTGCTTTACAGAACACATAACAACAATATTAAAATAATATTAAAATGAATAAAGAACAAGATAAAACATCTACAGTGAATTAAAGCTGACAAGAAATTAAAATAGGTTAAAATAAAAGCAAAACAGTAAAACATGGACAATGATACTAGTGACAATTGAAAGTTAACCCATATTAAAAAGATATGTTTTTAATTAGCTTTTAAACATTTCAAGAGAGTTTGCTGTTCCACTAAGAAAATCTACTTTAAGACCCGGTAGTGCTCTGTTCTTATTCAGTTTGCATTAGTACTCACAGGACCCAATCAATGGCCACGATCAGCGAGATGTCGGCAGGCGGCAACCCCACAGAGGTCAAGACAATCACCATGGTAACCAGACCGGCTTGAGGTATCCCAGCCGCACCGATACTGGCTGCTGTTGCCGTGATACTGAAGAGACAACAGTAGTGTGTAAAGTAAATTCAACTTTATTTGTACTTGTACTTTACTTGTATTCCATGTATTATTACTACATGTATTAAACTTCTTCTCCACTACAATTCAGAGGTGAATATTATACCTTTTACTCCTCTACATTTATTTTA